>VWZN01000908.1:496655-524870 GCA_013396955.1 Regulus satrapa
GTGGGGCTGAGATGGGATGAGCAAACCCCACCTAGACTCAGCCTTCTGGGCTCAATCCAGGACTCTCAGGGACATTTTATGGGAATACTGGAGGGAAAAGGATCCACTTTAGGGGCAGGGAGGAAGGCGTGCATGGTGGACTGTGGGTTGATTCTCATTTCCTCCCTCTCACCACCTGAACAACTCCCAAACAGCCAAAATCAGTCCAAACTTGCTGGTCAGCACCAGTAATTTCTTATTTTCATCCGAGAAAGATCCACAGGTCGGATTTAGGGGAAGCAGATGAAGGTTTGTCCTTCATTCCGGGTGAGATGCACATCCCCCTCAGGTACAGAGCCCTGCCTCTGTTTGGGCTGCCAGGTGCTGTTGTTTTGCAAATTAATAACGAGAGAATTGATATTTATTTACTAGAGATGCTCTTCCCTGACTCAAGGAGCCAATAGCAGAGTTGAGAGGAGCTTGTGAAGTGGTGCATAAAAAGAAATCTAATCTTGGCAAATGAGATAATAGAGAGTGCTATTAACTATGGCTTAGATCTCCTGGTTGATAATCTGCATTAAGAACGGCTTTTCGGCCGGGTCCATCTGCGCCAGTTCTTACCAATGTCCAAACAATCACCAGTGAGAGTAAATAAATAGCAAGGAAACTCTGATAAGAATTTTATCGATCTCCTTTCACTCCTCTGAAGCTGGCATTGATTCCAGTATTTCCAGCTAGGGTTCATTTTTGAAGCCTCTTTGCCAAGCAGCTTCAAGTTTCTCATAATTTCATTTCAGAGTGGGGGATGTTGTTTGTATCAGAATATCTTATTAGCAATAAAAAGATATTCTCTATAATTGAATAACTTCTCAATTAACTCCTTGGAGAGGGAGCAAAAACAACCAATTCCCTCTGATTCACCCTCAGCAGGAGGCCCTGGAATTACGAGCAAGTCAATTAACATCCTTCTCCCCACATGATAAATAAGGACATCAAATGCATGGGATTGAAATGGGCAGACATGGAAAATGAGCTTGGGACTAAACAATGTGGGAGAAATGTGTAGTGCATGGTTTCTGTGGGAGGCACAGCCACACAAAGTTCAACAGCAAAAGGAGAAAACCCAGGGATGACTCCCTAAAAGCTCTGAATTAATGGAGTTCAGGCCATCCCAGGGATGCAGGACTGAGGAGGGAACTGAAATTCCCACTCCCTGTCTGGGCTTGGGATGATTTTTAGGGATCCTTCCACTCTGGGATCCTGGCTCAACCCTGCTCCTCAAAAAGGGCCAAATCTCCACAATCCACCTGAGGCAAGGCCCGGTCCCTGTTTTTCCCCCCTGCTTGGGGGATCAGCACAAAAATTAAAGATCTTGCAGAGCTGAGGCAGCGAGAACCCCGCACTGCTCGTGGTTTGTTTGTCCAATGCTGCCGTGACATTCACTTCCAAATGCTGATTATTTGAGGAAATACCAGCTCTGGCATTTAAAAAGTCAACTCCCATCAGCTGCAGCTCAAGATGTGCTGTGTAATTGGGGGATTCTAATTGCAAATAAGAACCTTTTTCTCCTCAGGAGCCAGGTCTGAGTTTGTCTAAGGTAATGAAGCAGGGGCTGAAGATCAGCCGTGGAACAAATTGCATTAAGGGGAATCAGGCACTTGTCTGTTCGGATTTCTTCCCTCGGAAAAGCTTCGTGCCACCCAGTCCCCACGGCTCAGGGGCTCTGGTTATCCACAGAGCTCCGGGAAGGGGGGGCGGGAGAAAACCCAGCGATTAAAGCAAAATACGACAATCAACTCCCATTCATTCATCTCTCCAAAGCCAACAGCGCTTTCTCCCCATTCTGAAGTCCCTCTGGATAAATAGCAGGGAGGCAGCAGAGGGGAGGTTGTTGCTATGAAACTCCAGCATTGAAATGGATGAGGCAGAGTGACCTTTGCCTCCGGAGATGATGTGCAAGCTATTTATATGCACAGCTGTACAAATTGCCAGAGTTTAATGTTAAATTCCACGGAAAATCATCTTTGCTGTTCTGCTTTTGAGGAAAGGACGGGGTTTAAATATTTAATGGGCTCTCTGGCTGTGCAGGCACATTTGGTGTTCCGTAAGCGAGCAGCAGAGAGCTCGGCCCAGGCGCTGCCTGCGAACTCCTGGCAAGGTCTGATTTCATGAGAGGGAGCTCCAGAGAACCCTGAGGAACACCTGGGAGCTACAGCTCAAGCCCTTTCTGCCACCTGCTCCTGGCAGGACAATGCTCAGCTCCATTCCCTTGGAATTCCCAGGGAATTTACCCTACCCGAAAACTGGTGATGGAATTGAGGCTTTCACTTTTAGGGAAAAACCTCCAAAACTCACAGTGATGGTCCAGGACAACCCTCGGCTCCATTCCCTCGGAATTCCCAGGGGATTTACCTTCCCCCAGAACTCATTCACCAGAGGAAGGTTTTCACTTTCAGGAAAAAGCCTCGGGAGCTCCCAGTGCTCCCAGCCCGGAGGAGCTGGGACTCTCCTCTCTTTACATGCGTCAGCAAACCCAACGATTTCAATGCTCACCGCCCCAAATCCGCTGGAGATTTGGGCTTTGCAGGGTTTCAAAATATCCCTAAATAATGCAACAGATGAACTGGAACCTGATGGTCCTGCAGGGCTCAGAGCCTGCCGCAGCAGAGCTGCGAGACTGTTTAAACCCCCTCAATGTCACCCCAAAAGTTCCTTTTCTCCCTTAGCTGGCAAAATTCTGTCAAAACCTTATTTAACCTCCACAATAAAATTATATTTAACCTAAAAACCGGGTTGTTAGGATGCAAGAAGTAAACATCAATGTATAAACATTGTGGGAGCAGGGGTTAATTTTTAAAATTTATTTTATTTATTATTTATTTTAATTTTTTTTTCTTTTGTTCTAATTTCTGAAAGCCCCTTTTTCCTGCAGAAGTTTTGCCTGTAAATGAAAAAGCTGCTTCTCACTGGCGAAGTTGTGACTAAAAAATTCATGCAGCTGGAGTTAAAAACACAAAGCCCTGGGCACATGATGGATCTTTATGTGCTGTTGCAGCCCTCTCTAAGATTTAAAAATAGGCCAGAAATTGTCCATAATTCTTTCTGCAGGCCCTTGGAATTGGACACTAATTTACAGCAGCTGCAAACCTGACCTGAGAAAATATTTTTGAATAACGGGGGGAGTTTTAATTCTTTTATCAACAGGAACCCCTCAAAAAATTCCAACACTCGCTGATTAAAGGCTGGCGTAAATAAAGAATATTCAGACAACCAAGCAGGGCAGAAAGAGGGAAACACAACACTTCCAGTTGCTGCTCATTTGCATTTCCAGAGGTGCTCCAGATGTGAGACAAACACCGCGGGGCCGCAGGCACTGAGCAGATTGTTCTGGAGCAAAGGGAGGAGTCATCAGCAGTGCTGAAGGGAATGAAGTTATTGGACAGGTTTCAGCTTCGCTCTGCTCTCAGGAAATCGGGATTTCTATTGGATTTATCTTCTCCCAGCCCGGACAGGTGAATCATCCCTGGGGAAAGGAATTCAGGGGATTCAGCACGGCTGAATTCAATGGGCTGCTGGAGAGGGGCTGGGGACTGCGCCAGCGCCCTCGGGAACGTTTGGGATGCAATCAGCAGCCAGGAGCTTGGGATTATTTTGTTTAAATTCAGATGCATTCCCTGCCTGCTGCACCCCAGGGCTGGGCAAACAATCCATGTCTGGGGAGCCGTGGGTGCCTTGTGGGCAATAAACCCAATTTCCTGCAGCCACAGGAAGGAATCCTGCCGGCTCTGAATCCCAAATCCCCTCAGCTCCTCTCACTCCCCCCAGAGCTTCCTGCAGCCCAGGCTTGCAGGGCAGGCAGATTCTAAATTTTTTTCCCCTGTATTTTTGCTGTGTTTTTGCTGTATGTAGACAATTAGAGGCACAGCCAGTCACTTACAGAATTTCCCAAACTTTTAAAGCACATTAATTTGCCCTGATTGGCTGAGCAGCAAATCCTAGAGTCCTGCAGGTGCCCACGAGGGTTTTCAGTGGAGTGGTTGAGATTTCACCTCATTTTAGCAATTTGGGTCCCTCAAAAACAGCACAAACCCTCACTCTATGTCTTCAGAGGTTGGAGCCTCTGCTTTAAGCATTTAGTGTTGGCAGAAGTTGAGGAATTGGGGTGGAAAACGCAGATGCTGGGCAAGAGCTCATTGTTATTCCTGTGTTTTTCCAGCGCAGCTCTCGATTTACCAAGGGCCCTCATTTCCCTATCAGTGATGGTGCTCTGAGCACATTGGATTTGACTCCTCACTTCCACCTGCCAGAGATCAAACATTAAACAGCTCCGAAAAAAAACCGCTGAAGTGGTTCCCAAAAGCCAAACAAAACCACCCCAGGAAATGGGAAACAACGTGAAAACGAGAGCCCCAGAGATGGAAAGCAACAGCAGGGAGCAACGAAGCAAAAAAAATCCAGGAAATGTGATTTCCATTCGTTTTCTGCCCACGCTGCTCGTGGATCTGTCCTTTCTGCTGCTTTCTAATTTCAGTGCAAACCAAACCCCTTCAGGAAACGAGGGGAAATAAATGGAGTCCAGTTCGTTACAGCAAATAAACCCTGAGGGGCTGCAGAGGGGAAACGCAGGGTCTGGGCAGCTCCGAGACAATTTGCAGTAATTAACCCAAGACAAGAGGTTCGTGGGCATTTTATTTATGGGGAAGAGGAAAAAAGTTCTGTCAGAATTGATCCCCTCCTCTGAGGGAAAGGAAAAGTAATTAAAATAAAATGGGTTTAACGGAATCAGCGATTCCTGGTGAGTTTCAACCACACAAAAAAATCAGGCAGCTCCCTCAGGTGAGGTGAGGGATTTTCCCAAGGGGAAAAAAGCTTGTTTGGGGAAAGCTGCGGGGCTTGTGCACCTGGGCACGGAGTTTGGGGCAATCGTTGCCATTCTCAGCCTGGAAACGGGAGGTGCCAGGCGGGAGATCAGTGGCGGGGCTGGGAGGGGAGAGTTTTACTGAATTATCAATGCCATGGATCCGCTCTGTCCCCAAATCCCCAACACAACGGCGTTTCAAGGTGGAGAATTCAATGCTGAGCTCTCTGGCCCTTCATTAAATCCCTACGCAAAGTGACCACCTGGGTTCAACGCAGCCTTTTCTGGGGGTGGTTTCCCTCTGTAGGTTCTGCGCATCAGGCAAAATCAGAATTTATTTATTTAAATATTATTTAAATTTACTTTTTCCATCAGAACTCCTCGTTTGATCCTTCCTGGCTCCTGCCCAGAGAACGCACCAGATGTTGTAATTTGCACCTGGTGGGTTGGTGTTTGAAAAGCCAATTTTTTTTTTTTTTTTTTTTTTTAAAGATAAACAGAAGGAAATCTGTCTTTAGCGCCTTTGATGAGTCTCATGGACTTTTCCCACCTATTAACTCCTCCAGCTGGGTGCTACCAAGAGCAGAAATCCTCAGGGACATGGAGGAGGTCACTGCCAGCCCCCAGCTGCCAACCCCAAATTCACAGCCTGAAGGAGACTCGCAGCCCTGAACAATTCCCCACCTTCTCAAACCTCTTCAGCACCAAAAGATCCTTTCCTGCCCCAAATCTCCTCAATAATAATAAAAACATCTCCAAACAAAGCTCGGAGAGGCAGCAAGGATGGAAGAAATGTGAAGAGTTAAATTGTAAGTCGGAAAGAAAATGGATTTGATCTGTCTGGAAACTTCTGGAAAAGTAAAAATATGTGATTTCCTTGTTTTGTTCAGCCTGTTTTTTGTTGTTTGTTGGGGGTTTTAAGCACAGAACTGCAGGGGGTATAATCAGAGCCTTCGTCACTCACGTCTGGCTCATTTCTTACCCCAACCAGCCCTGCCAGAGAAAATGTTCCTTTACCTCTGAGAGGGAATCTGAGCAATGAGAAATTGAAGCGGCAACAAAAGAAAATGGAGCTGGGAAGTGCAAAGGAGTCCAGTAGGGAGGGGAAAAACGAAAAAAAAAGGGAAAAAAGCAAGACAAGAATGCGGTGATCACGACCTGTTTTCATTCACTGCTTTCCAATTAAAGTGATTTTTCTTAGAAGAAAACCTTATCTCTGGAACACATTCATTTCTTCTCAGCCTTCTGTGAAGGCAAATTGAAAACTCACAGGGTAAAATTTGACTTCATGGTAAAATTACATCCAATTTTTCCCTCACAACAATAACAACACAGTCGCTCGCCAGTTTTCAAATCAATTTTCCCGTCTCTTTTATGAGATAAGTAGCAAAGTTTCCACGATGTGAGATGTTTTTCACCCCCCTAAAGATTTCTGCTTAACCCTGACCAGCTCCTCTCTGGATGATCACACAATTCCTGCTCCTCCTTCATGAAATCTCTGCGAATTATCAGTACAGGGATGGACTCGGCGCTGCCTAAAAGCTCATTTAGAACAAAACCCTGCAAGGTGAATTTTCTCCTTGCTGTGTGCCTGCCCAGCCTCACGATCACCATTTCACAGCACAAAGAAATGAGTTAAACCCTTAAAAACCCTGCATTTCCAGCTCTCTTTTCCTTCTCCCAGCTGGGCACTTCTCCTTCCCTCAGCTCACAGGCTGCTCCCAGGAAAAGGCCGTTTTTCCTGGAATTACGAATTATTCTGCCAGCAGTGATTTTCAGATCAATTCACAGGACATCCCACTTACTTCATGTCATTGCTCCACTCCACTGCATTCATTACTTAAAATGTGCCCTTAAAATTGAGTTTTCATCTCCTGGAGCTCCTGTTCCCCGTAGTTCTGGAGTGCAAAATCTCCCCCTCAGCCCCTGGAGCTGCTCATTTTCATCCCTGCTCCCACCAAGAACTCTTCCAACATGAAGGATCTAAAGCCGTTCTCCTTTGCAGGCACAGTTTATAAATTTTTAATTTTTTTTTTTTTTTCAGGTGTGAACAGGATTTTTAAAGCCAGAACACTTCTGGATTTCCCAGCCATGATTGCAACCACATGGGGAAGTTGAATGAATTAAACTTGGGTTTTGTTTGGTTGGGTTTTTTTTGTTTGTTGGTTTGTTGGGTTTTTTTAATTCTGCTCTATTTTCTCAGCTTTTAGCCCAGCTTTTCCAGCCCTTCCACAACATTTCTGCTGCTCAGCCACTGGAGGAGTAAAATCCCAGCTGGTGACCTCAGAAAGGAGAGGAAATCTGGGAAAAAAAGCTCTTTTCCACACACACTTCCCAGCAGTGTAAACATCACTGAGGGAAATGGAGTCACTCCCAATTTCTCTGAAAGGGGGCGGAAATTAAAGCTTGAATTTTACAAGCTGAAGTAGAAATAATTCAGCATTTCCTCAGGCCAGGTGGTGTTAAAAATTGAAACAAACCCCTGAAGAGATGGAGGAGTCTCCATCTCTTGATGCTTTTGGTGCAGATGCCGGGGATTCTCACCATGCCAGGCCCTGGGGGCTCAGTGGGAGCATGAAATAAATAAATAATAATCAGAAGTTACGCTGAGGAGAGCAGATGTTAAAGCATCCTCTGCACTGCAGCCGAGGCTGCAAACTCAATTTTTTTCAGGCCATAGGACTGAGAAATACTTAAAGAAGAGGGGGCAATGAAAATAAGGTCAGGTTTGTGGTTCTGTGACAAAGAAGAAGGAAAAGCCCTGCACAGTCCCAGAACGATGATGGTTGTTGGCCAATCGTGCTTGAGGAAGGAAGGGAGACTTCAGAGCGACCCAAACATGCTGTGTCATCAAATCAAGCGCAAAAATGCTCCTTTAAGAGTCCCCCAGGCACAGGCTCCAGAACTCATTTATTTTCAGGAACTTATTTATGGGTATTTACACTCCCTGGTGTTTGCCGAGCTGAGCAGAGGAGTTCTCTTCACACCTCCTGCCAGGGCCGGGGCTCAGAGAGCAAATATTGACCTGGCAGTGATGGGCTGCACAGGGACAGCAGGGATTCATTTATCCAAGTGCCTTTCTTGCAGAAATTCCAAGGAAAATGACTTTTTCCCCAGAGCCAGGGAGGGAGGGCAGGATGGGAGGTTTGTCTCTAGCTGGCTGCTCAGCTGTCAGGCTGTAAAAACTCTCTGCTGACCTTGGGAAGGGTGAGAAGTGCCCCTGGGGCTGCCTCTCCACCATCTGCAGCTTCTTTTGGAAGCTGTGCCCTCCACGGGGAGCCCATGCCCAGCTGGACTCGGCTCTGTTCAGCCCAGCGCAGCTCGGATTCCTGGAGAAAAATCTCAGCCAGCGATGTGAGCTTGGACCGAGGACACAGCTCCACCTCCAGCACTCGGCAGTGTCAGAAAGCAGAGAATTAACTACAAGAAGCTGAAGGCACCGAGATGAGATCAGGAACTGGACACTCGCAGTGTGAGTTCAGTCTGAACCACGGAAATGCCGATTCTTCATTCACACAACTTATTTTCACACAGACCCTTCAGACCTCGTGTCTAACTCCAACTGGTCAGTAGTTTTATTGCCAATCACTCTATTGGCCAGTGAAAGGTATTTCACTTGTCGATCAACTCTCTCTATTCTTCGTTACGTTCCCTATTTTATCATTGATTCTCATGAAACAGATTTCTTGTTTAACACAGGTGCAGTTGTTTTTCACCCAGGAATAACTTGCTTTTAATTTACAAACCCTCATTCTCAGGATGGTTTTCACATGGGAACTCACAGCTGCACCCAGAAATGACAAACCAGCTATTAATTCAGCAAGGCAAGGGCTGGTTTCATACAGCTTCTCTTTTAATGTCCATTTTCCTCTAAGAACATTCTCACACCAAGGTTCTTCCTTTTTTTTCCACCAAATTCCCTTTTCCCACCCTTCAGAAGTGTTTAGCTGCCACTCATGTCACTCTCTGTCTCTGTTCCACACTCAAGCAACCTGCGTGTGAGGCGTGCCCACTGTAAAACAGCCCGGAATGCTCATTTAATTATTTAATTTGTCTCATTAATTTCACTCCGTGCCGTTCTTTCCCTTTTGCACGCAGCTCAAAACTCTGGCAATATTCCGCATGTCAGAGCTGTCAGGATGATTAACAAGAGGAATTTGAAAGGAAAACAGGAGGTAGTTAAGACCTGCTCCTGGAATATGATTTATGGGGGTGTTTTATGGCAGGAGCACGGGTTTGAGGCAAAAGCAGCACACACTCAGAAATCCAAAACCAGGGCCAAGCAGATTAGGTTTTGCTTCAAGATTCTGTCCTTTTGTTTTGCAGAGTTGGTTCAAGTCAGTAAGAAATTATGAGGAATATTGGATCTCTTAAAGATAAGGGACATTGTGGGAGAGCCAATTCCCAAATATTCCACATCAGCCTGCTCCTGGTGAAACAGCAAATAGTCAACAGCACTGAGGGGTAAAACAACAAATAATTCACAATACTGATGGGTAGAACAACAGATAATCCACAGTACTGAGGGGTAAAACAGCAAATAATCCAGCGCACTGAGGGGTAAAACAACAGATAATTCACAGTACTGAGGGAAAATCTGTACCCAGGCTGGGTTGGATGAAACCCCCCAAGAACATCTTTGCCCAGGGTTTGGCTCCAAGGGGTTTTGTTTCCTTTAGAAGTTCTTTCCTGAGTCTCCAGCCAGGGGACTGCCCCAGTGCTGAATGGCTGGGGACCTCCAGGTGCTCCTGGATGCAGGGACATTCCTGACATTACCATTTTCTGCTTTATTGCACGCCCTGGCTGACCTGGGGCTGTCTGCCAGCGCTGCTGCCAGCCAAGAGCTCAGTAGAACCCGATGGGAATGGGCTGGGAGATTTTCTGTTTGCATTTTGTTAAGCACTGAAAAGGGATGAAAGAGAGGAAGGACCCTCTGCGCTTCAAACCCTGAGGGATTTAGGGAAATGATTGTCTGCCATTGGCTAAAGCAGCTGCTTTATTTATTTCATTTATTTATTTATTATTAATTATATTTATTTCTATATTGATATATTGACTATTTATGTTAAATTTTATTTATTTAATTAATTTGATATTATTAATATTTTATTTATTATTTTATTTAGACACACTACTTTTAAATTTTATTTCTTTATTTATTAATTTTATTTATTTATTCATTTATTACATTTCCATCCCTGCTCCCTCACCCCTGCATTGCCCCAGCAGGGTGTTGTGGTTTTTTTAGTTCCAGCAAGCAGGGCCAATTTTCTGATTTTAAATTGCTCTTTAGTGCAGCACTTGAGAGGTTTCCCCTCAAATTTAAGAGAATTTAAGTGGCTGTTCATTCTGAACCAGAGGTCAGCTGCACTTGGTAAAAATGAGTCTCTGCAGGCCAAGGGGTGGCAGGTGATTGTCTGGGGGTGAAGCAGCTGCTTGGGCCATAGAGGATGGAAAATTGGGATTTTTGCTGCTCTTGAGACCCAAAACTCATCGAGTTCAAGTGAATCCCCACTTGAGCTGCCTCCCTGGGTTACCCCGGGTGTTTTGACGCCAGTCCTCCCCTCCCTGTCAAAGGGAATGAGGGAGATTCACAAAAAACTGTGGGTGTGCTGATAAATCAAACTGGACACTGAGAGATGGAAGAAACAACGGGAGGAACCATAAATTCCATAGGAAAAGACAAAGGGGGGATCCATTAGAAGGGGATCTTAGGTATGAGGCAACTTGGGAAGTCTGTACCTCTCAGGGACCTCAGCCACTGGGGAAAGAGGGCGGGAAAGTGGGATTAAAAGGAGGCTGAGTCCTCCAAGAATTGGAGAGCTCCCAGGGGAAATGCCCCATGGCCTCTCCCTTCATTCCANCCCCACTCGAGCTGCCTCCCTGGGTTACCCCGGGGGTTTTGACGCCAGTCCTCCCCTCCCTGTCAAAGGGAATGAGGGAGATTCACAAACAAACTGTGGGTGTGCTGATAAATCAAACTGGACACTGAGAGATGGAAGAAACAACGGGAGGAACCATAAATTCCATAGGAAAAGACAAAGGGGGGATCCATTAGAAGGGGATCTTAGGTATGAGGCAACTTGGGAAGTCTGTACCTCTCAGGGACCTCAGCCACTGGGGAAAGAGGGCGGGAAAGTGGGATTAAAAGGAGGCTGAGTCCTCCAAGAATTGGAGAGCTCCCAGGGGAAATGCCCCATGGCCTCTCCCTTCATTCCAGGAAAGTTCCAGGACTCCCCTGTCTCCTTTTTGGACACAGACCTCTGGTGTTTGTGGATGAATTTTCCTGGCCCATCATTTCCCCACCTCTCTCACTGCTGGTTCTCGGTGAGCTCGGCCCTCCCTCCCCATCAGGAGAGCGACTGGAGAGGGATCCCAGGGCTGCCTGTCAGACACATCTGCTGAAGATCAGCTCTGCTGAGAAACCTGGCAAGGACGACTCCTGCGAGGGGATGAGCAGAGGAACTCTATCCAGCTGCTGGATATGACAGGGATCTTTCAGAGTAAATAAGAAATAAATATTAAGCCGTCAAACCTTACTAGACCACTCGAGTAGCAGGGGAGAAAAAGGCTGGGAATAAAAAGATGAAAAGGAGGATTACTTCTTAACAGACAGAAGAAAAAAACAAAAAAACCAAACACAAAAAAACCCCAAACAAAAACCCAAAAAAACCCCAACCAAACAAAACAAAACAAAAACCCCAACAAACTCGGAGTGATTTTCTTGGAGCTGAAGTACCAATGCGTTCTCAAGGCACCTCCAGGTAAAAGGCAGGTGGGAATTAATGTGCATTTCACCCACAATTAGAGCGTTGGGTCATAAAGGGGCTGTCCTGGGTGCAGAGCAGGCTGTACCAGGTCTGTGCTCTGTCCCAGCTCTGAACCAGCTGGGGCCCTGCTNTCAAATCTTTGCCTGCAAATCTGTCTTCTTAATTTCAAAATTATAATTAGGAGGGAGGGGGGGGTTACATTTTCCACTGCAAGGAAGGGTCCTGCCTTCCTTGGCAGACACCTTTGTCTTTTAAACCAAGACAAGGGTGGAGATAGTGAGGCCTGGAAAGGCTGACCTGGAACAGGGACTGGACAGAACAAAAAGAACAAATCAGTATTTATTGAAAGGCCTCAGCAGATCCACCTTGGACACAGCAATCGTCCTTCTTTGGTAATTAGCTGTGACTTACTGGGGCAAAGTCACCTGGAATCCCTTCCTCCACCCCACAGCTCTGCACTAACACCTCCAGAGAGTCAGCAAATCCTTCGCCGGGAGGTGTTTGTAACCCCTCTGCAAGGAAAGGGCCCACGTGTGGAAATGCGCTTTGGGCCCTGCTACCCTGGCTGGGCTGGCAGCTCCCGCCTGGAAAAATCATCAGAATGAAAGTTTGCATAACAAGCAATTCTTGTGAGGAAAACAAGTTCACACCTGCAAAAAGAAGGAATGGGTCCCATGAGAACCAGCGAAGAAAATATGTAACCTATCCAGGAATGGAGACTTGAGGGCCATGTAAAATGCCATTTACTAACCAATGAATTGAGTGGCAAGAAAGTTACGAATCAATTAAACATGAGGTCTTGGAGAATCACACAAAACTGGGCTGTAGCAATAAAGGTTGGTTTTTCTGCATGAAGAATCGAGGGCCCCGTCTGTTTTCATTGTGCCAGGAGCCTCCTGCAGCCCAGCACCACTCAAAGAGCATTTGTGGCCTCCTGGCTTCTCTCCTCTATTGCCAAGCGAGGTTTTACCCACGCGCCTTTCAGTGTGAGAGGTTTCTGCAGAGATGCTCTGGGCTGCCAGATGTCCACGAGAGAAGGATGGAAAAGGAGCAAGTGTTTGATCCTCCCAGTGGATGAGACGGCCCCTCCTGCTCCGAGGAAAGCGACAACAGGACAAGAGCAGGGCTGAGGGCACAACAAAGCAGGGCAATTTTTCTTTGGTCAGTAAACAAACCTGGAGAGAATGGGTTTGCAGTGTGTTGACAACGTTCTGGCAGTTCATTAATCCCAGCAAAATCTCTCCAAAGCCACTGATGCATGGATTCCATTTTCAAATTTCTCATTAGTTCCTCTTTATGGATTAAATGCTGATGTTCACGAGTGAATGCACACAGCTTCAGCTGATGGATGTAATTGGGTTGTAATGGATTTTAGCTGCTGTTCCTCCTGATCTGGCCAATTTGAAATGCAGTATCAATGTACTCTGCCCATCTCTCTGTAGGGAATGAGAAATTGAAACCTACAAGATGAGATTTATCAACTTCCATAAAGTTCTCTCCAACCATCATAAAACTGTTAAACTCCTCATTATCATTCCAGCACAGTGATTTCCCCAACTCTGCTCGGGCAGTCAAAATATTAAAGTGCATTTGAAATAAGTAGAGTTGATCCCTCAATATTCTGCATGTCCTCAACATTGATTTAGGTGCTGTAAATATCCCCAACCCTGGATGACACCAGCACAGCAGAAAAAAAACCAAAAAAAAAACTAAACAGCAGGAACACAAAGGGCTGTGACAGGATTTAAAGGTTGCAGAACTTCCCTCCAATTTTTAATAGGTCTGCGTCTCAATAGATAAATGGGTGAGTGATTTGCTACCAGGGTGTAAAATGCAGCTTTGCACCCCCCCCTCAGGTTTAGGGATTGAAGGCAGCCCTGGCCAAGCAGGGGGATGGGAATGCTAAGGGAATTCCCCTGAGGGAATGCAGGGCAGGTTCAAGCTCTGGAAATGTCAGGATTTTTTACACACCCGAGGAAATTCCTGTTCCCAGCTGGGGCAGAGGCTGGGTGGGACGGGGTACCCGAGGCTGCCTCGAGGATCTCGGACATGGTCCCAGGGATTCTCTTCCCTGAGAAGCCCCGAGGGACTGAAGAGTGAAGAACACCTCGCTGTGATTTCTCTAAAGGCTGAGGGGGCAAAACGTCTTTGCCAGGTTCAGCTTTCCCCTGCCAGGAGCCCTGGGAAAGCAACCCCTGTGCACAGGGAGCTCAGAGCCCCACTCTGACGGGCACAGCAGCTCGGGAATGGTTTCCAAAGGGCTCAAAAAATCTCCTTAAGGCACAGAACCCTGAGCTCTGCACTGCCAGCCAGGGCCAAGCAGCATTTGCTGGTCCTTAAATCTGACATTGGTGGCAAAGCCTGGGAGCAGGACCAAGCAGAGAGCCAGAGCCCCCTTTTTATTGACTCCAACTGCTCTGCACGAGGCAGCCGAGCCCATCCCAGCTGTGCCAGCTCTTCCCCATCAACTGCCAGACCCTTCCTGCCTGCCCCCATTCCAGGTTCCAGGCCAAACCCGGCGAGAGGTGGAAGGGTAAACCCAATCAGTGACTGAGCAGGGCTGGGTTCGACCTGTCCTGTCCCTCAGCAGCCACAGAATCCCAGACTAATTAGATCAGCCCCGTAAAACAGATGAGAAATCTCTCCGTTTTACTGCTGTTATTATTAGAGTCCCCATTTCCATCCTGTGAGGTGTTTAAAGACTGGAATAGCAGCTAAATGGGACATTTTGGAATAAACATTGCTCACCCTGCCAGCCAGGCTCATCTGTCCCCTCCTGAAGCTCACTGTGCTTGGTTAAAATCATCTTCCAGCTGATTAAAATGTTAATGAGACACTCTACAACCCCCTCAGAAATGTGGCCTAACCCAAAGCTCAGCACTAAAGCAGAGCTTTACCTGCCTGATACATGGAAACAACATGGAGAGAAATGTTCTCCCAAAATCTGGCCTTGGTCAAGAAGAGATTTTGGTAAAATAAAATACTTGAAACCAGCTAATAATGGGAAAGTCAGAAGTTACATCAGAAATGAACCTCAAGCATCTCAACCAGTATTCCAAGTAATTCCCATCACTATAAACAGTTTCTTTGCTGGGCTGGTTAAGCCCCAAAGGGAATTCCTTGCTGTGTTCCAACATCTCCCCCCCCTTCCTGGCTCCTTCTCATTTATTGTCACTGCTTGTCCTCCAGAAGCTCCTGCATACCGTTAATGAAATTATTGCAGCCCTTCCCTGAGTGATCCATAAATCCTCGTTTGTTTCCTTGATGAGCATTCGATCGGGGTTTTCTAATTGCAGAAATTAGCAAAATTACACACAGGGAATGCACAAATCAGACACAGCAATAATAGACACCGGGAGTGGCTAAAACAGGGCTCTGTTAAGCCTGGTTCAATTTGAGCCACAGCCCTGGGCTGTGGTGGGTGGAAATTCCCTCAAAAGTCACCTGGAAACTGCCCCAGGAATGTTCCTGGCATCGGGACAGGAAGGAAAAACTGGGAATCACATGGGCCTGCCCAAAGTTCTCCCACCTGGGGAAATGGAGATGCTTTGGCTCCAGCACTTCTTAACCAGGATCTCCAACTCATTTATTTCCCTGTCTAACACACAAACCTTCATATTCCTGCCTCAGATCTGGCAAAATGCTTCAGCTTCCATCAAATTGTTTTTATAGGAGTAGAGAGAGCTCAGAACCCCCAAATCCAAGGGGTCCTGTGCTTGTTCTTCCCCTCAGTTCAGGAACAACACCATCAGTGGCACTAATTCCCCACGGAGCACAACCCAAACCAGGTCTGGGGGCACCTTGGCAGAGAGGAGCAAACAAACGAAGAGGAATTTCAGGCCAGGTTCAGACGAGACAGTGGCCCCAGGAGCTTAAGGCTCTCACTGAAGTGTCCAACTCCTGGCACCTTGGAGGAGCAGGAACAGAGGGACTGAGAGGAGGGGAAGGAGGGCTGGGGTAGGAGGGGGCAATTCCTGCACTGGCAGAGTAAAGCTGAGCTCCTTCCATGCCACTGGAGAGAACTGACTACAAAAAGAAAGCTTCCTCCCTTTTCCCTCCCTCTTTCCTCGTTTTAATTAAATTATCTCCTGGTCTCTGCCCTGCTGCCATTATTCCACACAATGTGAGTTCATTAGCAAGGCTCTTACACTTCTCAGATCCTGATTTTTCCACCCTTCCCCTCATTTCCACGCTCGGGATTAGTGTGGGAGCCCAGCAGAGCCTGGGAGAGGAGGCAGCAGCAGTGACCCCACTGGGAGCACACACAAATATCCAGCTGGGATGGAGCAGCTGCTTGGGCCACAGAGGACGGAAAATTGGGATTTTTGCTGCTCTTGAGACCCAAAACTCATCGAGTTCAAGTGAATCCCCACTCGAGCTGCCTCCCTGGGTTACCCCGGGTGTTTTGACGCCAGTCCTCCCCTCCCCGTCAAAGGGAATGAGGGAGATTCACAAACAAACTGTGGGTGTGCTGATAAATCAAACTGGACACTGAGAGATGGAAGAAACAACGGGAGGAACCATAAATTCCATAGGAAAAGACAAAGGGGAGATCCATTAGAAGGGGATCTTAGGTATGAGGCGACTTGGGAAGTCTGTACCTCTCAGGTACCTCAGCCACTGGGGAAAGAGGGAGGGAAACTGGGATTAAAAGGAGGCTGAGTCCTCCAAGAATTGGAGAGCTCCCAGGGGAAATGCCCCGTGGCCTCTCCCTTCATTCCAGGAAAGTTCCAGGACTCCCCTGACTCCTTTTTGGACACAGACTTCTGGTGTTGGTGCATGAATTGTCCTGCCACCAGCCAGGTTTCCTCAGAGAGCTCCCTGCAGCCTGCCAGGGAGCAGAGCTGGGCACAATTCCTGCTGGGCCAGGGGAGGAACAGCTGGGGGGAAACTGGGGGGATTTGGGGCTGTGCAAAGCTCAGTGGGGCTGAGCTGCCCTGGGGTGGCAGAGTGGGGAAAAGCAGGAGCAGGGCAGGATGCAGGGTTTGCAGAGGGCAGGGATGCCAGCTGAGGAGCAATCCTGGGGTGACAGAGCAGGGATAAACAGGACCAGGATGAGCAGCAGGATGTGCAGAGGGCAGGGATGCTGGCTGAGGAGCAATCCTGGGGTGACAGAGCAGGGATAAACAGGACCAGGATGAGCAGCAGGATGTGCAGAGGGCAGGGATGCTGGTGACGAGCAGCAGCCCCGGAGCAGTGACGGAGGGAGCAGGGGGTGACGGAGGGAGCAGGGGGTGCCGGTGACAGCGGTGACAGCGGTGACACCGGGCCAGGCTCGGGGAGCAGCAGGGAACGGCACGGCGGAGGCACGGACACGGCAGGGCGCAGATAAAGATGGAAATAGGTCAAGCATCACTCTGCGAGCACGGCGGTGACATCCCGGCCTACACACAACAAGAGTCGTTTGTTATTATTTTGTTTAAGCCCATTAAACACGGCGGCGGCTGCTGGCAGAGCCGTTTGTGTTCAAATCAAAGCAATGCTGTCGCTACTGAACGCCGGCTTGGCTCGACAAGGTTGTTAATTATGCATCCAAATTGACAAAGATAATGGCACTCACCTGGCTGGGAGGGGAGGGGGATCGGGGAGTGACTGAGCTGCTCAGGGAGGGGAGCTCATACGGGGAGTTTGATAAAAACAGGGGAACAGGAGCTCAGGGGATGGGGAACAGTTTGGGGGTGTTCAATAAAAACAGCTCAGGGGATGAGCAACACAATTTGGGGAGTTTGATAAAAACGGGGAAAATGAGCTCAGGGGATGAGGAACACAGTTTGGGGGTGTGATAAAACCAGGGGAACAGGAGCTCAAGGGATGGGGAACAATTTGGGGAGTTTGATGAAAATAGGGGAACAATGAGCTCAGGGGATGGGGAACACAGTTTGGAGTGTTTGATGAAAAAACAGGAAAAATTAGATCAGGGGATGGGAAACAATGAACTCGGGGGACAGGGACCACACTTTGGGGGTGTTTGATAAAAACAGGGGGGGAATGAGCTCAGGAGATGGGATCACACTGGGAAGTGCCCTGCTCTACCACAGAGGGTGCCAATTAGTTACCCAATTAGCAGATGCAATTAACAGGTGGAATTGGTGTTTGTTGGTGTTAAACACAGGTTGCAGGCTGGTGGAAAAGCCCTGAGTGTCCAGCACAAAACCATCGCCCACCAAGGCGCTCAGGACCTTGGGGGAAACGAAACTTCTCCCTGATGGAGGATGGCCAAGGATCCTTTAAAATATCTGAAAATGAACACAAAGCAGCCTCTGAGTGGCACCCAGTGCCCTTTCCATGGACAGAAACCCTAAAGGACACCAGAAAGAAAAAAAAAAAACCCACTTTTGAAAAGAGATCCAGGATTCCAATGCCTCCAAACCAAGCAGAATCCAAAACATCATGGCCAAGTATTATTATTATTATTATTATTATTATTATTATTTCTTCTTTACCTCTAGGCCAAGAGCCTCTCCTCAGAGATGCTTAATTCATTTGCAGTCTGAAGTATTTATCACTTGAGCTATTGATTTATTCCTAAGCAGATGGAACACCTTTCTGGGCAGAGATGCTGAAGCGAGCGGGAAAAATCAATTGAGGATATTTTTTTCCTGCCTGTCATAAAGCAGTTTTGCATTCCCCACGGTCCCAGGGTGGGTTTGTCCATATGGATTACTCTTTTCATTAGTCTGCCATCAAAGCCAGACAAACCAGCTGATTGTTTTTTTCCCCCACGATTAAAATAACTGTTGATAGAAATGTTAATTCCGAGCCTATTGTCTTTGCTAATTAGCATGTTAAAGGCAGTCAGCTAGAGGAAAATATCAATTTATTAGGAATAATGAGCTTTACCTCTCCCACACAGGTAAATATTTCAGGATTAAAGCATTTAAGTGGCTGAATGTCCTGGAGGGATCGGAGTTCCCAAGGGAAAGCCAGGCAGAAGTTCAGTATCAGACCCCTCCGTGGGCCGGAATTGGGGATTTGTGTTGTGAAAGTCCTAGGCACGATGCCCCAAATCAAAGCCCATAAAACCAGAGTGATTCCAACTCCCTGGAAACCTCCAGGGCTGGGCAGCTCTTCCAGCAGGAGCCAACCCCGGGAATTCACAAATTCCCAGCCCTCTTCCCCTGGGCGCTGCTGCCTCTGCCCCAGCACAGCCACAACCGGCAGAATTTGGAAATCAAATTAACCCCAAACCCCTCCCTCCGCAGGATTCCTTCTCCCCCCCTTACCTGCACCATAATAAACCAAACATTTTAAAATAAAATTACGTTTTGTGGAAATAAGAGCGGGGAGAACTTTGGCACGGTGACAGCAAAGCTTTTATCAGCGCGGGTTGGAATCACCCGCCCGGCAGTTCGAGTTAAAAGGCGATGATTCAATCGAGTGACTCAAATTCCAGAGTGACCTCACCGCAGCCCGCGAGGATTTACGGGGACTCGGGGACTTGAGAAAACTTCAGACTTCCAATCTCTGAAACCCCCCCGCCGGCTCCTCCCGAGCCCTCTGCGCCAGGACCCGTCTCAAACACCCGAAATAGCTGGAAACGCCAGGAAAAAAAATGTCAGTATTGGATGCTGCCACTCTTGGAGAAAGGAAAAAACCCAGGAATTAATGAGTTTACCCCCCACGCGAGCAAAACGCAAAGCTGACATCCCCTCAGCTCTTCTTGTCTTGTGTGACAGAGGCAGATGGGGCTGGTCGGGAGATGGATTTTTCAGAGAAAAGAAAAATGCAGACAACAAAATGTCAGGGAAGGATGGGAGAAGAGGAAGAAATGGAATCTCTGCTCAGGCCAGGCTACCTTTGCTTGGCAGATGGGGAGCTGCAACTCAAGAGACCTCAGGATAATTTCAGGTGAACAAAATTCAGATGGTTACAAGAGGCTCCTCAAAATTCAGCTGTTCTGTTTTTGGAAGCTATGTTGGAAGACAGGAATTACCTGAGCCCACACCACTCAGGAAGGGGAAAAAAGCTCAATTATTCCATCTGGACACAGCAAAAAAATTAAAACCAGTTCCCTTTGAGTGTGTTTATTTGGGCCTAAATAAACAACGGTGCCCTTGCACGACTGCTCTCAGACGTTTTAAGACACAAATCTTGAGGAACTCTGCAGCTTCTCAGGGCCTGACTTCTGGAGAACATAAATTGATTCCAAATAACATCTAAGGGATGAATTAATTTGACAATAACTTTCTTTCAAGTCTAATAAAGGCTGAGTGAATCACCGAGGGATGAGTTCACGAGGAAGGGAGCACTGGCTGATGATTTCATTAATCCTCCCTAAAAAATGTGGACCACAATGAAAAAGACAGCTTGCTTCAAAACCCGTTATTTTTATCTACATAAAACCCCTTTCTGGCCTTTTTGTTGTTGTTGTTGTTATTGATGGGGGTTTTTGCCCATTTGTGCTTTTACCCTGTTAAAGACTCAAACTGCAGAGAGAACTTCGGGCACTGATTTGAGGCTGTTTCAGCTCGGGGGGAACCCACACTAATTATTGATTATGGATTGCTGATTTCTGCTGCTCCAAATCCACCCCACAGCACGACTCCCGCCCAAACCCAGCAGCACTTGCAAGGCTGAACTATTGGGTGCCGCCACAAACTGCGGCTGTTTCCACTGAAATTTATTTTTGGATTTATTTTGCCTTCATGCAGAGCAGCAGAAAGGTTAACAAGGGGTCAGCCCCTCTTTCTGCAGCGACTTCTCTTCGAATTTCTGCGGCTTGGAGGGAGCAGCATCCTGGAGACGCGGAACCCGCTTTATTCCCAGTAATCAGAGTAATGACTCTAAATTAAAGAGTGATTAGTAATTTTAATTAATTTAGTAAATAAATGTTTTTTATTTTCTANAATATATATATATAGTTATAGAATATATATTTTAAAATATATAGTTATAGAATATATATTTTATAAATACTAATATATATTATATGTATATATTATTATTACAGAATATATAAATATTATATATATATATAAATATATTAAATATTACTGTATTATATATTTATAAAATAAGGGAGGATGAGCAGAGCTCTGAGCCCCTCACTGACCAGCACGGTTTGGAATTCCAGCTCTTCCCTTTAACTTTCATCCCTCTAAAAGCTTCTTTTCAGATTTTCCCAGCATTTTGTGCAGCCAAAGTCTGGGATTTGTGCACACGAGCTGTGGAGTTTCATTCGTTTCCCTTTTGGCACGCATTCTCTGCTCCCCCACCAGGATTCTCACTGGAGACTCCGCTGCAGGGACTGAGTCTGGTGCCAAATCCTCCCCTCCCGTCCCATCCCACTGCCGCAGCCAGAGGTGCAGCAGCCGCACGTTCCTGGAGCCCAGAATTGGGGAATAATCTGTTCAGAGCTCATCCCTGCCCTCCTCCCTCCCATCGCCTTAGAAACAGCTCTTCCCCTCAGCAAATAAAGTTAGAAACCTCATCATTAATTCTATTTAGGCCCAGTATGTCATAAAGGCAGCAAGGCAGGGCCATTTTCCTCTCTGCTGGGGCACAAAACATGGATTAACTATTCCAACCAGAGCCGGCCATGATTTATTAATTCAATTTTGGAGCGTGCGACTGTCGGATCAGATAAGTTCAGTATCAAAAGAGCCTCTCTGAGGACTCTTTTCCTCCTTTGAAAGCAGCTGAGTGACGCCTTGCAGGCTGCAGCCACCCAGCCCCGTGTCACGCGCAGGTGACACCGTTTGGGTGGCAGCAGGCAGGGCGCTGCTGCTCCAGCCCCCCTGGATTCGGGGATTTTCCAGGGCTGGACCAGCAGCTCCAGGGGCTGGGGTCACCCTGACCCAGCCCAGCACAGACAGGGCCACGTGTCCAAGGGGATGCCCAGGGTTTTTGTGGTTCATCCCTACTCAGGGGTTTTTGGGGTTTATCCCTCTCCCTCTCCAGGTTTTTTGGGGTTTATCCCTCTCCACGATTTTTGGGGTTTATCCCTCCCCAGGATTTTTGGGGTTTCTTCCCTCCCCAGGCTCTCTGGGCAGCCTCTTTCCCAGGGAGTTCTCTGCTGCTCTCCAGGGAATTGTGGAAATGTCTGGGGAGCTCAGGGCTGGTTCAGGAGCTCCGAAGGATGGGGCAGGGCATTTAAGAAGAGTTTTAAGTGCTGTGGTGTCCTTCCGGTGGCAATCAAGTACCCCATCCCATTTAATTTACATCTCTTTATCTCACTCCGTTAATTCCTGCCCTTGCTGCTGTGCTGATGAAGGAACTCTTCCCTCCCCACGCCAAGCCTGCTCCCACTATTCTCCCCCTCCACACATGGTGTCTTTTTATATCTGAGAATAAATAAACAAAATAAAATAAAGAAATAAAAGAAATAAGAAATAAAAGCCATTCTAAAGGACAAAAAGCACGACTAGCCAAGCAAAAACTGCCAAACGTTGCAGTAAGGGCTGGGAAATGCTGCTCTGGGCTGGGAGGAAGCTCAGCTCTGTAATTACACCTCCATCATCCCCGGGCCGTGTTTTACAGCCCCAGCCCCAGCTCCCCGCTGCAATGGGCTGTAGATTTTGGCTGCAGACGACAAGGTCAGCTCTGTGCCCGGGCTCTGGCTCCAGCCTGTCCCTGGATGCCAGCCGGGAAAAGGGGAGCGCAGCCCGCAGGAGATGAATGCCTGCAGGGCAGGTGGAAAGGAGCCTCTGATTTACCATTCCCACCTCGTGGGCAGCTGAAAAACGGGCTCGGGGGGGCAGGGGGGCAGCGGGAAGAGGAATCTCTGCTCCGGGTTTTCAGGAGCCTGCTCGGGCTCTGGGTTTGTGGGGTGCAAATGGGGTTATCCAGGATAATTCCTTGTGCGGTGAGCCATCCAAATGGCTGATAAATAAAACTGGA
The DNA here is from genome assembly GCA_013396955.1 of Regulus satrapa. NCBI lineage: Eukaryota > Metazoa > Chordata > Aves > Passeriformes > Regulidae > Regulus > Regulus satrapa. The sequence continues at coordinate 519,102 of VWZN01000908.1, forward strand.
CACTGTGAGATTAAAGAAACAACGGGAGGAACCATAAATTCCATAGGAAAAGACAAAGGGGGGATCCATTAGAAGGGGATCTTAGGTATGAGGCGATTTGGGAAGTCTGTACCTCTCAGGTACCTCAGCCACTGGGGAAAGAGGGAGGGAAATTGGGATTAAAAGGAGGCTGAGTCCTCCAAGAATTGGAGAGACCCCAAGGGTCTCTCCCATGGCCTCTCCCTTTATTCCAGGAAAGTTCCAGGACTCCCCCGTCTCCTTTTCCAACACAGACCTCTGGTGTTTGTGGATGAATTGTCCTGCCACTCTCCATCTGCAGGTGCCTACAACCCCCTCAGCCCCTCTGGGTGTGGTGCTGGGCTTGTTTTGGGTTCCTGCTGCTCACCCCACAAATCTCATCCCACAAGGCCCTCTCTGCCCCGCAGTGCCTTTTCCTGGGAAGGAGCCCCTCGTTTCACACCCCAAACCAGGATTTCAGCACTGAGGGGATAAATCCTCTTTCAATTTCCTCCAGGACTCACTGGTGCAGCCCATCAGAGCCCGATCTGGGCAGGAAATCCCGTGGGAATGTTCTTAGAGGAAAATGGACCTATCATAAAAGAAAGGCTGTATAAAACCAGGCCTTGCTCTGCTGAATTAATAGCTGGTTTGTCACTTCTGGGTGCAGCTGAGTCGCTTGTGAGTTCCCATGTGAAAACCATCCTGAGAATGAGGGTTCATTAATTAATAACAAATTATTCCTGGGTAAAAAACAACTGCACCTGCATTAAACAATAAATCTGTTCCTTGGGGGTCAGTGAACAAAATATGTAAACTCACCAAGAAAAGAGAGAGTTGATGGACAAGTAAAATACTTTTTACTGACCAATAGAGTGGTTGGCAAAAAAAACCCTATTGAGCAATTGGAGTTACACACAAGGACTGTAAAAACTGTATAAAAATAACTTGTGTGAATAAAGAATCGGCCTTTCCTTGGTTCACTGAGTGTCCCGTTCCTGATTTTCTCCAAATCCTGCCCATGGAATGTCCCCAAGGTCACCCCACCCCGTGGGGCTGAGCCCCCCCAGCTCTAAATTCAGGGCTGAACCGAAGGAGGAAAAAAAGCCCAGGAATTAGGATGGCTGGTAATTTGTTTTGTTCTCACATTTATTCCCCAGGAATCAAAATACAGCAAGCCCAGGATCAGGAGTGCCAAACGCTGAAAAGTTGTGAAAGACGGGCTAATTATAGGCAGCATTTAACAGATGGGAAAGCTGAGACCAAGACAGGCCACCAGGAGAAACAGGGCTCTGTGACAACTTGGAAAACGTGGACCATTGCATTTTGTCAATCTTCCTATTCGTTTGGTTTTAAAGGCACAATTAATTCGTGTTTTTAGGCTTTCTCCTGCAAGCAGAAGTGATTTATTCTGTTAAGAACAATGGAAGGACAGCCAGTCTGAATTATCTCATGTTCAGCTGCTCCAGCAAATGCCTGGCCATGGAGCTTGGGGGCTGCTTCAAGCCTGAAGGAAATTCACCTTTCAAAACACTAACAATGGCAAAAAGACAAAACAACAACAACAACAAAAAAACAAAAACAAAAAAAAAAAAACAAAAACAAAAACAAACAAACAAACAAAACAAAAAAACCAAACAAAAAAAAACAACAGCTGGAGCTTTTCTGAAATGAGTAATTTCTCAAAAAAAAGTTTCTGCAGTTGTTTTCTTTACAAAACTCCTGCCCAAAATTCCCAACCATTGCTCAGCTTTGCTTGTTATTTTGGAAGGCCTGATCTCAAAGGACAGCTCTCCAGCAGCTGGGTTATAATAATTCCTGTGAGAATAGACCCCAAACCCTCTTTTTTCCAAAAATACTTTGCGATGAGCAACCAGGGTGCCTCCTTCCCCCAAAAAACACACGAGGGGTGCTGAGAAACCCTTTCCTCTCCCCTTTTAGCCCTTGAAATCTCAGGCTTTTAAACTCCAATCTGAATTTCAGGCTTCTAAAACCCCATTGAGATGTTGGAGATGGAGCGGGGACAGACGCCCAACGCTCTCTCAAGGCTGCACTCAAGAGGAGGAGCTGGCGAATTTCAGGCGAATTGCTTCCCAAATAGAATCCTCCTGTTGGAGCCCCTCTGGGAGGAATTCCCAGCAATAACTGCTGCTCTTTAGGCACCACGTTCTGGACAGCGTGGAACAGCCCCCAGGCGCTTTTGTCACCCAGCTGCTGCTGCTCCATAAAAATTCACCTCCCTGGCAGCCTCCTGTCAGTCCTCATCCTCTCAGGCTCCTCAGTGACCCTTTTTATGCTTCTTTTCACAGAAAATTCCAACCCATTCCCTCTAATGCTTGGCACATTCAGCCGGCCACATTTTTTGGGGATTCCAGTTCCCCAGATCCGGCTCCAGAGCAGAGCCGGTGCTGAAACATCAACGCTATTTTGAGGGGAAAGCCAGTTTAAAACACCCCATTTATTTATCAGTGGCGAGTCCAGACTGCAGAGACAATCAGCAGCAATGCTGGGAACCCATAATTTCTGAAATTCTGAAATTGCTGATCTATCCCCGTCAAACCCACAGACCGAGCAGGATCCACAGTAATTAAAGCTCTGCTTACAGCCCAAACCCCCAGCTCGTGGCACTGAATCCTGTGCCAGGCCAAGCCCAAAGCTGGGCCCTTTCAGCTAAAAATCAGCCACAACAACAACTAAAAAAATCAATATTTCCTCAGAGTGGGGAACAGCTTGAAACCAGACAAACACATTGGAAGGAGCAAAAAAATAATTTTTGACCCCCCCTCAAAATGTATTTACACAGATCTGTGTTTCTCCCAGCCATCTCTGGCTGCTCGGGGAACGCTGATTGATTTCCCAGCCTCCTGCCCCGCTGCTGCTAATTTGACAGGCCGGCTCTCCTCGGCTGAGAAATTGTGTCTGACCGCTTTTCTCGTGCTGTTTTTAGGCTGATAAACTCCAAAATTCCCAGATCAGCTCTGGCTGGGTTTTATTGCAGCACAGGAGGAGGGAGAGAGGGGCATTTTAAGTAGAGACCTGGTGTTTTAAGGCTTCTGTTTGCACACATTAATTGGGATTAGCCTCACATTTATTCTCCTTTTGGCTCAAAGCCTTCTGTCAAGGAACACTTGTCAAGTTCTTCTGGAAAACCAGCTAAGCTGGGAATTGAATTGCTTGCAGTTTTCACCCCCCAAAAAAAGCTTAAATTTGGAAGCTCTGTGAGAAAATAAAAATATTTTCCTTCCTCTACTGCTCTCCACTATGGGGAATGAAACTTGTGAAGGGCAGAAGAACCAGAAGGCCAAAGCTGACACCAGTTGTCTAATAGGTTTTCCAATAGTATCCAAATTTTATCCAGATGTCCATTTAAATGCAGGGAACCTGGTCCACAGGGAATTTCTAATGAAGTCAAATAACTCCAATGTGCTTTTCATAATTTAAGAGGGCCCATGTGAACTAGATAAAAAAACCCCAAACATTTGCTTCCTTCAGCCTTAAAATCACCACAAAGTTTTTATTTCCAGGCTCCAGCCCAGGTCTTCAGCCAAGCAGGGGAGAGGAAATGTGGATTTTTGGGTTCTGCTTCTGTCAGAGCAGATGATGCTGAACCACAGGGAGATTTTGCACAACCGAGGGGGGGAATTGAGGGATTGGGATGGAGGGATGAGAACGGGGATCAGGAACGAGGGACTGGGAATAAGGGATCGGGATGGAGGGACTGGGAACGAGGGACATGGGTCCCTCTGGAAGAGGGTCTGGGGGGAGCAGGAGCATTCCAGGAGGGACAATCCCAATGTCCCTGCAGAGTCTGGACATGGAGAGCCTGCAGCCAACCCCACAGCTCTGCCAGGATCTGGTCTGGATGGTTTTACAGGTCTGAGCGTGACACGGACCTGACAAATCCCGGATCATCCCGAGCCAAACCATCAACCAGTGCCAGCCCGAGTCTTTAACCTCCCAGCTGGGAATTCTGCAGGGAAGGGACCATTCCTGACCCGGGAGTGGAGTCACACTCACGAGGATCCCAGCTTGTGTCTACAGTTTTTGTCTCAATTCAGCCCTTTATTACTTTTCTATCCCCAGGCTCTGGCATAATCCTCGTTATTTACTTTCCATTTTCCTCCTCAAACCCAGACTTGCTTTTCCCTTTATAAGTTACCTCCTTTTTTTCCCTTTTTTTTTTTTTTTTTTTTTTTTTTTTTTTTTTTTTAATTATTAAATTTTACAATTCATTCTCAATGCTTGAAAATGATTTGCCCTGAATATAAAATAACTGGCTCTAAACTATGCACAAATCCAAAAACATCTTAACTAGGGATGCAAAGAGCTCGGGGAGAGAAACCTCAGCCTGAGGTCACAACTCTCTAAGGACAAATTCAAATTATCGCAATCCATAGGTTAAATCCATGCACCTTTAAAAGGGGTTTGTACCTCTGAGCACCTGGGGAGGCTAAAGGGTTAACACTGAAATAGTTCTAAAAAAAGAGAAATAATAAAGGGGGAGAATTAATAAAAAGGTGGGGGGGAAATCAATAATAAAAAGGGAGGAGGAAACACTAAAAGGGGGAGAACATTTAAAAAGGGGGAGAATAATAAATAATGGGAAAAATAATAAAAAGGGGAGAATTTTTGTTTAAATAAGGGGAAATTTATTATTTTTCACTGAGAAACATTAAAGAAAAAGGAGAATTTTTTTTTTTTGCTTTTGTTTTTTTGTTTTTAAAGCAAGAAGGAGCTCAGGGGTCCATCTTATAACAGGGACCAGCCATTTGTCACCTCAGAGAGCTGCTCCAGGGATGGATGACTCGGAAAAAGAGAATTCACCAGCAGGAAGGGGGGGAAAAAGCCAGGAAAAGCAGGTGGAACATGCACAGAACCTGCAGGGCTTCCCCATTCAATGCCACCAATCTGGCACAAAAATAAACTCAATTTTCTGCACACCAGCTCCAAACCCGAGCCCTGCCTCCCAAATTCACCCCGGGAATCCCCCCGGATCGCTCTGGAGTGTGGGAACTGCACTTCACAACTTTGCAGATTAAAATAAATTCAATGGAGTGATCTTTAACTTCTTGCTTTTTATTGACCGCTCCTTTTTTTTTTTTTTTTTTTCTGGAAATGATTTAATTTAGTCCAGACCAATGCAGGTGGCTGCTGGGAGGAGGGGAGAGGAGCCCTTCCCTGCTATTCCCTGATAAATCCAGAGCGGCTGATGCACAGCAGATATCAGAGGAGGGAAGTTCTTTGTGCGGGCAGAGATGACAGCACACCGTAATGAGAAATGATTTTGAAGCAGCAATTTAAACCCGATACAATAATGACACCAAGAGATAAATGATTCATGTTTCCTGCTTGGTTTGCGTTGGGTTTTTTCCTTTTCTTTTTTTTTTTTTTTTTTCCCCCCCAGGGCTTTTCATCTGGAGGAGTCTCCAGGCTCTTCACAGTCTCCAATTGACAAGAATCAACTCACAGCGTGCAGTGCTCACCCCCAGACCCAGGCAGGGCCAGGACTGCAGGCCCAGAGGTGGGGCTGGAATTTGGGGCTCATGCCCGGCCTTCCTGCAGAACATTCCACCCCCAAGCCCTTGAAACCCCTCTGGTCCATCGTGCTGCTCACCTGGACAGGTGCAGAGGCCAAGGGAGCAGGGGACGGCTCCGAGCTGCTGGCAAGAGAACCTGGCACAACGTGGGGACATCCCTGGCACCATCCAGTCCCACACTGGTCTGTCCTGGCACCCCTGGGGACACTCCTGACAGCCCTGGGGACACCCAGTC
>VWZN01000908.1:533846-548429 GCA_013396955.1 Regulus satrapa
AACCCCAGACAGGATTGAATGCCAGGGTCCAGTGCTCAGGGGTGTTTGGATCCTGAGCACCCCAGGAGGCGCTGCCTGGGAGAAAATCGTGCAGAATTCCTGATATTTGTGTTTCGTGTTTTGTTTGGAGCTCCCCAGTCCCAGCTTGAAGTTCCACAGTTTTTTGGGGAAGTGTGGTCGGAAATGCCCAGGCTGTGGTGGGGAAGGGGTCGGTGACTGCTGGGGCATCACTGGAGTAAGAAAACTTCTATATTTATTGTATAAATATTGATTATAGTATTTATAGTAATGAAAATATAAAATTAATTAAAATTAAAATAAACAAACATATTATATATAACAATACTTATAATATTAATATATATGTAATAGCTGTCAGTACAATATAAATATATTGTATTATATGTTCTTCTTTATTTGAGACAAACTCTGAATCCCTGCCTTCCTCCGCTTCCAGCAGATTTGTGTCAGGAGGAGAAAAGATGGGAAATGAGAACCAAGGTGCGCTGGAAAAACACTTCCCTCCCATCTCACTACAAACATTGATTAAACAAAGCCAGGCCTGGGGAAGGTGCTGGAAAACAAGGCCGAAGAAGCTAAACATTGATAAACTTAATTAAATTTCTAATGAAAACGGAGGCAGCCTGTGGTGATTACTGTGTGTAACTGAGACTAATTCAGCAATTAGGAGAATTCATCCCCCGGTGCTCTAAACACAGCTCTGAGCATAATCCAGACTTCTCACACATCACAAACCCATCCTGGGCCTGGGAGCTCCAGCAGAGCCCCGGCCATGGAAGATCCTCCCCCGGAGCAGATCCTGTTCCAGCAGCTCCAGGAATTTGTTTCCCTTTCTTCCCTTCTATTTTTAGAAATCATATATATTCTATTAATACATTATTGAGATATATAATCTATAAATATATAATATATAAATATATAATATAAAAATATAGAATAGGCGATATATCATATATAAATATATAACAACTTATATTATCTATATATTGCATATCAGTATATGACATATTATATATAGTATATGTTTATTACATAATATAATTAATATATAATATAATTACCTAATATATCTAATTTAATTGCATAATAAGAAATTTATTGAATACATTATTTTAATATATAATATTTAATATATATAATATAGTGTGTATGTATTATATAAAATATAATTACAGAAGATACATTATTATATATTATATAATATATTACACATATTTACATAATATTGCATAAATTACATATAATTATATATTATACATTATAGAGTTTATATAACATATTATGCANATATAACAATATATATTATATATTGTAAATATAAAAATATATAACATACTATTATATATAAATATATAATAATATATTATATATTTTATTTTATATACATATAAATACTTATAAATAAAGTATTTCATAGTATAATTATATAGTTGTATGTAATTATAGTATATAGTATTTTATTATAGTAACTATGGTATATATTACATGTATTAATTAGATAAGTATATAAGTATATATACATGTGTATAAGTATACAAGTATATAGTGTATATATATATTATAGTAATTCTAGTATATATTATTTATTATTGTACAGTTATATAAAATATAATATATTATTATAAATAATTATAAATAAAGTACAAAATATTATAAAAGCCAGCTCCCGTGAGGAGGCTGCCCTGGCGGGCACGGTGGTTACAAAGGTTATGATTGATTGATTGATTGATTGATTGATTGACTGACAGATATAGAAACAGACCGATACTCTCCCACCGTCCCTTGCACTCAGATGCTCCCACCCCCTGCACGTCATCCCTGTCTCCGCCCCAGTTCCAGAATGTTCCCCACTCCTCATTTCCCTATTGGCTCCTTGTAACTCCACCCCGAGCTCTGGTTGGTTGTCACCCCTTAGCCCCGCCCCTGAGCCCTCACGCCATTGGCTCCCAGCCCTGATGCTCCGCCCCTTGCCCTGGTTTTAACCCTGGACCCTCCTCTGTTCTTCCTCTCAACCCTAAAGGATTTCTGGCTTCTCCCCCCAGTGCTGTTCACCTTATTGTTTGTTGTTCTCATATTGTTAAATCTTTTCATTTTCAGACAGTCGGGTCCAGCCTGTTTCTCCTATCTTAAATATATATTTATATTTATGTATAAATTTATATTTCCAGGGTCCCAGGAAGGCACGGGTCCAGCTGTCCAGGCTAGGACGGACAAAGGCTTCACCTGTCAATGTGCAAATTTAGCCCAGCCGAGGTGCAGTGGCTGTTCCAAACAAACACCAGCTCGGGCAATTAGCAACACTTAATTTGGTAAATTAGCTAATAGAATCAATGATGTCTTTTAATTTGCCAGGCAGTATTTTACAGGGATTCATTTTCTGCCTCTCCACCTTTCAAATTATCTTCGGGTGCTGTTGTGAATGTTTATTCTAAAATCATCGGCACCGAACGTGGCCCCTCCGCAGCCTCCCACCACCCACGGGATGTCAGCGATGCCTGGGCTGGGAGGAGGGCGCAGGAATTGTCCTGGTCCGTGGAAAGGGATCCAGCTTTTCCCCGTGCTGCCCAAACTCGGGACTTTCCAGCTTTTTCAGGCTGGGTGTGAAGCAGCTCTGCTGCTCTCTCCATCACCAGTCTGGTGTTGGATTTTCTCCATTTCCTGAGGATCCTCTCCATTTTCTCTAGGATCTTCTCCATTTTCTCTAGGATCTTTTCCCTTTCCTGAGGATTTTCTCCATTTCCTCCAGGATTGTCTCTGTTTCCTCGAGGATCTTCTCCCTTTTTCCCTTTTAAGCCCAGCAGAAACCCCACCAGAAACCCAAACTCACCAAACCTGCTCCACCATTCCCAGCTCCTCATCCTGCCAGGCCCCCACACCACCCCGCAGCTCCCGAGGACTTTCCTGTAAATTAGACTGAGAAAAGTTCAATTTTCAGCAAGGAAATGGCAGTTTCAGCGGAAACTGGAGCTCCAGAAACACCCCCAGGCCAGCAGCTGCCCCAGAGGTCCCAGCCCAGTTTGCGGCCACCTCCCAAGCAGCTGCTGAAGTCAGGAGCCCAGATTTGACTGCATTAATAATTTTAAGTCAATTTACAGAAACCACGTGATCTCTTAAACCACGGGAGTCAGCAAGCAAAGCCCAGGGAATTGAAAGAATAAATAAATACATATACTTTAAAGAATAAATAGATACATTCTCTGCCAGAATTTGGTAGAACTCCATCTGAAGCCGGTGAGAAACTGAACACAGCATCTATTTTTATGATGACATCCTTAAGGTCAGAGCAGCAATGGGGAGGGGGAGAAATTAAAAGGTATTTCCTCTGAAGACACTATTTTACAACACTTTTCGCTTGTAGCTCGTTAATTTTCACAGCAGAGTTGCCTTTGCAATGTGAATTAAAGAAACAGATGAAAAAAGTCTGGTGCCTCTAACTGTACCAAGGGCCCTGTGCACACTCCTGTGCCTTTGATGAGAAACATTAAACATTTTTAATTTAGCACATCAATTTGAAAATCTAATTTTTTTTAATGCTTTGTAGCAGCAGACGCTTTTCACGGGGCTGTCACGACCACAGAAGAATTATGAGAAACTTGAACCGCGAAAAGTAAATTAGAAAAATCTCATTTCGGTTACTCTAAAAAAGAGGGGGAAATTAGATTTTGATTAAAATCACTCACACATACAATTTTAGGTAAACTAATTTAGCAAGACTGACTATATAATTTTTTTTTTTTTTTTTTTTTTTTTTTTTTTTTTTTTTTTTTTGCTTGCCTCTGCGTCCTTTAGCAGTGGCTGAACGGCCTTGGAATGGCCAAGGAGAGGAAGGGCTGCTCCTGGTGCTTTCCTTGACTGCTGCCTGAGAGGTCATGGCAAACAGATTGAATCCCTTGATGTTTAAGGAGTTTTCCTATGCTCCTTGGAGCTTTCCCGACCCCCTGGGAATGCCGCAGGAACACGGGAATGCGGGAAATCCATCAGGAGAGGGAGGAGGAGGAGGATGTGCAGAGCTCCCTCCAGGGAGTGGCCACCAGCACCACCCTGGTGCCTGGACAGGCTGTCCTGGAACACAGCCTGGGCAGAGTTAAAGAATCAAATAGATGTTTATCGAAATAAATAATTGAATAATTGAAACTGCACCTCAGGCAGTGCGAGAGCCTGGCCGGAGCTGCACCCAGGATGGATCCCAGATGGATCCCAGGCACGAGTTTGACACTTTTATAAGTTTGGGTTCATCTCCACACTGGGGTTAATTGTGCAATTCCAGCTCCAGGTGATGCAGTCTCAGCCCTTGGCTTGCCCCCTTCCCTTGGCCGCTGGTTCTGCTTTTGGGTCACGCTGTCCTTGGTTCTGGAGCTGGGAAGGTGCTGCTTACCTCGAGAGGATGGAAATCTTCCCAGGCTTAGGCAGCTCCCAATGAGACAGCCACAGCTCAGGGTATGTCTCTCAGCAGCTCGTGAATCAGTGATTTCAGATTCAGTGATCTCAGCTCTGGTGATACTCAGCTCTTTCTTTAGTGATTTCTCGGCTCTCAGCGATTTCTCAGCTCAGGTGGATTCACTTCCCAGGCGGCTCGGGGACGAGAAGAGTTGGGAGCCTCGTGTGGTGCTCCACGAAGTCCTTTACTGCAAAAGCCAAGCTCTGCCAGGGAGACGAGGAGCTCCCACGGAGCTGGGGAGAACCGGGGTTCGTGGGGCAGGCTGGGGGTGCTACCAGGGGGAAAGACCAATGGTTTGAGAGAGTCTGCCCGGGGCTGGGAGGCCTCGCAGGAGTGCTCCGTTCTCTCACCCTCCTGGACGCTGACAGCGCTCAGGGAGAAGGAGGTTGGAGCTTCCCAGGCTGGCCCTGAGGAAGTTTGAGAAAGTGTCTAAACAGATTGGCACCTGCTTTTTATCCAGATTTGTCTGCATGAGATCCCTGATGTTCGTGCTGAGATCTTTACCACGGGGTGCTGGTCCTTCCCACACCAATACCCTCAGAGTATTTTTTTGTTAACCCATCCATTTCTAGAGCACCAAAACTGTCTATACAAACCTCAGTATTGTTCAATAAGGAACTCGCTGCCTTCTGAGAAGGATTTCGTTGTCTCTTGCTGCTCCTAGCTCAGCGGTGACACACCCTAGCCAGGAAGGGATTGCCTAAAGCTTCTCGCTCCAGGGAAGGGCCTGGGTGACCTTCTCGGCCCCCACAGGAAGGGATTGTTCTTCCAACTGCCCGGAGAAGAGAATTTACTCACACCTCGTGTGGAGTTCAGGGTTACACACCAGGCAGCAGAGAATATGAGAAACAGAAAAGCTAAAACCCGAGGCACCAACCGGAATTTGGGATTTCAGTCAGGACAGCTTCCAAGCTGGTTAAAGAAATGTTCAAAGGTGTCTCTGCCTGTGGCAGGGGGGTTGGGACCAGATGATCTTCAAGGTCCCTTCGCATCCAGGCAATTCTATGGTTCCGTGTACCTGTGTGCAGATACATATCCCTGGGAATGTCACCCCAAATCCCGAGAATGTCACCCGAAATCCCGGGAATGTCACCCCAAATCTCGGGAATGTCACCCCCAAATCCCGGGAATGTCACCCAAATCCCGAGAATGTCACCCTAAATCCCGGGAATGTCATCCAAAATCCTGGGAATGTCACCCAAATCCCGAGAATGTCACCCTAAATCCCGGGAATGTCATCCAAAATCCTGGGAATGTCACCCAAATCCCGAGAATGTCACCCTAAATCCCGGGAATGTCACCCAAATCTCGGGAATATCACCCTAAATCTCGGGAATGTCACTAATCCCAGGAATGTCACCCCCAATCCCAAGAATGTTACCTAAATCTTGGAAATGTCACCCCAATCCCGGGAATGTCACCCCAAATCTCGGGAATGTCACCCCCAACCCCTGGGAATTGTCACCCCCAATCCCAGGAATGTCACCCCAGCGCGCTCTGGCCAAGGCGCCCACGCTGGTGTCGGGTTTAACCGGGTTTAACCGGGTCCAACCGGGTTTAACCGGGTTTAAGCGGGCTGGCGGAGTTGAGCGCGGCCCGGGTTTATCTCCGGCTCCTGGCATTGGGGTTTTCTTCCACCAGATCCCCGATTCCGCGGAGTTTGCGGCGACTGCGCAGCGCCACCCGGGGGCCGCGGCGGGAGGCGCTGATGAGGGTTTTTAATTTCATCCGATTTCCCGGGAACGGGGAAAGTGGGAAGCGGAGGATCCTGTCCCGCAGCTGGCCCGGCTGTGCCAGCACCCAGGGCGGATTCTCCCACCTCCAACCCCGCTCTTTGTCGTGGCCATAATTCCAGATGTGCGATTGACCAGGAGCGTTTGAGGTGGAAAAACGAGCTCTGCGAGCGGCAGGCTGGGATTTCCGCCCCTGGAAGGGAAGGTTGGAACCTTTCCTGTGGTTGTGGCTGCCGCAGAGGGGTGCAGAGATGGGAGGTGTGAGGGTTGTGCTGATCAGAGCTGCTGCTCTGAGCTCCTGCTCCTGTGTCCAGGAATTCTGCCCCAGAGGCTGGATGAGCACAGATCCACGGGGTTCATCCAGGGCTGGTTCTATTCCTGTGTCCAGGATTTCTGCCCCAGGAGCTGGATGAGCACAGATCCCTGTGTTTCATGCAGGGCTGGTTGCATTCCTGCGCTCCCAGGGCTGGTTTGTGTACATGTGGATTTATCCTGCACAGCTCTCATACTTGGTTAAGGATCTAATCCCTGCAGAGCTCCCCGTGTGCGTGGGAGTGTTTGCACAAACACCAGTGAATTTTAAAAGCTCCAGTAGAAGTAATTGGACACATTTATTACCCTCAGTGCCCTCAGGGAGGGAGATTCCTGACCACACCAATTTTTCCCCCTAAGAAACACAACACAAAGCAGAGTAAACGAAGGGAAACGCTGCTGCCTTTTTTCGTGGAAGGTGGACTCCAAACCTTGTTAGCCCTTGCTCCTTCATACGGGCTGGAAGCTCACTAATCACCCCGAGCCCAGCCAGAGGAGCGCTGCTAACAAGCTCCAGACAGACAGCAGGATTTGGCAGGCCTGCTGTTCCGCTGGGCTTGAACTCCTGGAACTCCTGGGGTCATTATTCCCTGACCGTGGGAAAAACCCTCCCAGCCGCCCGTGGGCACTGCTGGCCGGCCCTCGGGGCTAATTCAACATTTGGGGTGTGAGCTGGCAGGGCTGCATGGGCTGCATGGACCCTGCTGGTGCTCAGGGGTCTGGGCTGGGTTTTTCCCAGAACAGAACAGGTCGTGTCCAGGGTGGTCGTCAGCCCCTCACTAACTCCTGAGTGCCACTCCAGAAGCTCCCCTGGGCTCCAGACCCAGCCAGATCCCTGCTCCTGCGGGTGTCTGTGTTTGAGTGGGATGAACACCGCCCCGGCCTCGCTCTGTGCTCCGTGCCCACAGGATCTGCAGAGCACGGCAGCCCCCGAAACTCCTCATGGGCACACCCAGTGCTGGGAGTTGCTCCCTTCACGTTCAGGACATTCCAGTCCTTCAGCACCACCATCCTCCAGCGTCCTCCGCGCTGAGCAGGGTCAGTGCCTCCCCTCTCTGCTGCCCTCTGTCCTTCCTCTTCCCAAACTGGTTCTGACCCGATTCCATCACTGCTTCTCTCCACTGTCCTCTGTCCTTCCTTCTTCCTGATGCCTTGAGCTGTGGCTTGTGTGTTTCTCAGGTTCTCTGCTGCCCCTGTTGTGTAACTCTGAACTTCACATGAGGTGTAAATTCTCTTCTCAGGGTAGACAAAATCCCTTCCCAGCTCCAGAACCAAGGACAGCGTGACCCAAAAGCAGAGCCAGCGGCCAAGGGAAGGGGGCGAGCCAGGGGCTGAGACTGCATCACCTGGAGCTGGAATTGCACAATTACCCCCAGTGTGGAGATGAACCCAAACTTATAAAAGTGTCAAACTCGTGCCTGGGATCCATCTGGGATCCACCCTGGGTGCAGCCCTGGCCAGGCTCTTGCACTGCCTGAGGTGCATCCTTTAAAGGCGTTTCAATAAATGTCTATTTTATTATTTAATTCTGTTTAGGCTCTGTTCCAGATCATCCTTTCCAGGAATCATTCCCAGACTGGCTCTGACGTCATTTCCCCCACTGCTCCTCTGTCCTTCCTTCTTCCCACACTGGCTCTGACTAGATTCCATCGCTGCTCCCCAAACGTTTCCCTCCGCTCCTGCCAAAGCTGCCGTGCCTCGTGGCAGTTTCCAGCCAGGCTCTTCTGCAGCCCCTTCCCTGCAAAGCCTCCTGAGTGTGGCACCTGAAGTGTCTGGGGGTGTTTTCCTCGTGTCTGTACCTCGGGAATGGAGTTGGTGTGGTGGGGTTTGGGCAGTGCCTCCCCTGCTCGTCACTCCCAGCGATGGGACCCTGAGGTGTCCCCAAGGCTCGGGAAGGACGGAGCCGCCTTTGTGCCGGCTCAGCTCCTGCTGCGCTGCTCTGCCGCCCTCCCGGAACGCTGAGCACAGAGCTGATCCCACAGAAACCTGGCTGACGTCCGCTCTGACCTCCCCAGGGCCCTGCGGGGGGGCCTGAACCCCAGAGAAGTGGCTGAACCTTGGGAAGGGCTCGGGGACGCTGTGGATGAGAGCAAAGCTTGGGGCAGGTTCAGAGCTCCAAATAAAATCCCTGTGAAAAATCAGCATGGACACAGCCTGATCCTGCCAGGCGCCCAGGGAAGATTTCCTGGGGAAGATTCCCCAGGGAATTCCATGTACTACCCTCAGGGAGGTGTCCAGGTGCTTTTCTGAGCCAGGCCCTTCCTTTTTCCTTTTTCCTTTTTCCTTTTTCCTTTTTCCTTTTTCCTTTTTCCTTTTTCCTTTTTCCTTTTTTCTTTTCCCTTTTTCCTTTTTCCTTTTTCCTTTTCCTTCCTTCCAGGCCCTTACCGAGTGTCCAAATCCCAGCCATTAAAGCCAATTATTGGCCAGGTTATTAACAAAGGGCAGCTCAGTGACTTCAGAGTGGACAGGACACACCTCAAACGCTCCCTCCTAGGGAGGGGAAGGAGGGAGAAACTACCTCCAAACATTTTGAGGGAAAGAGGAAGCCAATTAAGCGTAATAAAAGCTCCAGGACGATTCTGCTCCCACTCAGAACTGAGAGGGTGGCTCAGAGCAGAGCGAGAAGTGCACAAGTGCAGGAGCCGTCCCAGGGACACTTCAGGGAATATCTGGATTTCAAGAATTAGCTGGACTTACACAGGGATGTGCAAACAACCTTGGCAAAGTGGCGTGAGCAAAAGGGGACGGGAAGAAAAAAAACAAACAAATTCCAGTGCTTCAGAGAGTCTGATGCTATTTTGTCTTTCGATGTTTGTTTTCTGCACAGTGCCAGCAGTTTCTGTCAGCTCTGCTGCACGCTGCCAAGTCTATTATTCGGCCTGATTCCTGCTCTCGATATTTTTAGCAGCAGCGGATCTTTAATCATGGGGAAATTGTTTTCAGGGGCGGGTAATTTATTTTCTGCGTGTCCAAAAGCAGAGCTGAAGGCCCGGTCCAAAGGCTCCTGATGATCCCGCAGCCAGAGAGGACAAAGAGGGAGGGACGGGACAAACTCCGAGGCCGTTTAGGAGAAGGATGTTTCATTCAGCTGGAATTTAATCCCCTGCCCTCTGCTCCATCCACCTTTGTTTTCCCTGGAGTGATGAATCCAATCCGTGACCAGACAGAGCAGAGCCCACTCCGATATCCAGAACGCTGGAAACTCAGTGTTTTTGTGACGGCAGGAGCCAATCGCAACCACATCCAGGACTTTGCGTTGCTCAGGGCTCCCACTGTTGTGTTTTGAAGGTGGCGATGATTTCTGGGGGCTGCAGAAATCCCACCCCTGAGGGAGCAGCGAAATGCAGATTCAGGCTCAGCTTTGCATCCTTTCCTTCTCGGGATCCCACAATCAAAGAGTCTGGTCCTGGGTTTAAGAACCACAGCTAAGTGAGACGTTGACCTTGAATTTGTTCCCCCCGCGGGGTGAAGCTCACCCGGAAAACACTGATTTTGGAGCACAAAGCTCCCGTGAATTTTGTGAATTTCACCGCTCGGCTGGTGTGTGTGTGATAAACGCATTTAACAATGGAGCCCCGGGCTCAGAGGCTTCAGAGGAGCCCAGAAAATCTCTGACAATTATCTGGATCAATTCAGGACTGCAAAATGCATAGACAAACTTTACAGGAGCGCGGCTCCTCTGCCAGCCCGTCTGCAAGGCTCCTGCTGATCATTCCTGGTGTGAAGGCAGCACCTGCTGCAACTCCAGCCAGGCATTTTTCACTCTGCCGCATCACAGCCACGGCCAGGCCCAGCTGCAGAGCGAAATCCCAGGGCAGTGAACTTTGTTATTCGCCAGGTCTCGGACTGAAAGGCAGAAAAGAACTCTCTAACTAATTAAAGTTAGAAAGTGGTATGTTTACTGATTGACAGTGTCGGCGACACGGGGAACTGCCCAGAGACACCTGCGCAGTTCACAAAGCCCCGGCTCCCCGTTTAATCCCAAAAGTCTTACTTACTCCTAAAGTTACCCAATTCACCTAAACGTAGGCGTTCCCTGAGCCCGCCTGCCATGGCAGCACTTTGCTGCACTCCGGTGGGGGTCGGGATTAACCAGAGCGATGGGATTTCCTGTTTGTATTCAGAGGTTCATTATTCCTTATCTGGGTTGCAGCCTCACAAAAGGGGGGCTCTGCAGCTCAGCAGACTAAGGAGCTGAAAATGGAGCCCGAGGTCTCACTACAAGGCCTTTAAAGAATAAATTACCCAATTAACTAATGCCACAAAGGGAAGGGAAGGGAAGGGAAGGNGGAAGGGAAGGGAAGGTGCCCTTCTGCTTTAGCTGAAGGCAAAGCAGGAACAGACAGCTCTCCCCTTCCCTAAACAAACCCATCTGCAACACTTCCAATTTGAATCCAAATAATCTCTGGGCTTTGGGATTCGGCAGCAAACCAGCTCAGGGTCCATAATCCCAGCGCCTGATGTTTGGGGGTGTTGGGATTTGGAGCTAATTAATTCAGCCACCTGTAATTTTTGCTCAGATGTGCTGTCTGCTTTTCCTTGGATGTATCATATGGTTTGGAAGGCTGCAGACGGAGCTGGCCTGAATCCCAATCCTTCTTTTTCTAAAAATCTTCCCTTTATTTTTGTTTATTCAAGCTTTCCCTTGTTCCTTCTTCTTTTCCCCCACCTCCCTCCTGCTGCTCTCTCCCTCTCTGGGTTTTTGCTCAGAAAAAAAGCCCAGCAACAACAAAAAAATCTGACATTCAGTGGTTTGGCTTTCCTGGCTGGAATGGCCTTTTCCCTTCAGGGCTGGCCTCGGGATGAAGCTCCCAGCGCTGTCCCAGTGTCCCTGGCTGGTTTTATCTCAGCACAAAAGCTCCAGTGCTCCTGTCGGGAACAAGGCTCCAGGTGATAAATATTGCAGGATTTAGACAGCCCAGGAGTCCTGTCCTGATTTCTGTCCCTTGGCAGGGAAAGGATGGGAGAAGAATGAAAAGATAATTAGTTTGGAGTTTGAAGAAATTAACTGGAAAAGGTTAATCCATTCGTTTTAATGCTGAGGGAAAACTTGGCTGGAGCTGCGTGGGCTGGAGGGTCCTGGAGGCTGCAATGTGGCCACAGAGCTGCTCTGTTCCTTATTCCCTGGGGGAATAAACTCTTCCAACAGCTACAGCCAGAGCAGGATTTCCCACAGCTGTAGAGCCTGGAGCTGGTCTTTCACAGAGCTGCCCATGGAGAACCCAAACCTGTGGATATTCCATTAAATCCATAATTTCCCTGTTCCCTGCTGAGCTCCTAGACCTGCCCGTGGCCATCCCTGGGAACAGGAGAACCCAAACCTGTGGATATTCCATTAAATCCATAATTTCCCTGTTCCCTGCTGAGCTGCCCGTGGAGGGATCCTGGGGTGGGAGAGGAATGATGGTTGTGTCTTTACAAACTGTGGGTCTGCTGATAGACAGGATTAGCACCAAGACATAGGAGGAACAATGGGAAGGGTTTCACTGATTGATGAATGGGTAAAAGAGATTTGCTTTTACAAACAAACCGTAGGTTTGCTGATGAATAAAACTGAATACTGAAAGATGAAAGAAACAATGGGGAAGAAAACATAAATTCCATAAGAGTTAAGAATTAAAAGGGAGGGTTATACATTAAAGGGGAATTTTTAGGAATCAGACGTTCCGGGAAGATCTCAAGTACCTCAGCCAACGGGGAAAGAGAGGGAAATGTGGCCGGGAAATTAGGATAAAAGGGAGGCTGCATCCTCTGGAACTTTGAGAGGTCCCAGGGGAATGCCCCATGGCCTCTCCCTTTATTCAAATAAAGGGACTCCTCTGTCTCCTTTTTGGACATAAACCTCTGATGGTCGTGGATTAATTTTTCTGATAGGTGTAAAGCAGGGGCTGCTCCATTCCAGGTGACAGCAACACCCCGGGAAAGGGGCGGGAGGAGCAGCCATTCCTCGGGATGGAATTGTGAAAAACGAGGTTCACTTCCCTGGTAAATTTTTAAAGGTTGACTAAAATGGCAATAGGAGACAGAACAAAAGAAGGGTTAATGACGGCCAGGTGCTTGGCTTGCGCCAAGAGCACACTCCTGTCTAGGGAACACTCTTTGAATGCTTTTTCTGTTGCACATTCATAACAATCATGCACACTCAAACTTTTCCTAGAAGGATTTTTGCATATTTAAACTGTTTAGCATGGCCACTCCTTGGGTCCGCCTTGTTAGAGCGCACACAGTTCTCCCTTACGCGGGTTTGATCTCTCTCCTTACCAGTGTTGGTTTGGGTTTGGCTACCCTTGCCACAGGATGATATTTCGCGTGCCAGCAGCAGGGTCCCCCTCATCTGCTCGCTGGATGTTACCCCAACCACGCAGACAGGTCAAGCCCGCCAACTTTAACAGCAGAAATAAAAACTACGCTGCAAAGGAAATTTAAAATTATACATATAGCATTAATACTTGAGAAAAGACAAAAATATAACAGGCATTTATAACAAAATCCTCCCAAACTGCTGCGCCATCCAGAGCCCAGCACGGCCACAGCAGCACTGCTTCTCCTCATTTCTCCAAAATTTATAAGGGGATGGGGGCGTAAAAGGAGAAATGATGGATTTCGGGGTACGTGGGAACTCCCTCAGCAATATTTCCTCGGATGTCAGCGGCTTCTCAGTGAAATATCTGACACCTGCCCTGCTGCAAATCAGTGCGGCTGTGGTGACACGAGGGGAGCTGCTCTGATTTACTCCAGCCCGTGATCCCGCCTTGATTCATTATCGCGGCCTGGCATTAATCCCCGTGGAGAAAACAGAGGAGTTGGGGATGCTGGGAGGGTTTGCTGTGAGTGTTTATCCAGCCCAGACAACTTCCAGAAACTCGGAGAAAGGAAAACATTGGGCTGAGGCGAGGATGAGTAATTGAGGCTGGGGATGAGAAGGTGTAATTACAATTAGCTGCACAAGAGCGTTAATCACGGCAATAATTACACGTCAGCGCTTTCCAAAAGGAAAGAGAACAGTGATGGAGTGGCCCAAGCGGGTGACAAAAACCCAGCAGGGGAGGGGCAGGAGGGGAACAGAGGCAAAGTCCTGGATGTTTCCCATTGCCTGCCGAGCTTCCCAAGGAAAGCAGAGCTGAGTCAACTCCTGTTTGGGTGGATTGAGCTGATTTCACCACCAGGAAATTGGGATTTGGGCGGTGGAACCCCAGGCACAGAGAATTTCAGCTTTCTGTGCTGCCAGGCACTGACCCCCAGCAGAGCACTGCACTGACCTGGGGCCGTGGAGAAGGCTCCAAAATGGAGTGGTGGGACTGGGATTGTGGGTGTGGAGCTTGGATAGAAGCGTGTTGGATCACACGGTGGGAAATTTGGAGTCTGAGTTTGGGATACAGTAATAGATGTAAAGCAAGGTGGAGGTTTGGGGCACTGCCTTGTCCTTCCTCTTCACCTTCTTCTTCTTGGGTTTGGGTGATACTGTGGGATTGGGTGGAAAAGCCCACAATGCCACGGGTGATTGATTATTGGGTCAAAAGTAAAAATAAATTAGGTGGCATTTTATAATTGGTTAGTTTACTCTCAAAAGGCCATGGAGAAAGAGACCTTGGGCTGTCCTAGGGACAAGGAGATTCCAGGTGAAGGGTTCCCAGCTGCAGATCCCTGGGGACAAGGGCAGAGTGAGAAAGAGGGAAGCAGAAAAGTTGGGAAGAGGAGCCCCTGGGAGGAGGCTGAGCTTTGGGATTGGCTTTGTGTCAGCTCCTGGCATGGCTCTGCAGCAGTCACCAGGTGCTTTCATTTTCCCTCCTATTTCTGAGCATAATTTCTATTATTTTCTGTCTGATCTACGCAAGCCAGACCTTGGGATGGATTTCGCTACCTGCACTCCGTGACTGAACATTTCCCCGGGCCACGGGACGCTGATTTCATTTGGATTTCTAATTTATTTCACAATGCCCCGCAATAATTAGAATTATTAAAGCCAAGCTGCTCTCTGCTGCCTGTTCCCACCAGGAAGCAGCTCAGGCTGTCAGGGGTTGGGGAGGGGGAGGAGAAGGTTTGGATTTTGCCCCTTCCCAACCTTTTGTCCTCCATGAT
>VWZN01000908.1:570296-586463 GCA_013396955.1 Regulus satrapa
TCACCAGGTGAGACTGGGGGGACACAGCACCCGGGGCCCTGCCCACCTTCCTGAGGGGCGGGAGCACAGGGATGGGCCCTGGGCTTGGGATCCAAGGGTGTGCTCCCTGCTCAGGGTGTGTTTTTGGGATCCAAGGGTGTTCTCCCTCCTCAGGGTGTGTCTTTGGGATCCAAGGGTGTGCTCCCTCCTCAGGGTGTGTTTTTGGGATCCAGGGGTGTTCTCCCTCCTCAGGGTGTATTTGTGCCTCCAGACTCGGTATCCTCATCGTGAGGCACCTCAAGAGGCTGGAGCGAGTCATCCTGGGCTACCTGGAGGTCTCTGATGGCCCCGAGGAAGAGGCCAGACTGGCAATCCTGGAGACTCTGCAGTGCACCATAGAGCACGCCTGGCCCAGGTTCCTCTCGGGGGGGATTACACACAGAAAAGCTCTCTCGATGTGAATATTTAATTCCTATCCTGAATACTTCCACTCTAAGACCTAAAGTTAATTTTTCTTGAGGGAAAGGCCCTGAAATCGGAAGGGAAAATCTGTCCCAGGGAGGCGTTGCAGCAACCCCTCGCCGTTTGCCCTGCAGGATGCCCTGCAGGCTCGCCGTGCTCCTCAAGGCGCTGCTCAGGCTGCTCTGGGACGTTCACAGCGAGCGCGGCCCGACGCCCGAGCCCGTGAGAGCCGCTCTGCTGCACAGGGCCACGCAGTGCCTGATCCTGCTGGACCGCTGCTGCCAGGGCCGCGTCAAGGTGAGCCCGAGCCGCTGCCCTCCTCCCTCTCAGCCCAGCAGCGTTTTGGATGTCCCTGCGGTAATCTGGGACCCCACAGCTGTCGGTGGGGAGGGGTGTGTGCTCTGCTCCACCTCACCACACCATGAACGGGTCACAGCCGAGTGCCAGGGCCCTGGGCACGCTGCTTCTCTCCCTGCAGGTGCTGCTGGCAGGGGTGCACAGCAGCTGCGAGGAGAACCGCGTGCGGGAATGCCTCAGGAAGGTGCAGGAGAGCACCTGAGCTGCCTGACACCGCTCGCCCCCTTTTGTACAATAAAATTGTATTTATTCAACAGTTCTGTCACTCCTGTCCCACCTGTGAGCCCTGCTCCTCCCCCAGACACAGCCAAGTGCCCCCAGTGAGGATTCTCCAGCCTCAGAGGAGGCAGCAGAGCCCCCAGGGCAGGGCCCTTCCTGGAGCAGAGTCTGGGTGTGGGTGCAGAGGAGCTGCAACCTTTGATGGATGATGAAACCATGAATCTCTGATGAAAGGGGATGTTCCTTCACCCAGTGGTGCAAAGTGGCTGCAGCTGCCTGGGCTGGGGACAGAAACCCCCCTGTGGAGCTCCTGAGGTTCCTGTGCAGGGCTGGGGACAGATGCTGGAGTGAGACTCTGGGGACACCTCTGGAGCTCTGTCAGTCACTACAAAACGGGATCAGGGAGGGCTCAGGCTGCTTTTGTCTTGGTGCTTGGCTCTGTTTCCTCTTCGTACTCTATCTCAATGTAGGGACGTTTCCTCCTGGCTGGGCCCTTCAGGGGCGTTTTCCCTTTAGATTTGGAGTGGGAGGCTTTCTTCTCTCCTTCCTCCTCCTCTTCCTGCTCCTCTTCACTGCTTGTCTCCAACTTATCCATGTCCTGAGGAAGAATTGAGTGACCAGAGTGATGTCAGAGCGGGCTGTGTAACCAAACCTCCTCTTTCCCTGAAATCACCTCGTGTCCTATTCCACAATCCCTGGCTCCAGAGGCGCCGGGCTGGGTCCCACTGTACAATTCCCTTCCACAGCTCTGATTTTGCTGCCTCTTACCCATCCCCAGACCCCCAAGGGTGGAGGTGCCCCACTCAGCTCAGCCTCAGTTTGTCCCTGGTGCTTCACCCACCTCAAAGTCGCTGAGCTCACTGTCCTCTGCTTCCACAAACTCTCTTTTATCCACGTCCTGCAGGGAACACGGGCAGAGACAGCACAGCAGTGTCATTGAAGAGCCACCCCAAGGCTTTTCTGAGCTGTCCTGAGCTCTTCTCAGCCAGCAGGAAGGGGCAGCACCAGGACAGGGCTGGAAGCTTTACCTCATCATCCTCATCATCTTCTTCCCTCTCTGCATCCGACTCGCTCTCGCTCTCTGCATCTTGCTGCTGCAGGGCCTTGTCAAAGGCGTGGATGGGGAAGTTGTAAATGTCTCCATACTGAAAGGAAAATTGGGATTTTCTGTAAGCCACAGGAGAAGGATGGACCTGTGGGGGGCACTGAAAGCCTGCACAGGACAGCATCAGACTGAGGGGTGGATCAGCCCCTCCCCAACTCTGACCCCACACTCCTGCCCAGAGCAGGAGGGGCTCCCTGTGTTTTGGGGCTCCCTGTGCCCGGAGCAGGAGGGGCTCCCTGTGTTTTGGGGCTCCCTGTGCCCGGAGCAGGAGGGGCTCCCTGTGTTTGGAGCTCCCTGGTTTTTTGGGAGCCAGGCACCCCCCATTCCCCCCGAGGCAGCAGCACAGGGCCAGCACTGTGTGACCCTCACCGTGTCCTGCTTCAGCCTCTCCAGCAGCTCCTTCTCGATGGCGTTGTCCAGCTGGGCAGCGATCAGCGCTTTCTCCTGGGGGGCACAGAGCAGCGAGTGAGGCCGAGGGGCAGCGGGGACAGGAGCAGTGGCAGGGGTGACAGAGCAGCCCTCACCTCCCGCCTGTTCTCGCGCCTCTCGATCTTCCTGCGCAGCGGGACGAGCTTCCTCCTGCGGGGAACAGGCGCTGGGAATGGCACAGCCTCTGGCACAGCTGCAGCGTTCCCCACGTCTGCAACGCCCTGAGGTTTGGGTGCCTCAGGGGAAGGAAGAGCTGAAGGTGTCAGAGAGGGTCCAAAGGATGGGGCAGAGTGCGGAGGAGCAGCTCCTGGCGAGGACAGCTCTGATCTCTGCCCTCTGGGACAGGGAATGGCTGGAGCTGTGTCGGGGCAGGGTTAGGTTGGATTTTAGAGGAAGATTCTTCCCCCAAAGGTGCTGGGCTCTCCGCAGAGAATTGGAGGCTGCCAGAGCTCCAAGACAGACCCACTCCCAGGGGGGCACAGGTGGGGCTGTTGGGGTGTCTGGGCAGGGCCAGGATTTGGGATCAAAGACCCCTGTGGGTCCCTCCCAGCTCAGGACATTCCCTCAGTGCATTTGTACACTGGATTCCTGCAGCTCCTCCAGTCAGATCCACCTGAAACCCCTCAGGAAAAGGGGACAGCTCCATGTCCCAGCAGTGACAGCAGCTCAGGAAGGGGGCAGTGCCTCCAGAAGGCAGCAGTGGTCACTTCCAGGGCCACTGCCCGTGTCCCTTACTGTCTCTTGAGGGTCAGCTTGCGGATGCGGATCAGGTACTGCGTGATCTTGGTGAACCTCTGCTTGCACTTGTGCCGGATGAAGCGGGGCCAGTAGATGAGGTTCTCGTCGATCTCCTCCAGAGCCTTCTCGTAGTTCTTGCTCAGCAGCACCTGCGGGGACAGGGCGAGGGTTGGGTGACAGAGCAGGACAAAAAAGGGACCTTTGGGAGGGGCTGAGAGTCACAGAACCGTTAAGGAAAAGCCCCCCCAGGGTGGATCCCCACCCTGAGTGCCACCTCCAGATATGGGGATTCCAAACTCCCTGGGCAGCTCCAACCCTTTCCATGGAGAAATTCCTCCTGCAGCCCAACCCGAGCCTCCCCTGGCACAGCTCCCTGTGTGAGGACAGCCCCTCTCCCCTCGGTGGGGACAGCAGAGCCGTCCCTGCCTGTCCCCGAGCTCACCCGCTCCCAGAGGCGCCGGGGGAACGCCGCACGCTCGATCGTCTTCATGTAGAGATAGCAGCGACCTGGGAACAGGGAACAAAGCCCTGAGCCCTCCCCGGAGCTGAGCTGCCCTCGGGCAGTGCCACCCAGCCCTCCCCAGAGCTGGGGAAATGATGGGATGGAGACACAGGAAGAAATCAAATCTACCGACTCACAGGATGTCTCACGGATAAGCCGGAGTAAAGAAGCCAACAGTAAAAAGTAAAAAAAAAAGCTCCTGAAACCCCAAAAAGCTCACAAGAATATTTGAATGATGTATAAAACATGTGAACACGCGTGTGCCTATAAAGACAACACTGCCTAAATTTACCAGTGTAAATTAATTCATTAGCAAATTTCGGATAAACAGCCAAAACCAGCCCAGCAATAGACACCAGCTGTCTCTTTGTATCCCAAATTAAACACCAGACGTTCCCAATCGTGCCCTGGGTGAGTCCCTGCTCCCACCTTTCTCCTCCCGGACCGTGGCGTACTGGCTGTTGGCCAGCGGGCAGGAGGAGCGGTTGCACAGCCCCGTCAGGTTGTACTCGTTCCGGCAGAAGTTCTGCGTCTTGGTGCTGGGGAAAAAGGGGAAGGAATCCATGAGAGAGGGCAGGGAGAGCCCCCGCAGCTCAGCCCATCCTCGGGGACTCTGCCTGGGGGTCTGGGGGTACCCCCGGATCCTTCCCCGCTGGATCCCCCCAAAGCTGCTCAGCCCACGCGTGCCCCAGACTCACGTCATCTTGTAGGAGCAGAACTGCCTGTTCCCCAGCATGCTCCAGACAACCTGCGGGACAGACAGAGGGTGAGTCCCCAGGACAGCCCTGACCGCCCCCAGGACAGCCCTGACCGCCCTGACCGCCCCCAGGACAGCCCTGACCGCCCTGACCGCCCCCAGGACAGCCCTGACAGGAGAGACCCCACAAACACCGGAGCTGCCTCTGTGAAAAATGAAGTTCACTTCTCTGTTATAGTTTTAAGGTTTATTAATAATAAAATAATTGAGGAGTGTGGTAAGGCAAAAGCAGCTAGCAGGGTGTCTCCTGGCACGCTGTCAAAAGAGCACACCCGCAAGGTAAGATAACTTTTGTTAAATTCATCGACTTGTTACATATTCATACACTTTCGTGCATTATTCAAGAACTCCCCCCTTTCCCAATGGCACCGGTTTGCCCCACTTCTTTTGGTCATAAATTATTTTCTGTAGACTTTCTGTCTTTCTCCCCTGATAAGTTTTCTCTCAAGAATGCAACAGAGATTTCCTATCTGTTAAAAAACACAAATCCTGTAAAAAAAGATATTTACGACGCTTCTAAATTTCTTTGTTAATAGCAGAACTAAACAATCATGTTAATCTAGCAGTCCACGTACGACTTTTCATTTCAATATTTGCGAAAAACCAACTATTTCATAGCTATTTATAACGTGCTGCTGCCGAGTCCCCTCACGGGGACGGGGCAGCCCCGGCCACGTGGGGCGGGCGTTTGACACGGGGCCGAGAGAGCGGCCGGACTCACATCGTCCGAATGCATGGTGGCGGTGACGAAGGCGACAGCGGCGACAGAGACAGAGACAGAGACAGAGGCGGCGGCGGCTGACGGTGCTGGCGGGGCGGCCGCGCGGTCTAGGGCGCCGCCATTACAGGAAGGGGTGGGGCGCGCGAAATCTCGCGAGAGCAGCAAAAAAGGGCGGGAAGGAGGGCGGGAAGGAGGGCGGGCCGCGCTGTCATGGCGGCGGGGCCGCGCCCCCTCAGGGCGGAGATCACACAAGGCCTCGCACGAACTGGCGTTGAGGGCGCCCGAGGGGTTGTACCCTGGTTGTGCGCTCTGGAGCCGCGGGAGAAGCTGCAGATTCTCTGCTGAACTGTTCCCTCACAGCTTCCGAGACCTCCCCAGCTGGCACACCCACATTAAATGCAGTCATCCAACTGTTGGCCGAGTCTAAACCTTATTCCCACCAGAGTTCTTCAAACGAATAAATTCATTTAATGTGTGTTGGGAAGGACACGCGAGCAGCTGTGAGCAGCACAGACATAACACAACACATCAGACTACACCAAGACACAAATGAAGGTTTTTTGGTGTCCTCAGGGGAGCGGTGACATTGCAGTGACATCTTTGCTGCCAAACAATTCCTTCGCTTAATGGAGGGAGCCTCTGGCGGTTGGAAATTTGGCTTCCCACGAGTCTGGGGGAGGCGAGGTTGGCCGTGCCTGTCCCACACCCGAGTTCTGTCAGCAGAATATTGACTCCAAAGCAGGGAATGCATTCCCTGCCCCAGCTATTCCACGTTCTCTGTCTCCGTGAGGGGGAATTCCTGCTGGGCTTCCTTCGGGGCGCAGCTTTTGGGTTGCATGGGGCACTCCTGGCTCAGGATGGCCTGGGTGAAGCAGAGTGGAAATCGTGCTTTAGTAAAAATAGCAATCAATTGGAACAGTTAACAGGAGCATAATCCCGCCAGGAAAAAGCCAAAGCTGACTTTTCCCCAGGGAACACAAACAGAGTGATGCGAAGGACCCTCTAAACTTTCCCGCTTTTATCCGAGTTAATTTTGTCCCTTTTTCGAGGGTGGCGTAGAGCCCCAATAGGGAAGATGCAACCCCTGGCAAAAAACTTCTTAATTCCCCCAAAGCCCTGGGGTGCGGAATGGCAGGAAAACCCCCCTGACTGACCATCTTCTCCTCGGCGGCCGGGGGGCTGCGCAGGAGCCAGCAGAGCGGGGCGTACGCCACGTTCAACACCCCGACGACCACCATCAGCCAGGGGAAACCCAGGGCTCGCACGATCGCCCCGCCCGTGGAGGGACCTGCAATTCCCAACGTCCAAAAAGGGACAGAGCGGCCAGGAGGACGCGGCCCGAGGAGCTTCATGCCGCGAGTGAAGCTCTCTTACCGACGGCAAAGCCCGCGCAGAAGGCCACGTCGGCGATGGCGTACACGGTGCCGTAGGCTGAGGTGTGGCGCAGGTCCACCAGGTAGCCCATGGTGGGCACCATGGAGGAGTCCACCATCCCTGGGGAGCACGAGGGGCTCCTCAGTGCCCGCCGCCCCGGGAGAGCCGCCCGGGAGCTGCCGCAGCACCCCCAGCTTACCTATGGCAAAGCCCAGGCCGGCGTTGGGACCGATGAGCCCGTAAATGTTGGTGGCCAGAGGGACCTGGGAGAGGAGAGGAGAGGAGAGGAGANGGACACAGGATGTGGGAAGGGTTGGATGAAAGGGACCTTAAAGCTCTTTCTGTCCCTTCCTTGCCTGTTCAACACCTTCCACTATCCCAGTGTGGCTGCACTTACGGCCTGAATGGAGAAAACTCCCAAGTTAGGACATTGATTTCCCATAACAATCTCAAGGACAGCCGGAATTCAGTCACCCTGCAGCCTTTCCCAGGCTGAACAATTCCAAATCTCTCCAGCCTTAAGGTCTGGAGACCTTTCCCAGATCTGCAAAACCCATCCAGAGGTGCAACCCCTGAGCGTTCACTGCGCCAGGACGGTGAAAATCCCCGCGGATTGCGCTGTGCTACTCACGCAGAGGAGGCTGATTCCCACCACAGCCATTCCAACCATGGAGCACAGCCACCTGCAATGTCAGCAGAGGGCAGGAGTCCTCAGCCTCGAGCAGAATATGCTAGAATTTGGGCCAAAATCTTTAATGTCCCACCTACCTGCCCATCCTATTAGCCAGAATCCCAAAGAGGTTGGTGCCAATGAGATAGGAGATGCTGGCAGGCAGGAACGCCATCCCTGGGAGACAGAAAGGATTTTTAAAGTGTCTTGTGCCCAAAAAAAGACAGATTTGCACAGATTTTCACTCCCCGGCTGCTTCATTTGGAGACTATTGTGACTTCTGCCACAGTTTCTCCCTTTTCCACCTTTCCACCTTTTTCCCTGACTAAAAAAAGGGGAATAAATCTGCTTAAGTAAAAAGCTCAGGGATCTTTATATAGCTCACAATTAAATATTTGCTCTCCCTGATGCTTGACCAGTTGTTTACTTTTCATATCCTCTCCTGCTGACCATAAATAAAAATGATCAGCCCCATTTCCCCGGGACAGCTTCCTTATTGGGACATGCTGATTTGTGTTTAATTTCCTCTCCTCTAACAGCTACAGAACGTGGTTAATCCCGAGGGTTTAGCCCAAGCCCTTCTGGGTTATTTTTCCCAGAATTATGGAAGAAAGATGAAATAAAGAAGCCCCTTGAGTTTAGAACAGCTCTGAATCCAAACTGCTCTCAAATCTCACCGACCTGGACATCTTAGGGAATACATTTGGAATTTTCTTCTGTTAAGTCACCTCGAAGTTATTTAACAGGAGAAAAATCCCAAATATATTCCCAAAGATGTTCAGGTACCTGAGATTTCCCATGGTGACAGGGGAGCCCTGGGTGCTTTTGCCCGGGGTTCTGCCCCTTCTCCCACTGCCCAGATCCCCGTGTGCCGCTTTCCCCTCGCCTTTCCTTGCTCCAGAACAGCTTTTAGTGCCTGGCTGTTGCTGAGGATAACTCAATCAGGAGCAATTCCAGCCCCCTGCTCGCTCCTGCAATCCGATTTGGGATCTGAGTGCAGCCCAGGGCACCCTCCGGGTCGTTCCTGCTCCGCTTGGGTTTTATCGCCGTCCCTGGTTATTTTCGCAGCGAGCACAGCCGCTGTTATCTCCACATCCCATTTTCCGGGCAGCTGGCAATCAGCACGGCCCATCCTGCCCTGCCTGGGGTGCTGGGAACGGCCTCATCTCGCTCGGAGCTGCCTCTGCAGAGCCCAGCTGGCCTCCCCAATTCCAGCCCAGCACGATCCCCTGCTCTGCCCTGCAGGAGATGGGCTCCCAGGGCCACCTCCCCACCTGCTGGGAGCCAATTCCACACCGTTTTCTCAATAACACAGCAGAGCAGCCACCACTGAGGACATTTCCAGCTGGAACTGGAGCCATGCCCAGCCTGGGATTGCTCGCTGCACGGGCAGGAGGGCAGATGTTTCCTTCTCTCTCTTTTTTTTGAGCGATGTAGAAGATGATTCAATCCCTCCCGCAGTGCCCAGGCAGGGCCAGGTCTTGGTCCCTGGATGTGGCACTCAGTGCTCTGGGCCGGTCCCAGGGATTGGGGTTGGGATCGCTCCCAGCTCGGACTCGGTGGCCTGGGAGGGTTTTCCTGGCAATTCTGCACTCCCTGGAGCTCACGGCACCTACCGAGCTGCCACTGCGGGGAGCACATGGTCTGCAGCATCCAGATGGGCAGCGTGGGCTCCAGCATGGCCACAGCCATGTTGGAGAAGCAGAGGGCTCCTGGAAAAGGGAGAAAAGGGGGAAAAAGCTCCATTTTAGCCTCTTTTGCTGCTGTTTTGAGCAGGCACGAGGGAATCTTTAACAAATTCCAGGCTCTGCCTTTACCTGCGGCCACCAGGATGTAGGGGTCTCGCAGCAGGGTGGACATCGGCGTGGCTCTGGCGCTCTGCCGAGGGGGGGGACGTGGGCTGGGGGCTGTGCGTGCCCTCGGCTGGCCCCCGGCACAGCCCCCGGCGCCGGGCTCACCTCCGGGGCGATCCGGGAGGGCTGCAGGATGCACAGCTGCAGAGCTGGGGACACAACACTGCTGGGGGCTGCTCCCGGGACACAGCACTGCTGCTCCCACCGCCCGGCCCCGGCGTGCAGGAGCTGTCCGGGGCCTGGCTGGGGCCTGGCTGGGGCGGGCAGCGAGCAGCACAAGCACCACCAGAGGTCTGGAATGGTTTTGTCAAGCCCCGGAGCTGTCAAAAGTGCAAACGCTCCCATCGGGCCGCCAGCTGGGGAGCTGCCACTGGAGCGTGACGGGAATGGGATGAGGAGGAGAAAAGGATTAAAGCAGGAAGTTCGATAGGCACGAGGCCCGCGTTTCATTTTCCAGCGGCTCTTAACACGCTTCATTACGGAAATCTTGCTTTACAGCCAGGCTCGGAGGGTAACGGGGGCTGTAATTGAATTAGCTCCGTGCTTCCCACTGCAAGCGCAGCTCCTGCTGGCTGCAGCTTTGCTGTGGCGCTCGGAAAGTTCCCCCGGCCTCCGTCTGGGAGCAAGAACAAGGAACCAATCCTGCTGGCAAAGCCTGATTCCTTCGTGGCACCGACAGGCTGTAGACAAGGGTGTCTTGCCAAAGAATTCACAGTTCAAAGAGCTTTACTGAACGCTGCTCGAGCCGTTAAAGCAATCGGGGGTTTATTAAGTAATGAGGGATTAATTCCTGCTCTGTTGCTGCATCTGTCATGTGGAGATGGCAGAAATGTGATTTAGCCCCATGAACCAACGGGTGCGGGTGATGTCACCCATCTGTGTTGATGTGGCTCTTCCTCCCCGCAGACCCTCCCCCAAAACTGCCGCGTTTTGATAATTTCCTTTATTTGTAGGGCTCAACCCTTCGGTTCCTCACCTCCATCCAAGAGGGCGAGGAAGGCCAGCACCAGGAAGGGCGACGCTTTCCCCACGAATTCGTACATGATGCTCCCGAAGGGGGCCCCGACTGCAAGGGAAGGGCTGGGTCACACCCTGGCAGTGCCACCGTCCCCTGAGGCTGGAGCTGCTCTGAACCCTGCTGGGTGTTCGGGGAGGTGTCAGTCCCCCAGGCAGTGCCAGGGAGGGGCAGAGGAGGGACAGAGGGGACCCCCAGCCCAGGGAGGGGCAGAGGAGGGAGGCAGGGCAGCAGCCAGCCCAGGGGACGCCCAGCCAGGCAGGTGACACTGCAGGAGCAGGAGACGCCGCGGCCGTGTCCCCGTGGGCTCCTTACTCAGCACGCCCAAGGCCAGGCCGCCCAGGGCGATCCCCATGGCGCTGCCCCTCTCCGAGTCGTCCGGGTAGACGCTGGCCAGCAGCCCCAGCCCTGGGGGCACACACAGAGCCCCCTCAGCCTGGCTGCCTCCGGGGGGCTCCTCGCTGGCAGCAGATGGGATTTCGGGGATTCAGCTGCTCCCTGGCTGGGGGGGCTGCTGGGGAGGGGGGGAGGAGGAGGAGGAGGAGGAGCTGAGATGCAGCCAAAACCTTCACCTGCCACCGATGAGAAGGAGGAGCCGACGCCTTGGAGGGCTCTGGCGATGAACAGCAGCGTGTAGGTGCCTGAGAAAGCAAACACTGCGGAGGGAGGGGAGAGCCGGCCTTAAACCAGCGGCACAGGGCGAGGCTGGTCCCAGCTGGCACGGGAAGGGGCGAGAGGGCAAAGGGATCATCCTCGCCACCCTTTCCTGAGCCCGGGGCTCTGCTCCGTCATTTCTCTCGGTCTCCTTCTCCAGGCAGAACGAGGGGACACAGCCTGGAGCTGTGCCAAGGGAAATTCAGGCTGGATGTTAGGGAGGATTTTACACCAAGAGTGATAAAGCACTGGGATGGTCTGTCCAGGGAATGGTGGAGTCACCATCCCTGGATGTGTTTAAAAAGGCTGGATGTGGCACTCGGTGCTGTGGTTTAGGTGAGGTGTTGGGGCTGGGTTGGACTCGATGGTCTTGGAGGCCTCTTCCAACCCCTGTGATTCTGTGATTTTGATTCTGTGATTCTGTGGATTCTGTGATTTCTGTGATTCTGTGATTCCTGTCATTCCTGTCATTCTGTCATTCTGTGAACCCTCCCCTGGAGCAGATGATTCTCTGCTATGCAGGGTGGGCAGGACAATACTCACTGACTGTAGAGAGGAACATGATGGTGAAGCCCAGGAACATGGGGATGTGGTACCCGATCCTGAAACGAGAAAAAAGAGGCCCTAGCTCAGGAGGGCTCCTCATTCCCCCCAGGAAATGTCTGTGGGCTGGGAAGCAGCTCCTGAGGGGCGATGTGCTGCTTAGAGGGACCCCCAAGAACTCTGCAAAGCCCCCCCAGGGACCCAGCTCTGCTCCCCAGCCCATGTGCCCACCCCAGCACAGCTCAGTGTCTGCAGGAGAGAAAAGAAAGCCTGAAAAGAACATTTTATCCTCCTCCACAGCAGGCTGGGAGGCTGTGTGTGTTTATTCCCTTGTTGCTGCTGTTGAACAGCTTCTGCCAGCACCTGCGGAGAGCATCAGTGAGCTTTATGCCGGGGCTGCACAGGCTGTTGGAAAAGGTGAAATTCCCGCCCTTTGGATGGATATCTTTTACCTCTTGCTGCTTCCTTCCCGGCAATCCCTGCGATTCCGTGCGATTCCTCAGCTCCTGGTGGTTCCAGCAGCAGGCAGGAGCCGAGGGGCAGCGCGGAATCGCAGGAACCCCGGGCGCTCGCCTACCTGTTGGTCAGCAGTCCCACCCAGGGGTTGGCCAGCAGCTGGAGCAGAGCCTTGGCGGCGAAGAGCAGCCCCACGCGGGTGTTCTCCTGGGCCAGGAACTCCCCACCCTGCAGGCAGCTCCTGGGGTGCCCCGGGGGGCTGCTCGGGGGGTGTCCGGGGCTGCTCCCCGTCCCGTTCAGCGGCCCCACGGCGCTGGCGAAGCCCCGAACGGGCGCGGTGGTGTTGTCAAAACCGGAGGAGAACGGGGGAGCCCTCGGGGCTGCGGGGGTCGCCTCGGGCAGGGCTGGGCTCACGGAGCTGTTGGCACCTTCGTACTCTGTCGTGTAGAGGAAGGTGGGGACGATGGGCACTGGAAAAAAGCCGGGCAGGGATTCCTGAGGGGTTTTCCTGCAGTTTCTGGAAGCTGAGCAGCGCTGGCCAGGTGGGTCCTGGAAGGTCACCTGAGCAGGGACCTGCTGGCATCGCCCCGGCACTGACGGAGCGGAGTGCCCAGGGCAGCCCTAAAGAACCCCACAATGAAGGAGCAAGCCCCAAAGAACCCCGCACTGTGCCCATGAGATAGATAGAGAGAACCCCACATTGTACCCATGAGACAGTCCCAAAAACCCCACACTGTGTCCATGAGACAGTCCAAAAAAACCCACACTGTGCCCCTGAGACAGATACAAAACCCCTCACATTTTATCCATGAGACAGCCCCAAAAAACCCCGCACTGTGCCCATGAGACAGACCCATAGGAACCCACACTGTGCCCATGAGACAGACACAAAAAACCCACACTGTGTCCATGAGACAGACCCAAAGGAACCCACACTGTGCCCATGAGACAGCCCCCAAAAACCCCACACTGTGCCCATGAGACAGCCCCAAAGGATCCCACCCTGCGCCCCATGAGCCCCCCACACGCCCTGGCAGCCCCAGCCCGTACCCACGACGGTGAGCAGGATGTTGTCCAGCAGCAGCGCCACGAACACCACCACCAGCACCAGCCTGGGCGAGGCCCTGCCCGTGGCCAGCCAGGGCCGGCACCCGCCCGGGGCCGTGGCCAGGGGCTTGGGCAGGGACATGGCCAAGAGCAGCCTGGAGCTCGGCCAGGCTCCTGGGCTCAGGGCTCAAGGCCTCCAAGGACCTGCCAAGAGAACATTCCGGGTTCAACCTGGCACGGGCACGGCTTCTCCCTCGGGAGAGCAACTCCTGGGGTGACTCAGTGAGTCCGCAGGAGCTGGGGGCATTCCCAGAGTTTCAGTGCCATTCCCAGGGTCTCAGTGCCATTCCCAGGGTCTCAGTGCCATTCCACAAAGTCTGGGTGACATTCCCAGGGTCTCTGTGACATTCCCAAGATCTCGGTGCCATTCCCAGGGTCTCGGTGCCATTCCCAGGATCTCGCTGTGGGATTGTCCGTCTCAGTGCCATTCCCAGGGTCTGGGTGCTGTTCCACAGAGTCTGGGTGCCCTTCTCAAAGTCTGGCTGCTGTCCCCAAGAGCTGAGTGCTTTCCCCTGGATCTCTGAGCTTTTCCCAGGAGCTGCGATCACCCACTCCACTATCAAATGCTGTTTTCATCAATCCTGCTTTGAAATTCCCAGCTGGAGCGTTCTCCAACCATTCCCACTCTCCCCAGACACCTTGTACCTGCTTCAAAGCCTTGTTTAAGTCTCCTCCCAGAGACTCCGAGCTCAGATCAAGCCTCAGCTTATCCGAGGTAATCTCGACATCTTTTATTGCCTGTTTGTTCTTCAGAGATTCAATTGGGCCTCCAAGGAAGCTCATTTACCTTCTGTGTCTTTCCTGATTGGAATGCCAGGGCCAGGCACGGCTCTTCAAAGCCTCACAGGTGGGATTGAGGTCGGGGCTTCCCAGGAAACATCACTCCCAAAAAAATCCCTCCGAAATTTGCACTAAACCAAGCAATGGGCCATAGAATCCCCCAGCTCTTGGGGACTGCACGGCAGAACGGCTGGGGCTGGGGCTGAGCTCTTCCCAATAATCCTGGCCTCTCCTGAACTCCCAGGCCATGGGAATTGTCAGGTTTTAATCACAAAAAGCAAACACTCCAAAGGCTTTGCCATCACAGGGACAGCGGAGAACGGCTCCACCAAACACCAGAATTAATGCCAAAGGACAGAAATGTAAATAAATCCACGGCAGAGAAAACAGAGGCAATAGAGACACGTCCAGGAGAAACCCTGTCCCCTTTCTCTGCCGCGTGGAGCAGAGGAAAATGTTCTTACCCCGGCACCCATGTGGGAGCGTGGAGCCGCTGCCGCCGCCTCGCTGAGCTCTGCTGCCCCGGGATTTACGATTCCCGGTTATCAGGAGAGGGGAGGAGGGGCCCCGGTCCCCGCGGGGTTCACTGGAACCTCGCTCGGGTGTCCTGCAGCTCTCCGTGCGTCAGCAGGGCCGGGCTCAGGGCTGCCGGGGCAGGAAGGGTCCTCCAGCTGCCGGCCTCCAGCAGGGCTGCTCCTCCCCGAGCCGGGGCTCTCCATGGCATCGGCGTGCCTGGCCCCGCAGTCTGGAGTTTTGGGGGAGCCCTTCTGAGTCGGGGCACCTGACCCGGGATTCCTGCCTGGATCAGGGCTCTCGGCCCAGGATTCCTGCCAGGACTGGGGCACCTGGCCTGGGATTCTGGAGCTCTGGGGGATGCTGGGATCACCAGGCTGTGGGCCCTCCTCACCTCAGGGCTGCCTCGTCCTGCCCACGGGATGCTCTCCTGGCATTTCCCGGTGCTGTTGTCCCTCCTCCAGGGACAGGGGGATCCTCCCAGGACCGGCCAGGCTGCTCCTCCCGGGCAGAGCTGGGTGGAAAATCCCCCCACGCCTGGCGAGGTTTTGTGACGGGGTCTCTCTTTCCTTCCATCATTTCTGTTTTCCTAAACTTCTGACACTTGGCTCCGTGATTTCCCTTTTAAACCCCAAACCGACGCCATCCTTCATGCAGCACACGGAGATTTGCTGCAGGGAGAGGGAATTAATCCTAAATATATTCACCTTTCCTCCTCTGGCACATAAATCTCTGCTGGGGCCATTTGTCTGCCTCCTGCCTGGCCCCAAAACCATCGCCAATAACGGCAGATGAGATTCCCTGCCCGGGAATTCCCCAGGCGAGCATTAGAGCGGCAGTTGAAGCCTTTAAATGGATTTCAGGAGCGGAGAATCGGGCGGCCGGGGCTGGAAATTGCTTTATGCTGCGATGCCTGGAGCCGAGGCGGAGCAGCAGCACCATCTGCTGCGGGAGCCCGGAGTGCCCGGCCGGGAGAGGATCCCAATTCTCCCTCGGCAGGTGGAGACCTCCCCTTTTCCTCCTTTCCCACCCTCTTTTTCCGAATGTAATCCCTTTTTTTCTGTGGGATTGTCCGTGCGCTTTGCTCCCTCTGCGGGAGGTTTTCTTTCCCTCTCTTCGCTGCTCCCGCAGTGGCCCCGAGTCACCCAGATCTCTGTGCAGAGGTTTCCCCAAATATTTCCACATTCCCATATTCCATATTTCCAGTCCTGAGCCAGCAGGAGGGAGGGGATTGATTTTAAACCCCAAATCCCTTCTGTCCCACTGCTCCATCTTTCTCGCTTGCTTTCCCCTTTCCTTCCTTTTGTTTTATCCATATTTTTCACTACTTCCCCATCTCTTATTTTCGCAATCTATTTTCTTTTCATTTTCCTTATTTTCTTTTCCTTATTTCCCTCTTCCTCTTTTCTCTTGCCCTTTTTCCTCATGCCTTTCCCCTTTTGGCTTTTCAATTTTTTAATTCTTAGCCATTAACCTCTTCGTCTTCCTCTTCCTCCTCTTCAGTTTCCTCTTTGATTTCTTTTTTCACTTCCGTTTCCTTTCCTTTTCAATTTCCTTTTCCTTTCAATTTTTCCTTTCCTTTCTCCTGTTTCTTTCCCTTTTTCCATTTCTTTTTCCTTTTCCTTTCAGTTCTTCCTTTCCTTTCTCCTGTTTCTTTCCCTTTTTCCATTTCTTTTTCCTTTTCCTTTTTACTTTCCCTTTGTCTTTTTCTTTTGTCCTTTCCTTTCTCCTGTTTCTTTCCCTTTTTCCATTTCTTTTTCCTTTTCCTTTTTTTTTCTTTTCTTTTTCTTTTTTTGTTTTTTCTTTTCCTTTTCCTTTTTCCTTTCCCCTTTTAATTTTCCTTTCTTTTCTCCTTTCCCTTTCCCTTTTTCCTTTTCCTTTTTACTTTCCCTTTGTCTTTTTCTTTTGTCCTTTCCTTTCTCCTGTTTCTTTC
>VWZN01000909.1:1894-54619 GCA_013396955.1 Regulus satrapa
TTAGGGAAGAATTTTACACATGAATGTAAACTAGCAAGAGGACAGAATTTCCTAATAGTTTAGGGACAGCATAAGGTAGAAGTTTTCATTGTCTATGGACCTGTCTTTGTCTCCTTCTCTCTCTCCGAGTCTCTTCTGTCCAGTAACTGGGAGATGCTCTTACCTGCTGTAACTTTATATACATCCATCCAAGTTGTGCTATAATGAGAGAAAAGTTTTTTATTCTATTTATTTTATCTGCAATCACTTCCTACTGGCATCTCTTGTTCATATTATTAGTAACAGAAAATAGGGATTCCTTTACAGGCGCTGTCTCTGATCATATTCCCCATGCCATGGCTTCATTTCTGTTTTCCTGCCAGTTGTTAAATTGCTTATGGTAGAGAATTTTTTTTAAACTGTCCAGAAGCAATCCTCTCCTCAAGAAAGCCTAGAGGCTGTAGCATATACTTAATACTGCTGAAAATACGTAGGAAAATAGCAAATAATAATAATGATCAGTAAGAGGAAGAGAGAACAAATTTTACCCTTAAGTCAAGAGAGTCTCTAATTTTTTTTTCAAATTTCAGTGAGGCATTCCAGAGTGCAATTTACAGGTGAAGCATTTATAAAATTATATCTATGTTTTCTGTTCCTGTCATATGTATGTTTCTCTCTAGGTACAATGAAACTGGAATCTCTCTCTTTTTTTCTTTCCAAGGCAGGTAATAAGTAAATAATGAGAGGAAGTTGGAGACATTGAGTATATCAGTATATATACCTGATTCTGTGTGTAGAAACCAGGTGCCTGCTAGATGAAGTGAGCTGTAACTCAAATATCATGCTTTACATGGGCTGTATAATCAGTGGGAGCAAACTGGCGTTGCCTTTGAAAGGTGATGGCAAGACATGCTAATAGATTGGAGCTTTGCCTTAGAAATGCCATTTCCCAATAGATGAATGTTTTCATAAGACAATCATCACCATAGATGTTAATTAGCAATATCATCACATGCTCTTCTGAGATGCAGAAGATTGAATCATTATCCCACAGGGATAGTTGCTACAGGTCTATGCACAGTCATGAGAAAATGTATGACAGTTTGCTGTATTATTACTTAGATTGCATTTTTTTGTTCAGTAGACCTCAGTTTTTTTCAGTGCCCAGACCCTGTACCCTTCCTAAACACTAAATCCATGCAGTATTACTTTATTTTGATTTATAATTTTATCCTTATTTATTGTTTTACTTGTTTTAAAAATTATTAATTCAATATTTCAATAAATCAACATTTTTAACTGCTCCTTATTTAATTCATAAGGAGCAGTTAAAAATGCTATGGCCTCTTTATCTCTCTTGTATACCTGTGATTTGTTGTCTAAAGAGCTGACAATGTATATTATATATATTATGTATATAGCATATATATTATGTAAGTATTATGTATATGCTATTATGTGGCATTATATTATATAATGCTATATTTTACATGCATAATATTCTGTTAAATATTTTGCCAAACAGAAAGATCTTTGCATCCTTTTAATAGTGAGAAATGTATTTATCTTGTATATATGGCAAGGAACTCTAGAGAGGAAAGTGCTCTTTATCTCCTTTATTTCTGTATGTTCTCAATCCTCATTTTCTCAAGGACTTGAAAAGGTGCTATGAACTTTAATTGCTGAGTCAGCATAAACTCCAGGAGAGGCAAATGACTTTATTTTTACCATGTTGGAATTTTTTTAGAAAAGAACAGATCTGTATTAAAGGATGATAAGTATTCTCATTTCTCTTCCCATGGGGACTGACAGAAAGGATCTGCTGATGACCACAGTGAAGTGGAACTGAGTAGTCCATGGTGAGACTCTTCCTTTTGAATACTAAAATGGAAATTAGTTACTAGCTGCTGCTTGTCTGGGTTTTGGCTAGCAAACTGCAGAAACACTTCAGCCTTGGCTAAAACCAGATAAAATTAGGAGTGACATTTATCAGGTGATGGTCTATTCTTACTTGTTGTTTGGGAAGAAAACAAAAGCAATAGCTACCCAGCTATTGGGTGAAAGGGGCTACATGCTTCTCAGTTTTTGTTTTCTGCTGCTGGTTTTAGGGCTCAACATCAAATGTCAACAGGGAAGGATTGGCAGAGCTAAGAGCTATGATGAACCTTCACCTGCAAGCTGCAACTCTGACAAATCAATTTAACTTCAGAGTGACAGGGAATGAGACTGTTCACTCATTAGCAGGTTACATCCTTATCTGCAACATTTCCAAGACTGTAAGGACATCAATGATGAAAGTGATATGGGCCAAGATAATAAAATGTTTTTGTTTGATCACCACTGTCTTTGCCCNGAGCCAAAAAACTCTCAAACCAAAAAAAAGGAAAAAAAAATAGTTATTCATATACCTTATGGGACAGGGGATGTTCAGGATTTACTTACTAGAATATCATACTATCTTTTCAAAGTTAATGAGTACATTTCCTTTCTTACTACATAATTTTTTTTTTGTTTTCTGACACCTCATTTACTTAAAAAACAGGATTTCCTTGTTAAAGACATCCATTAAAAATATTTACTTTGAACAAGTGATCATCTGTTTAAGTTATTTTAAAATGTATCCTTTATATGCTTAGCCAATTGCCACCATTTTATAGCATATAGGTTATATANAATTACATTAATATTAATATTAAATTATACTAAATATTAAATATCCTTTTAAACCTTGGATGGTTTAGACATGTTACCATGGTCTGTACAGACAGCAAAAAGGGCCACCTGTTTTCAACTGAAAGAGGGTAGGTTTAGTTAGAACAAATTATTCAGAGAAGCTGTGAATGCTCCATCACTTCAAGTGTCCAAGGTCAGGCTGGATGGGGCTTTGAGTGACGTGATCTTGTGAAAGATGTCCCTGCTTATGACAGGGGGATGGACTAGATGACCCTAAACTATTCTTCCCAACCAAACCCATTCTATATTTCTAATATTTTATTTATTGAATGAATAGGACCTTTGGGCAACATGACATTTCTGATGGCCTGGCCAGTGTAATATGGTGAAATCTGGGAGAGTTTTCACTGAAAAAGAGTTCAGGAAATTAAGTCAAATATCAAGACTGGCCATGCATAAATATTTTTTCTTACTTGTTCCCCCGTCAAATTATATTTCATCCATTTGTTCGTTTATCAGAAGAATAAAATAAATTAATATGTGCAATACATAGAATAGGCAGTATTTCCCTATAAGGTTCCCAAAATAAAACTTAGTGTAAAGATAGCACATTAAGTTTGTGGCAGTGCTACTGTGTCTTCTATCTTTAATCAGCTGTGTGGGTGGTGGCTGACTAGTCAGAGTAACTAGCTGACACATGAAATGTCACAGTTCAAAGAAAAGTTTTGGCATGACTCTCATTTACTATAATATATCAGCTTTACACTTCTCTGGCAATGAAATGCCATCTGAAAATCAGGATGAATTACAACTGCATTCTGCATTTCTGCTTTGATTCCTTAACACTATTCTTGAAGGCTGCCCAAATGTAAAAAGGAGTCAGGCCGGTTTGTTTAACGTTTTGTGTAGAGATTCCCAGTAACAATCTGAGAAAATACATTGTACCATTGTCTAAAAGAAATAGTAGTAACAACTGGGGGTTTTAATCATAGTTATTTAAGGATCCGTATTTCAGACTCTTATTTGCAAGAGGTAAAAAATTAGTGATGAATTTTAAAAGAGCACAGACATTTCACATGCACTAACATTTTGTCTCAAAGCAGTGCAGTTCTGAAGAGAATCTCCTGATCTTCCCCACTTTCTGTGTATTGGTTTAGTTTGCAGAGACATTCTGCTGCATGCAAATCAAGATTCATTCTGGAGAAGAATAAACTAGAAGGCAGTTCTGGGCTCACATGAAGCATGCAGCAATATCCAATGGAGACATGAGTCTGAATAATGACTACTTTGCACCACCATGAAGTTCTCCAAGCCTTCCTGCATATGTCAAGCACTCCAGCTGACCATCAGCAACAAGGCATCCCATTCTCCATGTCTGGTTTTTCAAGTGGAAGAAAAGCCAGTGTCACTGCCCTCACTGTCCTCTTGGATTTGTTTCCAAGGCTCAAGGCCTTTCTTTCTTTCTTTCTTTTCAATGGGACCTTTGGATGTTGATCAAAGTTAGACTGGGGGCAGAATTTGGCAATTTGTTCCAGTGTCTCACCACTCTCACAGTAAAGAATTTCTTCCTATATCTAATCTAAACCTACTTTCTTTCAGTTTGAGACCATTTCCCCTAGTCTGTTACATTCTCTTACAAAATTGTCCCTCTCCACATTTCTTGTAGGATCCCCTCAGGTACTGGAAGGCAGCAATTAGGTCCCCCCAAAGCCTTCTCTTTTCCAGACTGAACAAAGCCAATTCCCTGAGCCTTTCCTACTAAATTACTGGTTTTGCACTGAAGCATTTGCTAATGTAGAGTTAGTCAGGGACTCTGGTGTTTAAAAATTGCTTTGATTCCCATGCTGTGGAGAACATCTCGACTATAGTCAGATGACATCTCTCACTGACACCAGGGACTAGTATTTCTTTGTGTGCTCCAGTCAAGTTTGCATTTTTAAAATAAAATTATTTTAAAGAGTCATTCTAATTAATATAAATTTAATTTACAGTTGGCTTTACTATATGGGACAAAAAGTTGAATAATATGGACGAAGACGGCTTACAAACTAGCTATGAAAATTAAAACACCTACAATGGTACATCTTAGAATGAGTTGTTGTGTTAAAAGATCTGAGATAGGTCTCCTGAGAAAAGCCTAGTAGCTGCAGAATATTCATGCTAGAAAGGAAAAAAACTTTTAAATGCTTGATCTTTCTTGGAGAAGAAAGCTGTGATAGATGTTAAATAATTGTGAAATATTCAGTGGCATATTGAGATGTAACAGATGCTATGGAATCATGTTATAGTCAAACATTGTACTAATTTTGTAAGTAAGTGTCATATATTTGTTAGCATTCCTATTTCTGGCTAAGGGCAATCTTGAGAATTAGTAATATGAAATCTAGTGATAAAAGAGTACAAGTAACAAGTCGTTGGAAGTTCTGCTCACCCACTCTGTTGGGGAGGCAGCATATAGACATATTTATCTATCTCAAAAGGTCTCAGAAGTTGAATTACATGACATTCTGACTTTTGACAGTACTGTCTTGGAAGAGGAAAGTCCTGTTCCAGTACTGACATCTTGAGCAAAAAGAAAACAGCCCTGAGATAAGACCACAACAATCCTAGATTTTTCAAGTCCTCATTTGGAAGACAGGTAAACCTGACTTGATAAATAGAATGCATATTAGAAATACTTTTAAAGATTTCTTTTTATTTTCTGAGAGGGTCTTGGTCTGAACTGATGCATTTAATTAAATATTTTGGGAGGAGAGGTGTTATTTGGTTTTTTCATAGTTAGCTTTGTGAAATGGACACTTTTTAATGGATATTTTGATAATACCCTGAAGTCAGACCTGCAAGGAAGATTACAGAACAGCAGAAATGATGGAGCCCAAAAACCCTTTCTGGACAGAGACAAAATTTCACCACAAGAAAGATCAGAAGCAGAGTCCCGAAATTTAAGATAAATTCAAATTGTAATTTTACTATGAGACAGATCTAGGATCCAGCTCTTCCAAAGTGCAGTCCCTGACAGCTGGTAGCAGTGGTGATGTAGCAGTAGCGGTGTAGAAGAGTGACACTTCCCTGGAATGCTCTGTGTGTCCAGCAGCCAGAGGTTCACAGCTCCCCTCCATCACGTACTGTACTATGGACGTGGTTCTGTTCTCAATCACACTGGCTCCTCTCTATGTCTTTTTTTCAGTCCTGCTTTTTTTCAGGCATTTTGAGATGATCAGAACTATGCTCTCTGCTGAGGTTGTGGAGATAACTGTGGCTTTATATAGCAGCATAATAATGTTTCCCATTTTGTGTTCTATAGCTTTCATAGTAAGAATTTAAGATTCATTAGTGAAATGGATGTAGAGTTAATTCAGAAATATTAAGAAGCAGTTAGATTTCCCTTTATTTTTGCCATGATCCTCATTCATACCTGATATATAATTGTACTATCATAAAAATACATACATATATATATATGATATGTATCATAAATAAGAATTAAAAACTAGAAGTCAGGCTGTTTATAGTATTTAAGCACCTATAGAAATAGGAAGGTGACTCTTAATCTGCAAAATAATTGAAGCAGGTAGGTGCTAGCTTATACTGAACTGTAATTGTACATCTCTTTTAAAACCCTGCAGCCATTAGCCTGCAGTTTAAAGGCTTTTTTAAAACTTAGACACTTTATATGAATAAATAAGAAAAGGAAGTATTTTAAAAATC
Organism: Regulus satrapa; assembly: GCA_013396955.1. NCBI lineage: Eukaryota > Metazoa > Chordata > Aves > Passeriformes > Regulidae > Regulus > Regulus satrapa. Next base: position 8,255 of record VWZN01000909.1, read on the forward strand.
GGGTACCTATCATAGAAAGCTTCAGTCATGCAGTTTACTGAGACCATGAGGTAGATCCTCAGACTGGTACTTGACCACTGGACCTATAGCCTGTAGAGCAGTGTAATGCAGAATGCTGCCTAGAAACAAGGTGTGAGGTCTGTGCTCTGCTGTGGTGATACAGCTGTGCTGCTCTGAGAGGGAGGAGTTCTAGCAGCTGCTGAGAACCCTCTGCACTGCTGTCCTCTGCTCTGTCTGCCCTGTTAGGCAAGGAGTGTGCAAATCTCTTTGCAGTGCCACAGTCTGTGTGTACTATGATCAGACAGAGTCTGCTTCATAGAGAGATTTTCTCTGTTCACAATGATCTATGAGAACAGCTGTGGATTTCTAAACTTAGCAAATCACCTAAATTTACTGGAGCTTAAGAAAAGTGAGTCATACGGATTTATTAAAAAATCTTTTAATACTAAATTTATTGGTGCTTTGACAAAGACTGGTCAGAAACGATGTTAACTTTGTTACTATAGTTATAATGTTTTGCTCCTAATTGTGAAAACTGTTATGATCTACAAGTTGGGATGATGTATTAATATTTAGGTCAGGAAAAGTCCAGTTTTTAGACATAGAGAATGGAAAGCTGTAAGCCAAGGGTGAGAAATTATGTGGGATCTCTACCTGAGAGCTCATCATGGCAAAAAGAGCAGTTGAATCAAAAAAAAAAAAGAAAAAAAAAAAAAAAAAGTAGCTCTCTGATTTGTACCAGTTCTCAGGTTCGCCATTGGAGTGATTCATCATTACAGTACTTTGTTCTCTATGGCAGTTCTCTAACTATAATATGGAACAAAAAAAATTAGAAATGGTGTACACAGGGCAAGAGACATAAAGAAATTCAGGCACCTTTGTCCTCCTGAAATAATATGAACTTCAGAAGTGCCCTATGGGTCAGGTCTGTGGTCCATTAAGTTCAACAGCCTGCCTCCAACTGTGCTCATGGGTAACATTATTTGGAAAGGGCACAGAAGCTGGGGTGTTGCTGGCAGTTCATTCCCTTCATACTGCTTCAGCATCCACAGACACCAGATTAATCCACAGATTAGGAAAGCTGGAGGGCACTCTGCTAGCCCTAAAGACTTATGAGGCAAAACCCCCAAACATTTACTTTTACCAGAATTGCTAAACACAGGCTAAGCTATACTTGAAATGGCTGGGACCCTTCCAATCATAGTTGAAAAAACAAAACCTAGACTCTGTCGTAAGAAAATGTAAACAGTCAAAGACTTTCAAAGTATATTTATGATCTTTCATATAGATATATCATCCAGTATTCTTTTACAGTGTGCTACTTTCTCCTAGGAAGCATATAAATGAGATTATATTTTAGCTGCTAATTAATAGTGTTCCACAGCCTTCTGACAACAGAGGAAATTCTTCAGTGTCTCTCTCTTGCACCTACTTTCTTTGAAATTACTTTTATCGTGCTTTTAGCAAGGCTATAGCTCTTAACAGGGGCCTTGGTATCAAAGATGGAAAGATTCAAAGATGGACTTGCACACAGAAATCCTTCAGTTGTATTTTACTTCAAAACCTCTATCTATTTGGGCTAAAAATGAGAAAATTATTTCTTTCAATGACATACCCCTTTGCTTCACAAAGACATTCCCAATACAGTTTGTGTATTGCATTAATTGTGTTCAAATGTGGTAAAAATAATGAGCTGTCCACCTAATTATTTGCAGGTCTTCAATAATCTGCACACTAACATAATAATTTAAAAGTAAAATAATAATAAAAAACCCCCAAAATAGAAATCTTATATAAAACTGTTCAAGAAAGATTCCCTATGCATTTCTAAATTATTTAGTGATTAATACAGCAGACTCATAATTCCAAGTTTATTTAACAAGGTCTGATTTTAAAAAATTTGTTGATTGACATTAATACTATCCTGTGATTTCTGACTGGGTATGGTATTTTCTCACACATTATCTGCAATTCTTATTTATATTTGGTCCTTTATGTCATTTTTGCACTGTAAAGAGATGGTAGAATGAGTGTAAATGTGCTTTATGCTCTATTTATATTCCTAAAATGGTATTAACAAATGAAGAACATAAGAAAGGTGATTTTATGTAACTTTGTATGTGTTTAAAGTTGTGGGCTTCTCTATGAGATTGCACAGAGTATCTCAGATTCCAGGAAATATTACATCTTCCCAAGTGAATGGCAATAATTGAAGTACCTATCTTCCATCTCTCACTTTAGAGGTTTTCTTCACTCCCTCTGTTACACAGTCATTATGGATGTGACATCCTGTTATTACATGAAAAAGTAGAGATTTCCAGGAGATAAAATCTCAATTAATACAAGGACCCTTTGAGCATACATCGCTGGGAAGTCTAGCTAAAAATTCTTCTGAAGGAGAATCTGAGGCCAAGACAAATGTTAGACAGATTGCATTTCAGTGTTTTCCAGAGGTAGCCTGAGTCTTTATACTCCTACATGAATGACTTCAGATTAATTTCTACTTTCTTTTCTATTTCCTTTTTGGCAGCATGAATTTAGTTCACATTATTCTAAACAAAATTTAGACATCTGTTGATAAAGTTGTTATATACAAAGAGGAGGTTTAAACATGTTACTGTCTTTAAGAGTCCTGCTGACTGTATAGCAGAAATGCTGATAGAGGCTTACTAAAGGCACTGCTTTGCAGAATAGAACTGAAAAGGATCCAGAAACAAACATAGACCAAACCTGTCAGTGTCACATCAGGCTGACCAGAGCATGTCAGCACAATTGAGAAGCCTTGAAATATGACACTAGAAATGCATTTCAAGTATTGAGAGAGATAGACAAACAAAATTAATTTGTGGGTTTCCTACAAAAGAAGTTATAGTAACATAGAACTATTTGGGGTTTAGACATAATTGTAATAGTAATATTATTTGTGTCTGCTGATTTGCATTCCATTTCACTCAATGTAAATCCAATGCTGGCAGGACTACATAGTGAAGGTAAATGTGGAATTTTTAGAAGTGTGAAACCTAGAGCCATTTTTCACTGAAGTTACATACAACCCATTTCTGAAGACCTTAGGGCGTGACTTGGGACAAAAAAACACACATGAACTAATTTACATCAGTGAAAAGTAGCTGACCTAAGAGGCTTTCAAATATCTGAGCTAATTATTCTCTGTAGATGTCTCTATGTTGTGCTCTACAGCAGAGAAATACCCTTGCACATTTTTCAATATCTCATCCATAGCCAGTGGAATCAGAGGTGTCAGAGAAGGTTTTCTTTCGTCAGCATAATCTTGAATGCTGATGATATGCATGAAAACAGTAATCTAGTTACATGTCAACTGTTGGGAGTTTAGTTGGAAGATTTGCAACTACACAAAACATCTTTTTACTTACAACTTAGATTTCATTCAAAAACCATTTCTGCCCAATAAACAAGAAATACCATGATGCCATTTTGTAGTCACTTTTCAGAGCATAACAGTTAATCTAACTCTACAGTTACACTGTTACTGTGTATTAGAAAATATATGTGATGTTCAGTTACCTGCAATATTGGGCTAGGGTTATCTTAAATTTGGCATTTTTATGCCTTTTAAAGTCATCATGATGTCAACTGCATGCAATCCACTAAAAAAACAGTTTTCTTTCCTTTAAATACAGTTGATCACTATTTCAGGAATATTTACCTCATCAGCATCTATCCTTGCACAGGATCCCAGTAGGCAAAGTGCTCTGCAACCATGTCTGAGAGGGTCTCTGCCTCTTAGAACAGAGTACATAGTTTATCTTTCCTGCTGGTGAGATAAAATACCTACTCCACTGTTTTATGACTGATTTTACTTATCTCCAGCTATGCAAATGCCAGATTTTTGCATGTTTTGCAAAACCTGTTAACGCCCCTTTCTTGAATCAATCAACAGCAAACCTGAATATTTCACCTCTGTGAAATAGTCTCTGTTATTATCATAAAAATCACATGGGCAACAGTAGGCTGACAATCTATGTTTGATGTTTCTCCTCCCTGCAGCAGATAATATATGTGCATAATTGCTCATGTGCCATCTGGTTGCAACTTAAGATGTGTTGCTCATTGATAATGAAAGCACTGATTTGGTCCCCACACACAAAATGGAAGTCTGGTTAACACAAGTATGCATGATTTTGTAGGACCCTGATGTAAAAAAAGAGCAATGCCTTGTCAAAACCTTTTAAGAAATGTGTACTTAATAATAGCTTTTCTAAAAAGACTGAAAATACGGCTGAAAGAGACCTGATTGTTTTGGAATTGAAAAGTTTAATTGTTTCTATCAGCATGGAGTGGCAGCATGAAGCTCTCAGCCCATTTAATCACACCATAGGGCACCCGTAGGGCTTCCCTAGCACAGAGGAAAGGAGAGGGAAGAGTGAGGTTAAAAGGTGGTTGGGGCTCAGGCCAGAGTAACAATTACTACAGTAAATGGCAAAACTCTTTAAGAATTACCTGTGTGTATGGCACTGCCCCGTCTGCTCAAAACATGGGGTGGTGTCACAGCAATTGGGAAAAAACCCAGAAAGAAGTGACGACTGAGGAAAAAATATTATTTAAATACACGAAAGACTCGAAGATATAAGAAAAAACCCATAATAATCCTTTTATTCATGTCCATTGATAGTGCAAAAAGTAATGTGATTAAACTCTGGCAAGTGAGATTTACTTTAAAGCAGGGGAAACTCTTTAATGAACAGGGAGTGACTGGCAGGGATCTCTTGCCTGAAGCAGTTGTCAAGTGCCCATTAACAGGGAGGCTCTAGAAAAGGTTGAACACATACCTGCCAAGATAAGCTTAGCCCGTTCTGCCATGGGGCAGGGAGATGAAAGAGTGACCTCTGAGACGCTTCCAACCCCTGCTGTGGTCCTCTGTACTCTGCAAGGAGACTCCTCATCTCTCCTGCCTTTGTAGCAACATTTGTGCATAACTTGTCATTTCAAGGATCAATGCCCTTAGCAGTTCTTCCCTTTGACCAGTGTTTGAGATGAGAAAAAGGTGAAGTGTTTAGTTTTTTAAAATCAGTTTTAAAATTTGCTTGTCTGATAATGTTCATGTTGAACTCAGGTTATTGCCATTTTGAATGTGTTCAAAAGTGATAAGAGAGGTGACTAGCAGCTTATTATTAATTTGCTGCTTTTATTTTCGGGAAATTAACATTCTGGCAAGAAATTTGATTGGACTTTTGTTAATTCTCACAGTGATGATTTGGTTTTTCCTTTTGGGACTGGGAAGAAAAGCCAGCATCTGGTGTTTGAGGATGCTAGAGACTTACACCATATTATTCTAATAGCTCTACTGTAAATAAACAAAATTAATAATTAAGTGAATAATGAGGTGTCCTGAATGGAGACTTCTCTGACAGTACCTATGGAATGTTTGTACTCCTGTCATTTGTTCTCTGTTGGGCATCTTGGGCAGCACATTGCCCATATGGATATTCACAATGTGTTTTTTTCAAGCAGAACCTAGAAATAATATTTTAAAAGGTTGTAAGATATGCAGAGATGCTTTTGCTCAAATAGGGGAATTTGTATCATGGCCCCAAGGAAGGTCTAACTACCCCTGCCTGGCTTCCCCCAGGGCCACTCTCACCCTGCTTATGGTTCAGGACCCCATGTCAGCCCCCCAGGGCCATCAGCCCCTGTCCCAGCAATGCCACAGCAGGGCTGGTCTTCAGCTGTGCTGGAGGGACAGCCCTGCCCAGCTATGGACTCTGACAACCCTGGCATACCTCGTGTTCCCAGCTGGTGCCTGGCCTGAGCCTGGCCTTATCCCCAGGGATGTGCCTGATGCCCAGGGCTGGAGCAGCTTCTGGTGTGCCCAGCCTGCCCTGCTGTTCTGGGGCTGTCCCTGGTGTCCCCAGCCTGCCCTGCTACCCCAGTGAGGTCCCATGGCTCATAGGGAGCCACCAGGGCCTGCTGCCCCACAGCTTCTAAGGTGGTTTAACCTCAGGCAAAATGCATCCTGATTTTGTGTCCTGATACAAAGCAATTGTGCAAATTGTTGGGATATTTTACTGTTGTTGCTGCAGGGACAGACCCGGGATTTTGTTCGCTTCCTGGATGCAGATGGTCTCCCCCACTGGGTCCCCCTCTCCTGCTTGGCCACCTGAGACTACACCAGGCTTCCTCTGGGGTGGAAAGAGGCACGAGAGGCAAGTCCCCATCTTTATATTTTCAGGACTCCTGAGAGAATGCTGTCATTCTCTCGTCAGCTCCTCCCAAAACACCAAGACTTAGCAATTTGTTGAACTTGGATGCAATACTAGATGGAACTGTGTGACCACCACTAAGACACCTCCTTGTGAGGAGCAGCAGAGGGAGCTGACATTGTTTAGCCTGGAGAAAAGAAGGCTCGAGGAGACCTTACTACTCTCAATCGGACAATCGGAAATGGCCTCAACTTGTGCCAGGGGAGGTTAGACTGGATATTAGGAAAGCTTTCTTTATGGAAAAGGTCGTCAGGTATTGAAACAGGCTGTCCAGGGAAGTGGTGGAGTCACCGTCCTTGGAAGTGTTCATGTGGTGAAAATGGTCATATGAGGTTGGACTCGGGGATCTTAGAAGTCTTTTCCAACCTTAATGATTCTGTGATTCATGAGTCTATACTTGTTGGATGCAGATGGCATCTTCCATACATAACAATTCTACAATGGATGGAAATGTTCAATTCACTGGTAAATCAGTGGCACGAAGGGCAGCTAAGGACAGAGCAAGGGGTAGGAGCTGCTGTCTTCAGCCATGGACCTCCTTCTGCCATTGCTGAGCAATTGCTTATTTTGTCTGTTCATTGCATTTTTAAAATAATCTGGTAATCTGGTTTGTTGGTTTCATTTGCTTTAAAATTTTTTTAAAAATGAAACAGAAGCAAACAAACAAAAAAACCAACACAAAAACCCCCAAAAACAACAACACAAAAATAAAAACAAAACACCAAACTGGTGACAACATGAATGACTATTTGATACCTCTGTAAATGTGTGATATTGAGCAAAGTGAAGGTATGTTTGTTTTTTCCTTTGAATATTTTATTAACATTCCTGTGATTAGTACTGAGCAAGCTGAGACCTGAACTTCTGCTGCTGTGCTGAGGCAACAGGAGACACCTCTCTCAGCCAAATTTCTAATGAACTTTCTGAAGACAAGAATGGGGCAAGAGCCATAGGATCCCACAGGGGAACCCCACCATCTCCTGACCATCCTATAGACAAATTACTGGGGAAGCCTGATGCTGAGGCAGCTGGATTCTGTGGAATTAACATTATCTCAATTTTAGCTTTCTACATCAACTGTAGCTGTATATAAATAGAATGCAAAGTGATTTCTTTGTATATATGATATGGTAATTAAAGTTAGCATTTTCTCCACACTTGCTATTCTGAACTGTAAAGGAAAGCTAAATGAATTATCAAGGAGACATGGTAGAAATTAATGATGGGGATAGGACTCAGAAGGGCTCTAGACATCTGGGCTCAGTGCTCTGCTGAACACCAGTAATTGGTTAAAATCTGTTAATATTACCTTAAATGAATGTCCTAAGCTTTCCCTGACAAATCTGCTGGCTGTTAGCTATGCTTTTGTGCCTTCATTCCCAGCCCAGGGCCAGACATGCTCTTTTCCATCTCCTTGGGAAAAAGACAGTGAAATTGGCAGATGACTGCTGTAACTATCCCCTCCTTGCTTTGTCCCTTGTAGCCTGTGTTCACTGCCAGTGGTCAAGTTACCTGGTCACAGGTATGTAGTCCCCCAGATTCCTATCAGCTGCTTCGGGAGGAAACTTTAACACCTGTGCTGGAAACCATGTAAAATTGTAAGAAATATTGCCCCTGTCAATGATGGAAAACTGCAAAAATCTCACTTTGAACCACAAACATAGAAAAACAAGCTAAAAGACACCACTGCTCTGCCACAACATCACTAAGATTTGATGAAATGACAGTGCTTAAAAAAAACCCAAAAGGATTTTTATGTCTGCCTTCAAACACAATCTTGAATAACAACTCATATTCCCAGTATCATGTCACGAAACCCTAGACATTGCAACTACACAAAGTATAGCCTGCCCAATGTTAAACCACCAGCAAGGACAAGCTATTTTTAGAGTTGTCATATATTATTGCACCTGAGCTTTATTGGTCTTCAGATTAAAAGAGGTTTTTCTTCAGAGAAGTTCACTTGAATTTTACACTCATTTTCTAAGCCGTATGTTACTATTCAATTTATTTTAAAGCAGATTCTTTGGGGAAAATTAGAAAGCTAATTTGAATTGATTCTCTGGAGACTCAGGCTTAAATGAAGTGCTGTAAAATTGGCAGTCAAAGTGAAAAAATAGAATTGAATTCTATACTTGTACTACTCAATGGACACAGGCACCTTGCTCTTTGCTGCTACTGCTGAGGATTTTGATGCAGTATATATCAGACAATTTAAATACACCTAAGCATGACACTTTACTGAAGCTTTGGTCACTAAGGAACCACAAAGTATTCCTTGTTCGAATGGCTTTTATCAGATAAATTTATGGCTGGCAGGTTCATACAATTTGTCATTCTCTCCAGGTTTTCAAAACTAATTTTATAAATTCCTAGTGGCAATCATCCTGATATTGGGTAAGTAATGGTACTTTAGCATTTAGTTGTGGACTTTTCAGAGCAATGCTCCTCACCAACAACCTCCCCTTTTTCCATTTCTAAGTGCACCAGCATCACTTGTTTGGATAAGAATGTTTTGGGTGTCCAGCAGTTTTAACACCCAATTTAAAACATTCTGTGACAGGTTTGAGGTTTAGGTAGCAGATGTGTGTTTTGAGTTTTTTTCAAAAACAACATAACTTTTAGATTTTACAATCCCATATTACAGGGCATCTAAAATTGTTAACATTTTCAGACAATGTAGGCCACCATGGTAATTTGTTATTAAATGAGTGAACATTTTTACAGGTTTTTGGTCAACAGGTCAAGCCTGTAAACAGAAACATTTTAGACATCTAGAGACATTTTTCTCTAGAAAAATGAGACCATCTGCTTAACAGAATTAATGCTTTTCTGTAACTGTTTGATGCATTTACAGCTTGGGAAATTCACAGAAATAATGGCTGAGGAGATGGTTGTTCAACTTCCTGTCACATAAATTACTGAGTAGATGTTCATTATTCAATCCCAGTGCTGTGCTTCCAACCTAATCAGAAGTGAGGATTTGAAAAGACTTGCTGGAGAAAACTCCAATACACGCTATTATTGGCTCTGCACATATGGTCCCATATTAGAAATGACTGTTACTTTGTATGAATAAATATGTGAAGAAATATTTTATACTGAAAAAAAAATATATACTGCTTTTTTCTTATAAACTTTATGAGAAAACAGTTTTACTGAAAGAAGCCTTCATTCTCAGGATTATTTTCTGATGTGTTCAGCTTTCCAAACAATATTAGTCAGGAGCAGACAGGCTTATTTGCTTTAGCTCCCATTGTAAGTGGACACCTGAAGTCAGACACTGATATTTAAACTTGGAAACTAAAATCCCCCAGACTTTCACACATGCTAAGTTTTACTACAACCCTCAGTGATCTCAGTGAGGTCTGTGGCTGCTTAACATTCTGGAAATTTGGCAGTTTTAAGTGAGGTGCTTTATGAAGGAAAGAGGTGTCTGTCTGCCTTGATCCAACTCAAATGCTCCTTGGAACCAGCTGGAAACGAGGGGGTGTGATGCTCCCCGTGTTTGCTGCACTGCTGTGCTGATGGAAACCTACGGATGGCTCTCCTCTGTGCCCCTGGCTTTCTGAAAGCAGAGCTTGCTGTTCAGAAACTTCCAGGCACCTTCAGAAACTTTCTTCTATCCCTTTTTGCTTAAGACATTAAGCAGAATTTGCCAACATGCTGGCAGCCACAAGCATGTCAAGCTGTTTGGCTCTGGGAAGTGGCATGTGGTGCGTTTTCTCATTCGTAGGGCAGAATTTTGACAGAGCTGATCTCTGGATCCCTGGAAATCCTTTAGCATCTGTCATGCTTACATAAAGAATAACATTTGCTCAAAGCCAGAGACCTGTCCTCAGTGTATGTCAGAGGCTAAGAATCTGAATTTTCCCTCTATTGAAAATGGAATTGTTTCTGAATGCTGCATGCACTAAGAATATAACAACATGAAGGATAAAGAAAAAATAAGGAAAGTAAATTTCATCGAGTTGTCTCTGCTTTGTATTTCTGTTCTTACTCCACCAGAAGCCTCGGTCTTTTCTTTCTTTGCAGAGAACAAGCACTTACCCATGATGCAACCCTGAGCCAGGCATGTCCAGCTCTTTCTTCCAAGTGAGAAGGTGAAACTGTCCAGATCTCTGTCTTATTTCTATATTATAATATAAAATTAAGCCAGAATAACCTTTTTCCATAGATAAATATAGTTTTCTGACACCAAATGAAGCACAGGGTCTGGGAACCTGCCTCCTTCCCATTCCCATCTCCCTGCAGGGTACCTCCTTCCCTCAAGCCTGGCTTTTCCATCCTGTGGTTTTCAGTGGCTTCTTGGCCTGAGTAACTCTTGCCATTCCTTGAAGAAACCTGCTGCTCCCTGTGTCCCCACGGCTCCAGGTGTGCTCCCTCCTGCCAGCTCCTGGTGTACCCCAGGCCTCCCCATGGCCCCATCCGGGGGTCCCAAGCGGAGGAGGCTCCCAGCAAGCTCTTCTACCAACTTGTGTAAGGAAAGCAATGATTTGTTAAGAATCCTGGTTTGATCCTCTTGAATTAAGGGTAAACTACAAGCTTTGGATTTTACCCATTGATCTCATTGGTGATTTTTTTTCTTGGAGAAGGAAGTTGGCTGGAAGTTTAGGTTGTTACTCAGCTGTAAATAATGATGCAACCTGTTAATTACGTGATATTTGTTTATTTGCTGAAGATTAGTAAATGCCTTTTAAGAACCCCAGCAGATCTGGGGGGAAGAGGGGGGTATTAAATCATATGGTAAATGGATGAAGCCATACCTGATTCTAAATGGTAAATTGATTCCAGGTAAGGTCTAGAGAAAGCATGCAAATAAAATGAAAGATACTTCTTACTTCTTATGGAAAAAAAGCTTAATGAGAACAGGAAATCATGGCAAACCATTTAAATAATTTAAGCATGATTTTTCTAATTAGACTTTGATAATTGCAGTGAATTTCTCTTTTTCATAACTGTGTCTGAGTTTGCTGATCTGAGGGCTGTCCTTCAAGCAGGCTGTCTTGTGTCTCATTTATATTAAGATGAAAACTCATCATTTTCTCAGGTTTATATCAGAGTTTAATTATAATGATGACTATCTTCTAATTATTAATAAACCTGATTTTATTTAGATATTTATTAGGTCTTGTCACCAGAAGTAGTAACATAGTAAAACCAGATTTGATTATTAGCTAAACCTTTGACAATGTAACTCAAAAAATAGATAAGTTTTCTCTTTGAGTTAAGCAACAGAAGTTGCAGTTTCCATTCTTTTAGCCAGAACAATAACTTTCTTTATAAAACCCTTTGGAAATGTTCTTTTACGAGAGTCTGACCTTTTTTATTCTCATATTTTTTAGGGAGAATGTGAAAGAAATAAAGGAGGAAATTCAACAGGAAGCAAAAAACAGATGAAACTCAAGAGAGGGTTTTCTTTTAATAAAAATTAAAATGGAGAAAAATCTAACAAATCTTTTTTATGGGAAGCTGAGTAAGTAAACATTGTTTATTTCAAAAGCACCCATAAAAATAGTAGTATAAATTAAAATATTTGCCATCATTACGAGCTGCCCATAGGCAGTCTCACTGTAATTATTTTACTCTGTGTAATGCTGAAGTATCACACCACGGAGATAAGTCCTTAAGAGTTGCCAATAGATAGCCTTTTGATATTAAATCACATAGTATTATCACACAATAATCAAAGTGAGAAATAGTACAATGGCAAGGGAATTAGCTTTATTTGAGAGCTGAGAGCACATGTGTGTAGCAGAGCTGAGGGCAAAGCAGAGCGTGTGCTGCACAGTCCGTGTGCCCGTTCTGCCTGTGCTGTCCACGAGCAAAGCAGAGAGCCTGGCTGAGGGGCTGCTGGCACCCAGGGTGTACACAGCAGCTGCAGTGCCCCACTCCTCTGTGGGTGTATCAACAGCTCATATCCTGTGCAGACAGGGCCCTTTTGCTCTCTGATGCTTTCCAGGTATCATTTCTATGGGACATCAATATCCAGTTGCCTTTGTTCTGCTTTAATTATCAGATGACCATGGTAACTCTATTTATTTTATAATTTTTTCAAGCTACCAGAAAAGTAAATTCTTAAAGATGTGTCCAAAGAACCAGAAAATAGACAACACAGACATCTTTATAAAGCTGTATTTGTGAAACAAGTACATAAAATTATCTATCACAACATTTACAAAACAAGATTTAAAGTGAGTAAATTAATACTGAAAGAATTTACAAGCCTCAGAGTGAATATTGTTTTTCAATATACATAGGAAACATAAAAGCACTGTCATGCCAAGTAACAAGTTCCCTTTTCCTCATCACGTAGCAAGACCTCTGACTGGAGCTGTCCCCTAGAATAGTCTGACTTTATCTTTGTTGTTCACATTAAATCCAGTGGATCATTTTTTGACTTTTAGAATCAGATGGACATTTTATTATTAGTGTTAGTAAGCAGAAAATATTATCGATACAGTTCACCTTAACAGTTACTTACATTGTCCCAGGTGATAATGAAGACATAAATTTTTCAATATCTATGCTTCAATGTATTCCAAGAAGCAGAACATTTGTAGTTGCAGAACTTTCTTCCTATTCTTAATGAAAGATGTAGATGAACACACTGATCTCCAAATAAGCCAAGTCACTTCAATAGTTTTACAGTAAAGGTAAGTTACAGCTTCTTCTAACTTGATATATCCTCTAAAAGGCTGAAGAGATGAAAGACTCCTGATGAAAGACTGAGGGGATGAAACCCTCCCTCATTCATGTGTAGGTATCAAGTGCTCCAAGGAATGTGAAACTCAAAAAACTTACACATTTCTGTGACAAAATGCTAAATACTTTGTATTTGCTAAATTAATAATAACAACATAATTATTAAATTTATTTCATTAGATATACAACTAAAATATATTTTTTAAAATCACCATTTTTAATACGCTTCATTCACAGAACTAAATGTAAACTACACTTAGGCACGTTTCAAAATTTACTCTGTAGTTATAATATATGGAGGAGCCAGGTGCCATCCCCCTTAAATTGCCTGGCCACTGCACCATGTAATTGAGGGCAGAAATGGACCAGGATCTGTCTGATCGTGTATGTCAGCAAGGAATTATCTATAATGATTCTTTGCCCATTTATCATTTGGGAGAAGAATTTGCAATAATTTCTTCAGCTCCCATGTATGCCCACTCTACAGCCACGTTTGCACTGTGTTTCTGTTGCATGTGTTGAAAACAATTATTAGCACATGCTGAAGACTATCAAATGGGATGTTTGCAGCTGTCATTTCCCAGGATTATCTTTTGCCTCCCATTTGGGCTGATTATGTCTGTTGTCAACAGGCTGTTGGAGGATCATGTAACAGGGACCAAATGCAAGACTCTTCTCATCAGACAGCACTTAGGGGTAGGAAACCCAAGGGACATAAATGCAGGGGACACAAAAAGAGAAAATGAGTGCAGAGAAGGAATAACGGAGTTTTGTTGATAGGTGAGTGATGTTTCATAACTTCAGCATAATTCGGCTTTTTGATGAAGCTAATGCTTAATTCAACGCTATTTTATTCCTAAATTACCTACAAATTCAAAATGATCTTCTGACTACATCATCTGGTCTGACTCAGACATGGCAAATACAATACGAGCAACTCCACATCACTAAGGCACTGGAGCCTGCAGCTGGGGAAGCCTGAGGCATTTCCTCAAATTCCCATTGAACTTGCTAGAAGGTTTCCCTAAATAAAGAAGGTGAAGTGCCTGTGATCAGACTATGCTCCTCACAGGATGGGGATGTGCTGTGAAAAATCCCCTGTATCTAAAGGCTTGTCAAAAATACAACCCCCAGCACACACAGCATTTCACAGCTGAGAGCCAGATGGATGGTTGAAGCCCTTCACCCAATCCCCTTTCTCCACCTTTTCTTTTTTCATATGTTTAAGACAGAGAGAAATAATTAATGATATGTGGGCTAGGAGAAGTGTAGGATATTACACTCCAAGAGCTAAAATGCTCACAGGCACTTGATGCCTTGCTGCACTGAGAACTACTCACAAGTTGCTGCTCCTAAAGTCCGGCCATATGTGTTAGAAAAAACTAGTGTGAAGTTTTAATGTGCAAGTAGATAGTTAGACAGGCACATTAATATTTCATGGAGAATTGTTAGACAGATATGCAAGAGGCTTTTATTCAGATCTAAATTTGCCTTTACTCAGACATTGAATTTGGTAGACAAGAGTTCAATATTTGACACTCGAGTGTAGGTATCCATATGAATTGATACATTTTAATTAGATAGTCGGTGTTTCTTTAAAATAAGTTCTCAATCAAATAAAGGTTAAATGAAGTCACTGGCACACAGAACATGCTGTAGGTAGGAGAGCAATAAGATAGGTATGGCTCTACATAACATACACTTCTTAAAAATTGTACTCTTCAGATTTTGTCTGCAAGAGGAGTTTGATGCAATCAGCTACAGCTCTTTCAAGAAAACAGAAATTCATTGACACTAATTGTCTGCCTTAAGACAGAGCTTTCTACCACTTCTCCATCATCTCCCCCTCCTTTTCTGGCAAAATGAGAGTGAACATCAGTTCAGGTTCCTGTGGGGAGTTGTTTTGGCTGGAGCCTGGCAGGCACAGATGGACACAACAAGCGGCAGTCCCCGGTCCTGCTTGGCTGAACAACCACACTGGGTCACCTAATGCATACTTAGAGCCGTGAGAGCACTTGTTTGCTCTGAACTGCAGCTCCCCCATTTTCCTTGGGTTGACAACCGGCACGTTGTGGTCCCTCTCAAAAAAAAAAAAAAAAAAAAAAAAAAAAAAAAAAATTCTCTCTGATGCCCATTTTAGGTTTATAACAAGCCTTGTGGCCTACTTCTCTTCCTTCACCCACACAGAGCCACGAAGAAGCCTCTGTGCTTTGTACCCTCCACTCAGCTTCCAGGCACTGATGTTCTATGGGCACAGGTCCTCAGGCTCATTCCTGGGCCTTGGGCTGATGATAGGGCCTGGTCATAAGAAGCCCAGACTGGCAGCACAGGCACATGACATGGTCAGTGCAGGGGCCCCAGGCACTGCTGAAGCTTCTGACCCATCCTGTTAAGACCTGGCAAGGTCAGGGTGGCTAGAAAGGGAAGGCCATGGGATAAGGGAACATGGAGAACACTGGGCTCCTATAGAACTAGAAAGATGAGGGGAATGTTGGCACTGTGGTGAGCCCTTGAGTATGGGCAGTTGATGACAGGAAGAGGAACAGCTGGAGAGAAGGGCTTCAAGGCCATTTAGAGCATGGGGACATCGGAGCCCAGGACAGGCCTTGGCTGCAGTGGCTGCATCTGCTTGTGGTGCCCTCTGCTGCTGTCCCAATGGCCACACAAGCCTGGTGTCCTGCAGGCTCCAGTTGGACCCCTCTTCTACCCTTCCTCCTGCTGCTGCATCCCTGCTTTGTTCTTTCCTGTGGACAGTCCTTGAACCCTGCTAGGCCAAGCTCTTTTACTTTTTATTCATTCTTGCAATCCCACTTCTTGTGTAAACTGAGAGTAGTTTCCCTGCTAGCCCCCATGAAACCAGGAATGCTGCATCCATCTCTCTCTTCCTTGCAATCTCTGGTCCCCTTCAAATTGACAACATGGCTTCTGCTTATCTGAATTCCTTCTGTGTACTGTCACCAGGGTGTTAGATGAGTTTCTGGGAAGACAGGCATCCCACTCCCAATGCCCTGAAGAGGGTATATCTTTCAAGTATGCAGTGTGGCTCCTCTAAAACCCATGATAACTATGTGTAGTCAAAGCAATCACATCTAGACAGTGGCTAACATTGCAGATGCTTTGGCTCTTTCATGGTATTCCTTTTTTTCCCCTAATTTTTTTTCTCCCTCCCTTTGTTTTGTACTTATCTCCCCACCATATTTGGCCCTTAAGCCTCCTTGCCTGTACTAGAAAAATCAGGAATCAATGACAATAGTACAAGAGTATCTTGTGACTATGACACAGTGGTAGATGGCTCTGCCAGCACAATTATGTTGAAACCAGTGGAATTGAAGCTTTTTTATCCTACAGCTAAGAATCTGACTCCTGTTAAAAATACATATATATATATTTTCAGGTTTACAGAAGTCATCCAATGTCTACTTCTTTCTGCTCCTGCTTCTTGTCAAGGACTTTACTTTTCTGTTCTCACAACAATCTATTTTTTTAAAACAATGAATGAATTTTATAAGAATAATGGTCTTGTGTGTGAAGCTCAATCAATCCAATTTTCAAGCCTTTTCAAAGTTTGCCAAGCTCTACAGCTTAAAAATCCACACTTCAGCTTCTCACAGCAAGTGTGAGATGCTTCTTAAATTTCTGGGCAGTTGGAGCATTTGCTGTCCTCAGGCAACATCAATTTGTACATTACCACAATGAGCCCAAATTGCTCTCTGTGGTTTGATTCAGTTCCAGAGGCAAATTATAAGATTTAGGCACAACTGGGAAAATATAGGTGAGAATTTCAGAAGTTCCTTCCAGCACATACAAGCTCAGCTTCCTTAAAACTGCTAGCACTTGTGCTCCAGGTCAGTCAGTATTCAATGTCTGCTCACATAACACTTTATTATACCTCTGTTAAGGTGCATTAGGAGAGCCCAGCAGGCACACTTCTTATTTCTGAATTGACTGCAAGCTAGTGAACAGATGTGATTCTCTCCCTCCACCCTCCTGAAGAGCCGTGTGGGTAATTTCACCTGCAGACATGCAGATGAATATTTACTCAGTGCAGGCAAACTACTTACATCTGCTACACTATTTCTCTTGGTTATTTTTCTGACATTGTCAGGAAGGCTTTTACATTTCTTGGCTGAAGCACCCCAAACAAGTGCTCCGTGAATAAGCTGGGAATGGACAATGAACTCTTGTCAGTGATTTGTGACCACGACCTCAATCAGACTAACAAGAGTGCACATTTCTGCCATGTGGCCATTGCTTATGTATGTATACATTCTTCAGAGGTATTCAAAATCTGGGTTTTGCAATAAAAAACCATTTTGGCATGAAACATTAAAATGAACAATTCCTTAAGGTTTAGGCAATGAAAATAGCAACAACAACAACAACAAAAAGGTACTAAACAAAAAAATGAGTATATATTTAAAAAAGGAGAAAAAGAAGTTGCTACTGTTAGGCAGGGGGATGAAGTAATGAATTTTAACCTAATTAATTCTAAAATATAGATTTCTCTGTATTTCTCTGCAATGAGAAATAATCATATCAGAACACATTTTAGAGTTCCTATTCTCTTTTTCTTTTGACACTGCACCTTAGAAAACTGAGATTGGGTCTTTTACTTAACCTTTTTTTTTAAAAGTTTTTACATTTTTGTATTTAGTAATATTGCATGTCTATTGTATCTGTTCCTTGTCAACATTACTTCTAGGCTTTGATGCTTCAATAAAATAATGTTTTCATGTTAAATTAGAAAATGTTATCAGGATATATATGTGTTTAAACACATTTCAGTGGAAGGAATTATAAAAGAAAGCCCCTAAAAACATGCCTGTTGATCTCTGATTATGTGAAGCATCTTTTATCTCAATTATTTGCTAGATTTGTGTCTTTAGCATTGCTTTTACAGGAACGGGAAAGAATACTATTCAAAACACATTAAAGAAAAGAGCTGATATTTTCTCTTATTGTTTAAATGACATCTCAAGCATAAAACAAAACATAAAGAGTGAGTCAATATCTTGAAAGCACAAAAGCACAGAATTGATCTTTTTATTTAAAGTGGTTCCATGTGTTGAGCTTAAGTGGGAGTTCCAGATATTTTCCACTTATGAAAATCAGACCACATCAGTTTAATTTAAATACCCAGAAGTGGATTTGGTAGCTTGACATCTTTGAAAGCTCAGCAGTAAAGTTCAGCCATCTCCCCAGAAATTCCATGGAGGAGCGGCACTAATTAAGGTCTTCCCACCCTGTGCTTTTGCCTTTCCTTGTTTTTGTGCATGTCGTTGCCTTGGGAACAAGGCTGAGATTTGGTGTGTTGAGCACCTTTCATCCCTTGTCCAGCAGCACCATGGGTCCCTGATCAGGGTGGGGAAGAAGCAAAGCTGGATAGCGCCATGTAGGGACTGAATTGCAGGACATGCCACATGGCCTGGGAGCCCCATAGAAGCTCCCCTAGCACCCCAAAACCCAGGAGAGCTCTTTCTCCTTTCCAAGGAAGGTTTGCCATGAGCTCCTCTTTCTAATCCAACCTGTAGATGTCCACTGTAGGGAAAGGTGCAGGAAAGAGATATCCCAAGACACCTAACACTGATGGCAGTGATGCTGAGCATGTGAAGCATGACCTGGATGCCCTGCAGAAGCTGTGCCCATGCTTTTAGGGCTGAACAGACTGAAGCAGCTGCCTTGTGAGACCCAGAAGCACCAAGCTGGCTTCATCCAACTTCATCTATACCTTTCAAATGTGCCTTCAGAGGCAACTAGAAACACCTGCCCTGTTTGTGAGGTTTTTGAATGTTCTTGCTAATGTGCTGCCTCGTTAGCAGGGCACTCAGGATTGAGCTCTAGTTAAGGTAACTGCGAGCTCCATGAGCACTTTGATTACTAATGCTGTTGCTGTTTGTTTTCTTATTTGTATTAGTATTTGTTTTCTTATTCTATTCCATTTTTTGGTAAATTGTTCTTATCTCAAGCTGTGATCTTTGCCTTTTGTGATTCCAGTTCTCCTCTCCAGCCCCAACAGGGGAAGGAGGGTGTGAATGACTGGCATGTGGTTTGGAGTTTTGATGGGAACTCTAAGTGGGAGAATACCATTCCTAAACCATGACAACTGGATTTCTCTGGGCAGGATATAGCAGGCCGCTGATAAGTGCATGCTGCTGCTAATGGAGATTGCAAAACTGTAATCAGTGTAAACACTATGTATCCAACAATTGCCTATGCCTGTGGAATGGTGTGTCCCAGACTTTCAAAAACATCTTTTGCAGTTGTGATGGGGTTCTTCTCTCCATGCTGGCTATTGTCAGGTTGAGGATAGTTGTGTTGTCCAGGGCAATAGAGGAGTCCTGTCTAGAGGACAGGAATGGCTTGTATGCTGAACGTTGCTCAGGAAAATTGCTCTGACCTGACCTCTCAGTTACACCTTTGTGTAACAGGGTTGTATGGAAAGGGCCATCTGCGTACTGAGAGCCCTCAGTGAACAGGATGCTTGTCAGAGGCTATGCTGGAGATTTGGGGTATTATCCATGCTGGCTGCATGTCCTCAAAGGTTCCTGCATGTGGAGACCATGGGAGATGGGAGCTAGCCTGTCAGAATGCTGAATGCACCAGCTGCCAGTGTGGCTGCCATGGGCTTAGACCCTGTGATCCAGTGACCCTGAGTCTGAACTTGGATGATTTTTATAGCCAGAAGAGATGTAACCTGTGGTGTTTCTGGGCAGAGCTATTTGCTGATTAACCTTGGTGACCTTGAATTCTAATAATGCAGTAATTTTAAGGCTAATGTAGCAAATTTAAGCAGTGAAGACCTTTCAGGTGACACTCGTGTAAAGATTCCACTTTAAAAATAAAGTAGGATTAGAAAGAACGTATTAGCTAAAACATTTGGCAGATATTTTGGAGTTGACATCATAATTCTTGTGAATTAATGAGAGTTATCTGTAATATTCTGGCAAACCTTTCCTTCTCTGTTCCTTGTTTATCAGCTCTATTATCCCTTGTCATGTTTTTAGTCTAAGCTAAGAGACTAATCAGAAGCCAGATAAAATAGCCTGAAAGATCTCTGCTGATTTCAGACATCTCTGGAGCAGACTCTAATGCTAGCAATCTCTTAGAATACGAACCCAATTTTGAAGGCATTTATACTGATGGAATAACTGCTTGCTCCAGGAAGTTCCTCTGCATTTCCATCATTTAAACTCTTCTTTTATTCACCTGTGCACCACCAGACAATGCTACTGTGCTTTATAAAAACAGTGAGTAACAGCCAGTGATTGCATCCTCATGCCCTCTTTCTATTAAATTCTGAGCAGATTTGGATGGGTAAAAGCTTTATGCTTCAGATTCGCCTTTTATTTGTGCCACTTATATTTTTCATCTATATAACATTATTTTCCCTCTTCAGTCCTTCCCTGTCCTCTCCTGCCTCTAGCTGCTCCTCAGCATTTTAGTCAATAGGAGCTTCAATCGGTGCAAGCACATTAGGAATTAGCCCAAGAGCAAGTGTGGTATGAGAAAGTTTCCTATTATTTCCTAAGAGAAGATAAAAGCAAAGGAAAGAACCAAGTATACTGAGCAAAACAAGGACAACAGGCAAGTACAGGATCAAGGAGGGAAGATCTATTAAACTTGCATTCAACTCAGTGGAAAGAGAAGGGGCCAAGGCATGCAGTGTGTCTGCAATTATCATACAGTGCTTTGGGACAGTGATTTCCAGTATGCTCTTTCCTATTTTGTTTAATTTTTAATTCAAATTGTGTACTAAAAATAGGGAGCATTTTAGAGCTGAAAAGATGTGAATGGCATAGGAATAAAAACCAGAATCTGCAAGAGGAATGCTGCTGTAGCTGAAACAGCCCTGCTGGGATTTTTAGCTTTGTGTCTCAGTCAGTTAGAGTTACAAAATGCAGATTTGCCTTATCTGGGTCATTTTGGCTGAGAGAACACATGGTAGTCCCTTTGTGAAATAAACAATTAGCCAGAGCAAGTGGTCATCTGTCTAACTCTTTCTGTAGCTACTGCTATTCCCTTCTCTTGTGTGAATTTATTTGTACAGATGATTATTAATAGCAAGATACTTTTAACTTTTGCAAGTTTTATAAAAAATGCTGAAGCCTCTAGTTTTCAATTTGTATCAGTGCAACATGTCTTGTTTGTCCAGAACCAGAAGGTCAAAAGACTTTTATCTAGATAAAATTATGAAGCTTTATGCTTATGCATTAGCCTCCTCTCCAGAGAAGACTGGATAATTTTTTGCCTGAAGTCCCAATTCACCAAATGCTCTGAAGAGATCCCTTTAAAAAGCAGAGCTATTCCTTCTCTAGGCTAAGAAAAAGAAAGAAAAAGAAAGAAAGAAAGTTAGTTGTAAAATCAGAAAGCAGTTTCATCTAATTCTTAAGCAGCTGTGGTTGACAAGCCTCAGAAGTCCGGTGCCCTGGCTGTATGCACAGGGTGTAGGCGCCACTCTTTCCAGCAGCCACCGGAGGTGGGGCTGCCACCTCTGCCTTTGGCTGTTCATTACACTGAGACCAGCATTGGTGACTTTTCATGAAACAGCCAATTTGGTGTGATAAAGACACAAATCAGGAAACTTCCACAACTTTACCTTTTAGTTTTTGTTCAAGTTACGTGTTTTTTTTAAATTTATAATATTGATAACGTAATGTCATAACTCTGTCTAGATTTCTGTGGACTTGTTTGAAGGATGAAATGCATTTGCCTAATTCACAGATAAAATCTTACACCCAGGGAGGCTAAGGAAAAATAATTACCCCAAATTTTACAAAATCACATCCTTCTTTCCAGAGCTTTTCTAAGGTTCTCCAATCATGTCCAGCTGGAAGGATTGTTGCACCCTAATGAACCAGCTTCTCCTTTAGAAAATACTGGTTCATCCAACTAGAGCAGAGGGTATTTTAGAAAAAAAAATTATCCATATGTTTCATTTTCTGCCGTTTTAAAATCTAATAATCAATTGTGGTTCAGAGTAACCAAGGACAGTAAAAGGGCTTTAAGCGCTTCAGTCAAGGTGGGACTGGAGTTTTCTGACTTGAAATGCTATTAGTAGAAATTGGCTACCCAGAGATATCACCACGTATACCACCTGATGCCGACTTCCAGATCCTCTTTAGCTTTGTAGAATCTGACCTCCTGAATGTTAAGAATTAGGAGAATACTTGAAAACCCTCCATTGGATTTTCAGTCAAGGAATTTGCTTGCTTCTCCCAGAAAGCTTAAAAAAGTGTTGGGTTTTGTTTTGATTTGATTTCATGTTTTTCCCTCCTCATTTTCTTTTATCGAATGTAGTTTCTAGTTTCTAATAAGCTTTGGAGCTGACAGTTGTTCAGGAGTTACAACCACTCTTAAGCATACAGGGGTGAATGAGGACTAATTTAAATTTTAAGAGGAGAATTTCAGCTCAGGAGTGAGCCAGATCATATACCAAAAGCAGTAAATTGTAGCCAGCCCCAGTGAGGTGAATGACTGGCACCCAGGCTGCAGCTTACATGTTACAAATACCTTGTGATTATGTGTATCTAGGATGGGAATTCTGCAGGTAGGTACCCTCATCCTTCACAGAAGTTTTTATATGTTTGTATAGGTGAGCTGTTTGCCAAAACTGAAAATCTCTCATTTTCTGTCGCTGTTGGAGAAAAGATACTAGAGAACTGAAAGCAAATTACTGTTGTGTGGCATATAGCTGGACTTGAGCAGTAAACCACAAACCAACCTCATTTCCCAGGAGCTGCTTCACGAAGGTGTCTGTTTGGACAAATACAGCATGTTGTTGCTGTGGAAAAAAAAAGTCAGGGCTAGATGTCCTGCATCTGCTTTTTTTGACAACCCAGCAGTGTGATTTCTCCTGCAGTAAAGTGTGTTGGAAAGCTTAAATAAATCTTTCAGGAGCATGGATCGTGATCCAGGCTTTGGGCAATAGGGACATGGCCCTTGTAAGTGAGGGGAGCCTGGGGTGAGAAAGAAGATTCTTGTGTCTTTCACTGAAATAATTCCCCAAACATGTTTTAAGTTCAGAACAAGTGGGGATAAAATAGCTTGTGTGGGATCACCTGAATGACAGTGCCTTGCACAGCAGGATATCCTTGATTTCCTGATGACACACCAGGACAACAGCTCTCTAACACTTACAGAGTATATTTTATCTTCAAAGTTTCACGAACATTAGCTAATTAATCCTCATAAATCCTGAGGAAGTTACATATATATTGTTACGAGCCATGGACCAACAAAGGACTTCACAGTTGTCACCATGCCTCAAGCTGTGGCTACTGCTGGCATCATCCAGGGCAGGAATTAATATGGTCTTACTAAAAAGCATTCCCTTCCCACCCCTGACAAGTGGCAGTTCAATGAGACTGTCAACAGTGATTTAGAAGTTGTGATTCAAAGTGAAGCTGGACTACTTCTATCTACCAGAGTGTAATATAACCATTCCCTGCTAATGCCTTTAACCAAGCAGGCTGGGGCATAGAGCATCCAGGGGTGTACTCAGCCAAAATCCCAGCAAGCCAGTGCCAGCTCTTGCACTGCTAGGGCCATGAAGGTTCTGAAGATTCATCTTCACACCTCAGAGAAATGAAAAAGTAGATCCATAGTAGACATGCACAGAGAAAGTGAGCAGCATTGTAACTCTGCACAAACTAGAATTCTGCACTACTGTGGAGTAGCTACATAGATATATGTGTGTGTGTGTGTGTATATATATTTCTCCTGCTTCTCTTGCTGCTTCTTCTAGAGCCATGATACCAGGGGTGAAGCAACTGTGTTGAAGCGTCTTGCTTCTTGGATAAAATAACCACCTGTTCCTCCTTAGCATGGATAAGGCCATCTGTGCACAGCTGAAGTGAGATAATATTTTGGAGCCTCCCAGGGTACTAAAGATTGCACTTTCTTTGACATCTTGTGCTATTCAAGCTCATGGCAGCACTCCCTTTGAACTTGCTTACTTGTTATGTGGTTCTCCCCATTTGCATAAATTGAAGGAGAGTGCAATCATGCATGTAAATAATATGGCCCAGGGAGGCACATGTGACAGACCCCATGCTGGTAGGAGCCAGCTGATGCTTGGACATCACAGGTCTCTGCTTTATGTACCAGTAGGTTTGACATCTGTGTTGTTACATCCATCAGTCAATAAAGCCCACACTGTCCACCTCTAGAGGGTGAGTCACACGTGAAAAACTACTTTCTATGTAGTTACCAGGACTAGAAGAGACCACTGGGATTGTAGGGACCTGCATGAAAATTGCTGTGGTAGATATGCCTGACGGAACAGAGATAGATGTGCCTGCAAGGCAGCAGTTTTCTGCTTGACTGAGAGTCAGACTATGCACTCTGAAGGATGTTTGCTTTTGGCCTCTTGTAAAGACCTACTTTAATGGCAATTCCACCGCCATCTCGGTGAATCTCTTCTAGTGAGTCTATATCTTCTCTGTGTTTTCCTAATATCTAACCTAAATCTTTCAAATTCTCACTGTTGCATTTACATTTTCATCTGTTACTTCATGTCCATCGTGGACATGGAAATAGTTTTCTTTCTCTGTGTGACAGCTTGGTTGTACTTAAAGGATGCTGTTGTGTCCCAGGACTTTTCTTTGATTTAAACACCCCTGGCTCATTCAGCCTATACTTGCAGACTGTGGTTTCTAGAGAGCTGATATATTTTGATCCTTCCATCTGGTATGTTCCTGGTTGTTCCAGGTCCTCCATGGGACATACTGGGGATATGACCTCACCAGTGCTGAACCAACAAGCAAGAATTACTTCATATGTTTTTAATGAAAGTGAGAGAACCCAGTGAGAGAACTCTGCTTTTTGGGTGTGTCAGTGTTTACTGGGGGCCCAGGGTAGGCACAGACCCAGGTGTCAAGGACGGACAGCATTTCCCCATGGTACAGAAAACAACTAAATTATGTAGTTACCATTGTATTTTTACTTCTTCCCTTTTTCATTGTACAAGAGTAGTAGTAAAGGAGACCTACCTCTGTTAAGAAATTTCTTGTCTTGTAACTTCCTAATTTAGGTTTGCTAAAACACAGCAGCACTAGTGATATCACAGCTGTACTACAAAATTCATTCCAAAATTAACATACCCAAGACTCAACCAAGTGAAGCAAATAATTCAAATGGATGAGTCATGATAAACTGTAGAAAAAAAGAAGTTCCAAATATTTAGTAGACATACCAAAGGTCACATGAGAAAGACACAAAGGTCAGTATGAGAATTATTATGTTATTAACATCTTAAGTTTTGCTTCAGAAACTAAGTAAAATAATTCTAATTGAAAGTGAAATGCAATTATTCTTGTTGAGAAAGACAAAGCAACCCAACTAGAAAGACACAAGTACACAGAAATACATAATTTTTACCAAAATACTGAATGTGGCCTAGGGGTGTTGCACAGGCTGCAACTTGACCAGTGCTGATTTCCATGTGAAATGAAAGCACATTTTGACTGGAAAATGTAAAAAAGTAAAAAAAAAAAAAAATATCACTGCAAGAGGTAGGGGATTGTTTTTCATCAAAAGTGAATTGGTGTTTTGGTGACCAGAAAATTTTCTACTTTGAAAACAGTAAGGGGAGGGGTCTTAACTACAGGTGAATGACCTTCATGTTTCAGCTACTTCTTCCACTTCCCAGTCTTGGCAAAGAGGCTGATGAAGGGTCCTCCCTGCATTTGTCAGTATGTGTTGCAGGAAATGAGCATAACAAAATCTGGGGCAGGACCTCATGGAAAGGAAAGGTGATTTTATTTTATACAAATCTCTTTCCAGTCCTTCAAGTTCATTCTTGCAGATTGTTCATGTATGCATACACACACATTTCTCACATGTGTTCACACTCACTCGGGAGCCTTGTGCTGTCTGTGTTCAGGGAGGCAGGGACAAGAGATGCTGAGCCTTGACCACTTACCATATCTCAGCTTTTTCTTTTCTGGCAATGGCAAACTCCTCTTTGGCTAATCCTTTCATACTCCCTAGGAATTGAGAAATTACTGTAGCATAATAGATTGACCTAAAATCTTCCTCAGTTCTTGCTCCAAGGATGTAAGGTAGGTTTACTCCCCTTTGTATCTGTTTCTGTTCTAAAATTATAATCCAATTTCCTGTTGAGACAAAAGGAGGACAGTGGCAAAACAGCTGAGGTACATCCTTGCTCCCATCTTGCTGTTACCAAAGTGCAAGATTTATGCTGATGAACCATCTCTTATGGACTTTATTGCAAAGTAGACAACTGGTCTTCATGGGAATGCACTCCCTAGCATCTACAGCTCAATTTTTGCCATTCACATCCTTGGTAATCAGCATGGGTTATTCTTTTAAACCTTGCTCTCATTTCTAATACTGCCCTGACACATAGGAATTTCTATTCATAAGTCAGCTAGGTTAATCTTAATAAATATGTCACAAATGTCTACACAGATGATAGTCTGCAGCCAGGACCTTGTAACTTGAGAAGTATTTCTCCAGACTCCCAGAAGCTCCTAACTCAGCAGAGGCTGCCAGATGGAGAGAGTAGGCTGATGCAGCCCAAACACACCTCTCATCCCAGTGAAGAAGGAGATTATTGCTGACATAGGAATCACTGTTAGCCTCTGTATAAGACTGGATAAGAAGGGAATATGTTTATTTTATTTAGATAAAGCAAGGGCCAAAAATGTAGGCTGGCACCACTGAAAGCTCTTACTAAAGAAAAGAGCTGTAGGAGAAAAATGCAATTCTGTATTGTGATTGAAACCTTTGTAAATTGTTTCACTATTTCCTGGTGCAGAAGATTTGCCCCTGCAGTAGTCCACACTGCCCAAGGACAGGAGTANGTTATCATTGAAGACCTTCATAAATTGTTTCACTATTTCCTGGTGCAGAAGATTTGCCCCTGCAGCAGTCCACACTGCCCAAGGACAGGAGTATCCTGGGGCTTCCTCTGGGCCACAGCTTTCCCCTCTGCTGCTGAGGATACCTCACCCCAGGCAGGCAGGTGAAGAGCTGTCCCTCTCTTCTCTTCCCCTCCTGCAAGGCAGGTTATTCTGTCTTTTCTCTATACTTCCAGTCTTTTCATGTTAAGGATACACTGGGAAAACTTTATAAATTGCAGCCCTTGAAAGAAAAGACATTTTATAATCACTTTATTACAGTTACACTATCCATCCTACACTGAGCCTTTCTTAAAGACCAAATATGATGTGACTGTTGGATTAAATATCCGTCTCTGTACACCTATATAGTTGGTTTTAGGGTGACACCCTTAGTCAGGTTCATGATGAGGAAAAGGATAATACACTAATAAAGTTACAATTACTCTCTTAGGTCCAAATATAAATCCATGTGCCAGTTGTTACAACCTAGCTAAAGAGGAGGTAGGAATTAATGAAATTATTTTCCTGGAGTTTTATATAGGTATTCATAACAGTTAAATTAAATATATATGTGTGTGTGTGTGTATGTGTACTAGCTAGATTTATGGACTCTCCTTAAAATGCAAGTATTTCAGGTCCTGCTGACAGAGCACAGAAACAGAAGCCAGGATTGTTTCACTCACATAGCTGGCTTCAACCCTCATTTATTTGGATGTATTTGGCAGTACTTGAGGGACTCATGTATACTTCACACAGCCATTTCTCAGGATACTTGTGAAAATTTGGGGATTTGAGCCTTGAAGCGCCATGAAGCAGGAAGGAAGCTAAGGCTGCAAAAAGCATTGCCTTTGGCAAGTGCTACCCCTTCCCATGCCAGGACCCCTCAGTGAGCCAGAGCCTTCAGGCCACCTCCTAGCTACCACGCAAAGCTCTGGTTAATATCTGTGTGGTTTTCATGTATTTTCTTTCCTCTGTTAGATATTTTTTGCTAGATCTCTAGCCAGGCCAGGCTAATGGTAGCTTTGCTGGTTTGGGGTACTTGAGGATGTAACCCTCAGTCCACAGAAATTAAGTCTCTTATTCAGCTGCCAGTACATTATTCAAGCAGGCAGGACAGTGTATACCTGTAAGTATGCACAACAAGCAAAATAAATTATAAATGCACTAAACTTCATTATCTGGGGTGGTGGAGAGGCAATGAGAGATTTTGGCTGGTATCCTGTTGAACCAGGGTCTGCAGCAGACCCTGCAGAAGTGTTTCTGTTTCTTGGCAGGAATCCACGGTGGGCTCTGCAGGGCTTGCAGCTCTGGCTCAGGCACCACAGCCTCTGTGCCAGGTGCCACCTCCCAGCCTGCACGGACACCCTCTCTGGGGGCTGCTGGTCCTGGGCACCCTCCCTGCAGGATGCGGATTCTGCTTGGGCTCAGGGAGACCCAAGCAGTGAGCCCCATCCTGAAGGGCTTTTCCTGCCTCCTAATCATGCAGCCCTGCTGAGTCTGGGTGTCTTTATTTCCAGCTTTGACCCATGCAGGACTGATTTACTTTAATATAATGAGTTCTTCTGGCACCTTCATATTTCACTTCCTTTCTGCTTTCATTCTTCCCAGCTTTGCCTTTCTCTAAGCAAAGCAGTTCCTTCTCTGCTGGGCTCCCCATGCAGGACAGGCAGCCCTTTGGGCCTGGCAGAAATCCTTCCCCATCTGTTCAGGTTTGAATTCCTCTCGTGTGACACGCTACCTGAATAGTACAGAGCTCCACAGGGGACCCTTCTCAGTGGTTGCAATGGTATGGATGTTTCTTCGAGGATGAGAAAAATAATTTCTGAATTCATTTACCACAGTCTAGGAGTGTGTATGATCATCTCTTAGAAGAACTCACCCTGCAGCTGAGTACCCTGTGATTTTACCTTCTTTAATTAATTTTCAGCTCTCCAACAGCAACAGTTTTGTTACCAGCCTTTGCTTTTCCTGATAAATTCAGCCTCTTTCTCCTTTTCAAAGTAATCTAGGTCTTCCTGCGTGACATTCCAATATTTGCTGTGCTAGTCTACTTCCTAAATTTGTGACATCAAAATATTTATTAATATAAATATATATATTTTAATTATTTATTGATATAACTTTCTATTTTGTAAATTCCTCTGATGAAATTATTGTACAACAGTCCATGAGCACACTCAGCACTTGCCTCAGCAGAAAGCTCTTTCAGGACACAGTCCCTCTTCCTTCAGAAGAATATATTATTCAGTAAGCTCAGGTTATATTTTAACTGATTTACTTTCATGTCCTCAACTTTTGTTGTATTTAGAAATTATCCTAAAAAATTGCACAGTACTGATCTCAGAAAAATATTACATAGAATTGTCTGGATTACTTTTAATTTCCCTTCTAGAGGTGCTACCAGTGCTGTTATCCAGGGAGACAGTGCCCCTTGACAGTGTCATTTGGTACCCTGGTTATTCAGAACTGGGGAGGGACATCACCTCCTCTTGTTCCCTCCCTCTGCACTGAACGCACCTTTAGGTTTGAAACCATTCTTGAATTACATTTAATCTTCATATCATTCCCATTTCAGAGGATTTCTGTTTTTCCGTTGTTTTATTTTTATTTATATAGCTGAGGAGCTATTTGTTATTTTAATTTTTTTGTAACTGTATTTCTAAATTCTGACCTTAAGTCAGTTTTCTTTGCTGATCTGTCTATTTTTCCATTTCATCTAAGTGCTTTGATTACTTAGACTTCAGGTGATTGCTTTGCTTTGCTTTCTTCTAAAAGGGGACATGGGTCTTGTGGCAAGAGATGTGTCCCTTGCATTGGGATGTGTGACCTGGCAAGGGGCTGAAGCTGTCCCGGTCTTGCTGTGTTCTTCTTGTGTTGCAGTGGTATTGGGAACAGTGTCTCTCTTGCTGCCTGGAGTGGGGAGATGGAAAGTCCAGAGCTCCATGGTGTCTCTGAGATTTTTTGGCAGGATATATCTAGGATGATCTCTATATTTTGGGATGGCTGTGGTAATCTGGGATGTCTGATCTCCCTATGAGAGACAGCCATTTTGAAGTTATTATTCATCCTGTTAGATCTGAAGCATTTAATTAGAAGTTGTTTTTCCCCCAACTCACTAAATTTCTAACTCTCTCTAATGTCAAATCCCTGAGTTATTTGGTCAGCTTATTTTCACTAGCTGTTTCCTGGTAGATAGTTCAAGAAATAGTAACAGGTCTATTTCTGTTGATTATTTGATTTAACTGAGCCAGCCCGTACCGATTCACTGCAAAATTCTGTGTATGATTAGCTCTTGTGTGATGCATTCCCTGCTCACCACTGCAGATTTGAAGAAATCTAGGTCTCCTGATGCACAAGTACTTAAGCCCTAATAATGATGGTGGTGTTTGTCCTGCATTTGAGGCATGGGATGTGACACTTCTTTGAGAACCCTATTGTGTATTAGAACCTTTCCTGATCCTGTTCCTGGGGGCTGTCAGAGATTCATAGAACCAGACTTTACTGTCATTCCTCAGACATTCCTTTAGTCCCAGCAGATTGCCTCTCATCCATGCTGCCTATTCTTTTTTCTTTATGAATGGAAACTACCACATCATGTTAATCTGCCATGATAATCTCTATTTCCCTGTTTCCTGAACAGCATGTACCTTCCAAGGACTTGTGAAATTGAAGTGATTAAATCAAGTCCGTTTAGGACAGCGTCTTCCTTAGGCTTTTCAAGTCTTTTAATCTGCACTAGTAAAGACTAAGTAGCCCTTTCACTAACTTTTCTTAGCCTTATCTTCTGCCTTAGGCTGACAGAGAATAGAGGCACATAGTTTCATCTGTGAATCATGCAGCGTTTCAGTTACACCCTTTCTTTTTCTTCTTGCACTGAAGTTTACTAGGCGATCTCAAGAAAAACAACATTAATCATTCCCCCTGCCCCACCTCTCCTTAAAAAAAAAGAAAAAAAATCAGTAAAGTCCTCTCCTGGAAACCTGTTTGCCTTGTGTCAGGAACAGGTATTTCTGGGTCTTTATTGGGAATATCTGAGGTGTACAAATACTATGCTAATGATCACCACCCCTTTGGAGGAAAGGAGTGCTCTTAGCACCTTTACCACATCATCCCTGCCTGAGGCATGCCAGAGACAACAGCCTCCTTGGTTTTCCCTTGTCCTTTATTATGTACTCCACTATCCATCTACTGTGAGTCACTCATAAACGTAACCTCTTCTCAAACACATGAAGAACTAATCCTCAGTTCATTAAATGAAGTGGATTAAATAATGAAGGCATTGATGTAATTTACTTTTTAAAAATTTGTACGTGTTTAGACACATTTTGAAGTCAACAGGGAAGTATATACAACTTGTTGAGCTCAAATATTTCCTGGTTATTATATTTTCTTTTCCAATAAACAAATTCATTTTAAAATAATCACAATCAAGCTACCCAAGAAAAGAAAATATTTATACCGTGGTGGCAGTTGAAACAGTTATTTAATTTGCAATGGGTATCTGTTGTCAGGTAGATCCCCAACAGTGTTTCTCATTTTCAGTTCTACTTATTTATGTAATCTTTATGATTTACTGTGTCATAGAGAAGAATCCATTACAGTTTCTGCAAGTAAGTGAGTTGCTACATTAGATAACCAAGTTTCCTGGAGCTGTTAGCCATAAATATTCTAGATAAATTGTTTTTCTTGTGTTGTGAAGTCAAAATAAACCTGCTAAAACAATAGCAGTATATGTCAATATCCTAAATTTCCTATTAAGTTCTCTTTGCCTATAGCTCCTCCAGCTGGGGGGAGGCTAGGTTAAATAGCTTTAGAAAGTAACATTTCTAGCAGTCTAATACAAAACATTGCAGGGCCATATTGTGAAAGCAAAGCTTGTGTGTCGTGAAGAAAGCTTTATTGAATCAAGAACTCAGTTGTGCTTCTCAGCTGTGGAAGCCTGTTGTTTATTGCAGCACCACATTTTGTGTAAGTTCCTTCCTGATTTACAATAATTCACATTGATAGACTTGTAAACTGACACTGCCCCCACAAATGGTAAATTACAACCAGAGCTTCAGCTCTGGTCTTTCAGTGTTGGTTTTCAAGGACTAGAAGGAAGATCTATTCACCACAAGTAAGTCTGGGAGGAAGTTTACTTACTATGAATATTAATGAATGTTTATCTACTATGGGTTCATTTGTTAAGCAGGATTTTGGGGTTTTGATAAGAGGTCAGGTTATAGGACACCAAACCTGCTGGGAACAGAGGGAGTACACCTGTCTCAAAGGGGCAAAAAGACAAGAAAGACGTTGAATTGCTGGAGTGCATCCAGAGAAGGGCAGCAGAGCTAGTGAAGGTTCTGGAGCACATGAGGAGTGGCTGAGGGAACTGAGATTGTTTAGCCTGGAGAACAGGAGACTCAGCAGAGACCTTATCATTCTCTACAACTACTTGGAATGAGGTTGTAGCCAGGTGGGGATTGGTCTCTTTTCCCAAGTAACAAGTGATAAGACAAGAGAAAATGGCCTCAAATTGTGCCAGGCAAGGTTAAATAGGACATTAGGAAACATTTCTTCACAGAGAAGGGTGGTCAAGCATTGGAACACTCCACACAAGGAAGTGTGGAGTCACCATCCTTGGAAGTGTTCCAAAAAAAAGTGTAAATGTGGCACTTGGGGTTTTTGTGGTGAGCATAGTAGTGTTTGGTTAATGATTGTACTCAAAAATCTTAGAGGCCTTTTCCAACCTTAAGGATTCTCTGAATCTGTGATTGAATTCAGAACACTGAAAATGGTGCTATGTGGGCGAAAAGAAACAGCAGTCATGAGCTCAATTAATTTCAGAGTTGAACTTGGCTCTTTACGGTGAAACCTGAAAACAGGGAAACATGGCAGAATGGAGCGTGCATAAGCCAATGACAAGTGGTACTTCTCTGTTCTTTCTAATAATGCAATAAAGAGAATATGTTCAGCTTCACCTTGAAGTGCTTCTCCTGCATCGCTCTTCCTATGCACTGGAGTGAACCTCTTCAATTTGCTCCTTTCTTTTTATTCAGACTAATATGGAAGTACCAGTGGAAGTGATTGCGACTTTGGGGTGTAGCAGCATCTTGTCACTGAAGAGCATTTGTGGAAGCTGAGTGCATGACTCCCCAGCAGAATGAGATAATACACAGCAGAATCATATTTTTCTTTGAGAGTAACAAAAACAGGAATAGCCAACACATTAGGGATTGCTAACATGCATTTTCCAAGTTATAGCATATAAACGTATTCTTTAGTTTTCTATTTTGTTAATACAAAGCCTGTACTACTCTTGATTGTGATCCCTGAAAAATATGTGGTTTGTGAGATTGTCTCTCAAAAGCACTCACATAAATTCATGATATGAGCAGCAACACCACTGGTGGAGTGGTAACCTCAACAAGTCTTTTTTTCTGGCACCAGCTCTTCCCTCCCTGAAAGTATAACCTTAAAGGCCACTACTAGTCCTTGAAGAGGGCTGAGTGTGAGGGGGTGATGCTGCTACCCCCGTGCTCCAGCTGCCTTTGCAGCTGTGTTGCACTCCCCAAGCAGCACAGGTTAGGGTGCTCCCCTAACATTACCATGGAGAGGTGTGGCAATGCTGCCGGAGAGCCTCCTCTCTCATGCCCCACCGGGTGTGGCTGGCTCCCTCTTTCCTCTGGCTGCTCCACAGTCACCTCCTTGCTGGACCAGCACAAAAATCCTTGAGCCTACTGCACAAGAGGGTGAAGTAGCTGCCGTCCCCAACATGTTGTCATGGGATGCCTCTCTTCCCACCAGCCCATGTGCAGAGCACTGCCCCTCCTCAGCCAGCCCTTTGCAACTGGCTTTTCAAAGGGCCTCTTGCTTGCTGCTGCTCTCATGTTGCTGGCTGCTCTCACCCAGCAGGCACAGGAGCCTAGTGACCCCTTTCCTTGCAATTTCCATGCAATAGTATATGCTAGATAAGCCTTAAATAGACTGCACCTACTTCAGTAAGTAGCTCAAAAGTGTAGCACACCACAGAAAAGGAAACCCTTTTGTCCATTAAATTAGATGTTGGCCATAATGCAAGCAGCTTTCTCCCTCATCTACAGCCAGATTTGATCACTGAAGTCAATTGGAGCTGCACCTTTACAATTAAGAAAATAATTTGACCCAGCTAGATGTCACAGAACAGACTTCAGTGGATTGCACAGATTGAAGAGAGAGCAGAATGTTACCCATTGAATTTACTATCATGTTTGTTTTGGGAGCTAAATTATTCTTCCTAATTCTGCTAGCAGTGTAATATGCTGTCTCAGTAATGGAAAGCATATGAAAGCAAGCAGATGGTGAAAGCAGAAAAAAATTCCAGCATGTCCTGATAATGTAGTAAGCAAGTTCATTTTTTTGGCATTAGGCTTTCATAACCAAGGCATGGTGATAACAAGTACAGACACATTTTTAGAGCACAGTTCATAAAAAAAATACAGCCAGTTTCATTGTAGGGCAATGGAAGATTACTTTTTGAGACTTCTATATAGATAAAACCTAGATGTGAATGTTGTTGAATTAAACCCATCATTTATTATTGCTAGAAGATGAGTGACAGAACAGATACTGGTCAGAGTGATTCCATCACAGCTCCTGTGTTCTCTCATATCATTGCAAATGTAGAGTCTTTAGCCCATTGATTTGCAAATATGCAGCCATCCTGCATTACAGGAATACCACAGACCCTTCAATACAAGTTGTGATCACAGAGGGCACTATTGGAAATCAAAAATATTTTATTTTCCTTTAGAAGTATGCACCCTCCAGGTTGAAATTTTGAAGTATGAGGACGTTGCTTCTTGAATATTTGTGTCTATCTGCAGTACATGAGGCTCCCAGTCTGACTCCAGCAGTCTCTTGCTTCTCCTACCCACATGTCCCATTCTTTCAGAACAGAAGGCGTAACAGCCTCAGTGGGAAAAACACCCATTTGTTTAGCAAGTCTGAGAAAATTGAGACAACCTTGACTCACTGGCTGAGCAAAAGGCTCTGATTTCTGGGGAGGACACTATCCAGCCTGATGACCTTCAGACTACATTTTTAAGTCTCAAGACAAAACATGGGCAAAAACAATGCCAGATTCACCACTTATCATTTTAAGAATTGTCAAAGAAGGGAAAAATTAATCTTTGTTATGATTTTTGTTTGAAGCAGGGAGGCCGTGTCTTCATGTAGCTGCAACTTGGACCAACCTTCAGCTTTCAGGAGTTTGTTACAGACAGAAAAAGCAAGAAGGAGACATGAAAACCACTGCTGCAGTGCTGAGTTTGAATGCCAATGTTCAATTAAGAGGATAAATCCAGATCTGACCTCACTGATCTCTTCTGTTGGGAAAAGGGGTGAAGAGAGCCCCATTTCTCATTAAAGTGTCTGGTTGGTTACAGTCCTTTTTCTTCCCCCACATTGCACTCAGTATAGCACACTGAGTGATGTGAAGGCTTCATTTTTAAAAAATAATTTGTATACACTGCTTCATTCTTGACTTGAAGAAAAAAAGCCGAAGTGTGGTTTTGATTGTTTGATCCAAGAACTCTGTGTTGTCTTCTTCCTGAGGAAAGTTTTCTCCCTTTATAACTCTAGTAATGACTTGCTGATTTAATGTCCCAGGAGGTTTCTTCCAGATTGCTTTTAGTATCTTTGGGAGGTGGTGGTGATGTAATTCATATTTATTTGATGTCCCTATGTCCCCTTCATTTCATTGCTTGGGCAGGACATAGAACAGGGAAGAAATGGGATTGACAGTCGTGTCCTCAGGTCACAGCTGTTTTCCTTCTGTTTTGCCTGTGGCACCATTTTTCCTGATGTCACCTCTCCTTTCCAGGTCTCAGAGACATGGCAGAACAGACAGGTGACCTTTGCTGCCAGGGTCAAGTGGCTTTGACAGCCTGAGCTGGGACTCAGCCTGAGCATTTCTCTTGGCAGAGCCTTATGCAGGGACTGACCTGGGGATGGGTCCCAAAACACCTGCTCAGACCCCATGTGAGAGGCTGGGCAGAGCCCCTGGCTGGAATGGCTGTCGGGCCACTGGCAGCAGGTCATGGCAGAGGATGGCCTTCCTCTGCTGCCGTGCTGCCTTCTGTGATCCCTCCTTCTCTCACAGGACAAGAGCCCGAAGTCTCTCCTGCAGAGAATTGAGACCTTGATCCCAAATTGCTTAGGCTGAGCTGAGCAAGCCTGTTTTCAAAGCAAAGCCTGCTTTCCGTGAGTAAATTTCCCTTTCAATTTTTTCCTTGAAAATCCTGCAGCAAATGGCTTTAAATGCAGTGTCTGTGTGTAACTGCTCTTTTTGGTGCGTTTCCCGTAATGAGCCATAACATATGTGTGTGTCTTTACACACCTCGGAACAATGCTATGCAAGCATTAGGGGATTTTTCTAACAACTACTGAATGTGCTGCTTTTCACAGCTCACCCAAACACTCCTGCCTGATAAGCCTGCCTGCAGAGGGACGTTATCTGTATTTCTAGGATCAGAGGAAAAGAGAAAAAAAAAAAAAAAGTAGGAGGCATATCTGAATATTTTAAACTGCTAATTCTGATGCAAGCAAGTTGCATAGAGGACACTTCTTGGATAGGGAAGCCTGAGGAGGTGCGTTTGTGGAGCTGTAACATTGTCCAGAGAAGGAATTTCGGTGAGAAGTGCAGAACCTTGAAGTTCCTCTCTGCTGTTTCCCATCTCTGTGCATCCTTGAATGAACTGCTTTGTTTCACCCTCTGGCAAGCACAATGCCGGTATATCCTCCATTATAGCCACTCCCAGATTTTCCAATGCACAGTAAGTGATTTAAAACCACAGCAGCACCAGATGTACCTTGCACATGTGTCTAACAGTGCAGGAGCTGTATCTGCCCCAGTGATGTCCTGTCTTCATTAGCACAGGGAAGTGCGGCACGCAGATGATGGTCAAGAGCCATCACTACCCATGGCACAAGCAGCACCTCCAGAGCTGTGCAGGTGGGGTGCTTTCCCTGAGCTTGACTTCCCCTGAGCCCTTGACTCCTAAACTACCAAGAGACTCCTGAACTACCTAGTCAGAAATGTTCTAGCCCTGGGGCTCAGAAAACATCTTTCTAAAGAGTAAGAATTTTGCTGTGTTTCTGATTTTTACCTGAAGCATCCCAGCCTGCACTAGCTAACAGGCATTTTCAGATGGATCTTTAGGCCAAGTCCTTAATATTTCAGTATAGAGCCGCACTGTTATTCAACACATTGCATTTTCCATGAATAGACATTTCCAGGAAAATGTAGCTGGATGTTTTTGCCCAGTGGTGGTTCTTCCATCTTTGATTACTGTCAAAAGCAAAAGATCTTACTGTAATCCACCTTCCCACTGAGGATGAGCCTCTGAGACAACAGCGTTCCTGCAGAAGTGAAGCAGGAAGCAACACCTGAGAACAGATGGCTGGAAGGCATGTTTGCTGGGCAAAATATCATGTACATTTTCTTTTTGTAAAATAATTTAAGTCCAATTCTAGCTTCAGCAGACACACAGCACCAACATCCTGACCAGTGGTAGCAACAACTCCACAGCCCTGCTCCACTCTCACTGGACCATGTTACTCTGTGCAGAGATTTTTGTCTGCACCGAAGTCAGGAAATTCAGTTATAGCTCCCACAACAACCATAAATCCAGCTATTCTGAACAAATACTGTAAAACCAGTAGTTAGTTGCACAAGTGTTTCTCAGTAGATGAGAGATCCAATGTACAGCAGGTTTGGAGATGCTGTCTGCAACCTCTACACCTGTTTCTGCAAAACCTGAGTACAGCTGAAAGAGGGGCTTGAGAGTAAAACCTTTTGGCAGCTGATGCCAGGCACCAGCTGTTCTGGGGTAGCTGTGAAGTTTCTGGTGACTTGAGGTTATAATCCTGGTAATGGAGAAGGTGGCAACCACACTGTATGTCAGAGTCACTGAGCAGCAGGTGTCTGCTGAACTCCACAGCACTGCAGGCTAACCAGCATCCTCACACAACACTCTTATCTTCTGCTCTATTTACTGCCCTTAAGTGGACTTCATCATTTTGGTTGCTGAGGGCTTCACACTTGTTAACATTTATCTCTGCAGAGGCTCTGTGAAGTAAGGATAACTGTTATCTCCATTTCATAGGAGAAGACTGAACCAGCAAGACACATCCACCCCAGGTCTCAGAGAGTCTGCAGCAGGGTCTGAGTCTCCTAAGTCTGGGGGTCATAACATCATTTTGCAGTGGTGACAGAACAGATACAGAACCAAAATTTCACAATTAAGTAAGTGCCAGGACCTGCTGGCTGGAGTCCACAGGCTGTGGCCTCCTGTCTTCAGCAGCATTCATATTTTCCTCTGTTATTTCCAATATTTTATTGCAGCGTTATCGTGTCTGGTCTAAACAACGATCCACTTGCTCTTGAGAGTTGTACTCTATGAGGGAAAATGTTGAAAATTTTTATTATCCCCATTGTTTGGGCACAGACACAAAGGGGTGGATGCTCCACAGTCAGGACCCTACCATCCCTTTGCTACCGCTGCCTCGACTTTCTGTCTGTAGTTGCACAGTGCAAGAACCACCACCAGCCCTCCAGTCCCCTCCCCACCTGTCCCAAGGCCATGTTCCTTTCCCAAGCACAGGGACACTGATATTTCTCGAGTGACAAGGACGTATGTGGCGTCAGTGGCATCAGGCCAGACACATATGAATGGCAGAAGAGAGAAAAAACTGTGTCCCACATTCTGAGATGACCCACCACAGAGAAAGATCTGAGCTGTGATGTTCTCGCCTCTGGATATGCTCTTAAAGCAGGCAGGAGTTCATGTCCAAGCCATCCTGCTGCTGACCAACCCAGGACACATGGATATTTCTTAAGTTTCCCCTGTGATTAGGGAACACTGTTTATGAACAACCAGCAACTGTATTTAGTCATGGCTTAAAATTTGGTAAATGTCCTACTCAGCTATCTTAAAGCCTTTCACAAACCTGGTCCTTCTCTTGGAATTCTCTTGGAATTCTCAGGAATTCATTGCAGTGGGTGAAATGCCTTCATAGGGATTTGTTTGTGTTTTCCATTTTCCACCTGCAAATTGGGAAGAAGGCTGTTCAGCCATTTTTGTGGAAGGATTTGGGAACTCTGCAAGGAGGGTGCTGTTTAGGTATCAGATATCAGTAGCAGTCTGTCACATTGAATTCAGCAAGGGAATGGCTGGCTCTGCTGTTGCAGCACTCATGGAAGACTCAACTCCCAGATGAATTAAGATTCTCTGTGTGACTGAGTCTTTTTGCATATGCCTGCCTCACCTGTAAAATGGAGACAAAAATGTTTCCCTGATTGCATGAATTTTGAAAGATAGTACATTAATGGTACTGAGACCATCACCACACAACACCAAGCAACAAATAAGTCTGCAGCAGCCACACACTGAGCACTCATTTGCATTTTTATTCAGCAGACTATGGAAGGAACCGGACTATTAACGCCTCTATTCTAGGGCTTGGAGACCACATCCAGACATTCAGGTGTCTGCTGAACTGCATGGGCTGTGGTGTCCAAGTTTGGGCTTGAATGTAGATTGAGTAGCTAATTCCTGCTTAATTTATAATAGCCTGAACCTTAATGTGAATGCCAACCACTGACTTACTAGGAACCTGAATCAGCTGCCCATTTTGTGCCTTGGGTCTGTGTCTTGAAATTACTCTATTGTCTGCTGCAGTCTACTCTGAACCTGGAGATTTGTTTCTACAGGAGGCAGGGAAACATCATGCTGCCAAACTACTTCCAGTCTTTTCCAGGATTACAAGTCAGGGAATGGTGGGTAGATCTTGTGATTTCCATCCTACAATTTAAACCAGATGGGCTAGCCTTGCAGCATAAACAAGCATAAGCAAGAAAAGCAAAAAATTGGCAGAAGAAGTTCTGTTTCCTGATTAACTGTGTTATTATTACTTATATTTTTAAACAAGATGCACATAAAGCTAGTTTACAAGATAACTCGATCATTGTCTTTGATCCCAATAAAATGTGGAGGTTTTGTTTTTGCTGTACAATACTCCAGCCCTCCTGCTTGTAGCAAGTACAGAGGCTGATATCTGTGAGCTTTCCCTCTTGAGAAAAAGCAAGGTGAAGATATAAAATACAGCAGCTGTTGCATAGCCAGAGCCATTGGCTCACGTGAGTAGGACAGGAATTGTTGCAGGCAATGAGAAGGAGGATTTAACCTGAATCAAACCTCAAGAAAGAAATGATGAGCCCACAGGTCCACACTGTATTTTATTGTTTGTTGCCACCATATTTTTTACTTGCAGTTCCTTCATTTTGATACCTGAAAAGTATTGAATGTGCATACTGAACTAATAGAATGGTGGTAAAAATCTCTTTCCTCTTCATTTACCCTTTACATACATGAAAGACAAGACAGTATCAGAAGCAGAGGTAAAAAAAAAGAGACCCAGATGCCACTCATCTCAGAACTTGAAAGCCAGTGAAATAACTAAGATGCTGTGAAAAAATATCTGCCATAATTAAGATGGCTGATTGGTGAGAGCTGCAGTAAAGGCCAGTGTATGGGGCCATGCTAAAAACATTGCTGGAAGGAGCCAAATCTACGTACCTGGGGAAACTCAAAGCCAGATGAAGTTACATGGGAATTTCAAATCACAGGCTTGCATGATGAATGCTTAGCTTCAATGGCATACAGCAAGTTAGCACAATACCAGAGCAGGCCCAAAGCTCCTCCTCCACAGCCCTGGGCACCAGTAGAACTCAAATTGATATCATTTGCCCAAGCCACGTCTTGGGAAGCTGTCAGGAACAGCCATCATGGCAGGTAAAGCCCCAGGTTTTGACAAATCCCAAAGTAATAGAGATTAAGAGATTAATGGTCTGATTTTCACTCTTTTGACTTTAATGCATGTGCTGTTCTACCCACATCTGAGGCACTGTGGCAGCCCAAGGCCTCTGAAGCAGATTTGGGGATGGAGTGGCTGAATTTGCTGAGCTGGCAGAGAGCTCTGGGAGATCTGTCAGTACAGTTACAGAAGCCACTTGGAGCAGCATCAGAGCACTTTCAGCCACAACAAACTGGGATGCTCTGTATTTTTAATCCATCTATATGTTAAATATTTTCTTGAAGCACCTGAGGAAGTTGTGCTGTGCAGAGGGTTACCTTTTGCTGAAGGAGACTGGTACTGTCACACAGGGAATGATGGTGGTTCAGCAGCGTCGCTTCAGAGGCAGAGCAGAGCTACACCAGGGAGAAAAATCCTTAACCCTGCCCAAATCAGATGCAGGAAAGTGCAGCTGCCTGTGCTCAGCAGCATGGTGGAAGAGCAGCACGGAGCAGCTGCCTGTGCTCAGCAGCATGGTGGAAGAGCAGCATGGAGGGTGCCACAATGAGAAGGATGAGAAGTGGGAGAACCACAGAGAAGGGAAAAGGCCTGGGAAGCAGATGCCGATGTGAATGAGGAGGTATAGTGAGCATCCCTATGTCTCAGGCTCGATCTAGAACTGTCAGAAAAACTGACTGAAATTTTGTGGTTGCAACCAAAGTAACAACCTGTAACTGCTGAGTGAATTCCAGGATGACTGATAAAAGAATTGAAAGAAAAACTAATTTTACAAAACATTGAAGACTACCATGTTACTTAATGATTCCTTCAGAGAGACAGCTAGGACTAAGTTTGGAAGTAGCAGAACGATTTCATAAATGTTTTCTGGTGGTTTGACATTATCCTAAATTCTGTTTCTCAATACTTATCAGGGTTTTTTCCCCCACTAACCATAAAGCATATGCTGTCTTGTATCCTGATTACATGAGACTAACAGATAACCTTATTTTTCACAGTCATCTTTTCAGCATTTCTGCCACTGAAGATCCTCTTCTACAGCTTGAAGTTGAAAAAATCTTTGTGGCAGATTTGGTGTTGCCTGTAATAATTTATGAATGTGATGTGTTGACATGTTTATTGTGTGCATACATTGAGCTACTTCAATAGCTGGATTGTCAAGATGCATACCCAGGAGAGAGAAGATGGATCCAGGCATACATTTTTGAGGAAACACTTGGGAAACAAAGCAAGTGCTCCTCACTGTGATGTTTTGGCTGGGTCCCTGTTAGGCTCACTGGAGAGACTTCACTGGGAGAAATGTGGACGTCTGCAAAGCAAGACATGAAAGACCCCAGAGAATTTACAGAGGACCATTTAAAGAGACATTTTTGTGAGCAAGATTCTGAAAGGGGTTGAAAGTGCTTAGATCTGTAGATGTTTAATTTAGTAGACATTGGCAAGACTACAAGAAAAAGTGCATGTGAAATATTTTTTAACCGACATGCTTTATTTAATTGGTTACGTGGCTCTTCCATTTTAAAATGTTTCAGTCATGTGGCAAGGCTGAATGTCTCTTCTCATGTATGTGTGTGAGCTTGGAAAATGCATGGGGTACCTAGGTTGGAGCTTGTGTTTAGTGTAGTATGTGGGAATCAGATTATCCCGTGCATGGAAAAGTAAAAGCTCAAGGCCTGTTATAAGCAGAAGGCAAGCCAGAAAGATCACTGGCACCCAGAGATATTACAGTAACCATAAGAAGACCATCACCTTTCTTATAAGAAGTCCTTACATATAGTTCTACTAATGACTATTATTAAACATTTAAGCCTTAGCATCCAAAACATTCATATTTGTTACAAAAAAAGCTGTCCCATTAACACAAAGTACAAGCTGAAACAAAGCTAATGAGCCTTAATACTTGCAGGATAATTCAAAGTTTAAAGGTGGTATTAACAAAAATAAAATAAGAAAGAGTGGAAAACTCCAGTTTCATTGTCCACTAGAGAACTGGAGGTTTTTTCCTTTTGGATCATAAAATTAAATCTATTGCTCAACTCTTACACTGTTACTAAAGTAGTGAAAAAACACATATATGTGCATAATTAAATATCCCTATGTGACCATAAAAGGTCTCACTGGCTGTTTAAGGGGAAGGTGAGTGGGACTTGATCCAAGCGCATGAAAGAAGGAATGGCATTGCTGTAATCTCCCTGTATTTCTTTACTGTGATGGGGCTCAATGTGGCTGAGTGATGGGGTGTACAGCAGGGGAACTGTGCTCCAGTGCAGAATCTGGGCTGTGTGCCCCGTGCATCTGAGACTCAACAGCAAACTGACCTGGAACAGGTATTTATCCTATGGAAATCGTACCTCAAATCAGACATGCAAAAAACCTGGGACACTGGTATATTAGATGTACCTGAAAAGTTAGGGGTTTTATTTATTTGTCTTCTGGTTTTGCAATGTCAGATATGAA
The DNA here is from genome assembly GCA_013396955.1 of Regulus satrapa. NCBI lineage: Eukaryota > Metazoa > Chordata > Aves > Passeriformes > Regulidae > Regulus > Regulus satrapa. The sequence goes on from VWZN01000909.1 coordinate 51,354, forward strand.
TGGTAAATGGGCAAGTGGAAAAAAGTCACTGAGTCCTGCCCTTGAAAACATGATCTAGCTTAAAGCACTGGCATGTCAACCTTTGTGTTCAAACGAAGAGACCAGATAAGTTCAGGAAACAAACAGGGTGAACAGCACAGCTATGAAATGACATTTTAGAAGTGACAAGTGAGCAGTTGTATGGTCACCAATCTCCTACCACAGTTATGCTCAATTTCATGTGGCCCCCATTCACCACAGCACCTATCCTGGCAGCTCCCCACACATCCCAGTCCTAAGAAAAACATTTTGGAAGTAAAAAACGGGAATGGGTATCAACATAATGCAATGGAGCTGTGTGGCAGGGGACACACAGGAGCATTTTTCACATCTCATGCGACACTTAACTACACTTCTTGATAAATAATCACATCTTGCTGCAGCAAGACCTTGAAGAGGCAAAAAGGGTTTTACAGACAGACTTGGAGATATTCAGGAGATGCAGTCAAGCTCCTTTTGAGCTGGCTCCCGTGTGAGACTAGAGCCTTTCCCAAGAGGGATCCCTGTGGTAAAGGGCCTCTCATCTGTTTGACTCTGGAGCAAGCACCAGGTTGTTCTGGCAGCAGAGAGGAGGAAGCAGAGGCATTTTTTTCCTGAGGTAGAAGAAGAGTCACCTGTGCCCTGGGGCTGTTCTGTGGGCTGCAAACTCAGGCCAAGAGACAGAAATAACCCAGGAGTTGTTAGCTGGAGAGCTTGGATTTACAGACTCTCCAGGAGAACAAGGCTTAATGAAAAACTCCAAGGAAAATTAGATCAAATGGACTGATGTGGACATCAGAAAACTTCTACAGCATAAATCATAAATTCTTCCCAGTAATAAGAAAGGAAAGAGGTAATAATTTCATCTCTGTTAATTTAATCCGGCAGATAGAGATAACAAAGCAGCCTCTACATGGGAGAGTTAACATTGCTTGGATTGATACAGAGAGACAAGATGCACTTGCAGGCATAGGAAAAATGCAGCTCTGAGAAAATTTCCACTATTAATATTTTTCCCTTGCAAATGTGGGTCTTCTAAAACACTCTTTTCTTTTGGAAGGATCTAAATGAGGAGGAGGTGGGAAGTAGAGCTACAAAGCATGTAAGAAAGCCTCAAATACATGAGTGGGAGGAAGGAGGAAGAAATGAAAGAATAATGAAGCTTGCATCACTGAAAGCAAACAACAGAAGAAGGGAAATGCATGTACTTATGGCTACATTTTGAAGGAACTTAGGCTGAGGTTTCAAACGGCTGTGGTTAGCATAGATGCAGGCACAGAATAATTCAGATGATCTGATCAAAGAACAAAGAAATCTTAAAACTGATTTCATTGGGAAAAATACCTGCCTTACAGTTAATGAGTAAGCACAGGAAAAGATGCCTGGTTTGTACTGTTGAATGAAGTAGCCCTGAGAGGATTATCAGCGCCTGTAGTATCCAGGTTCATTACGAGACTTGGGCATTGCTTTGATGGGGCCGGGATTTTACCCTTTGTGGGGTCTCTGCTGGCATCTGTGAGATTTCCTTCCGTTATGACATTGCAAACAGGTATCTGTATTTTTAAAAACAGTTAACAGAAATCTTGTTGATAACATGATGCCCAAGATCCCCAGCTCTAGCTACATCCATAGTTTAGCCCCAAAGTTCAGCTACTCTTGGACTGTGAGCACTAAAACTAAATCAGGTGTTTCTACTTTGAGAGCTTCTCCAGTGGCCATCACTCCAATGGTTACCCATCTGAACCAGGAAACAAGCCTGGAAGAGGAGCCTGCGGTTGGGTTCATTCCACACCTTCTGATTTTTGTCAGTGCTTTGCTGTTAGGGCATTCAACTAGCCAGGTTGATCTGTCCTGTCACAGTCTGAAAATTTTGCAGAGCTTTTGCAAGGCAAAAGAAGAAAAGTAGAAAACTTTCAGCTGAGTGGAAGGGGGAACCTGTGTGTCTTACACAGGAATCCTGTGGGATTGTCTGTGTCACCAAAACCACCTACAGAATGAAAACTGTAACTTTGCTTAGGAAACCCCAAGGTTTTCTATTCACTTTGGAATAAACTGAGCCCATCCATCCATTGAAGAGGCGAGCATGAGGGAATCAACAGGAGGTTTTGCCATCTGCACAGAGGAGCAATGCTCAGGGATATAACTAGGAACAAGGTGGGGGCAGGGAGAAGTTTAATGAGAGCAAGTCTTACAAATGGAAAGACTATGCTGCTACTCCAGTCTATACTGACTTTTCAAAATCAAATTGGAGACAGCAAGAAAAAATGGCAGAACAACAATTTTCCATTTCCAAGTAAAGCTATATTTGATACAGACAGAAACATACCCCCCCTTTTCTTTTTTCAAATCTTGTCATCAAAATTCAGAGTTGATAATTTTTGTACATTGTTGTGCAATATGCTGGTGCAAAATCTGGGTCTCCTTGTGTCATACTCGTAGCAAAGCATGTTGATCTAGGGTTGGCAGTCCTGTAGAGTAGTGGAGTTTGGCTAGGCAGGAAAAAGAATGGGGAGGATACAGCTGTCATTTTCTCCCATGTCCGAGAGCTGTCCAGGAAAGAATGTATCCCTCAAGGGAAAATAAAAAAAATCTCATCCCATCCTGAACCAGCCATTGCCACGTTATGATAAAATAAATCTAAAAGAATAAGCTAGGCTTTTCCTGTAATCACCACAGCAATCACATATACCTCGAGTTGTCATTCTACAGGGTTGCTTAGAGAAAGCTAACTTAAAATTAATAATTAAATGCCCATTACAGGCTTAACAGCGTGGCAGTGCTGATGGCACCAGCTCGCTGTGAGATCGTGCCAGCCTCTGCGCTCGCAGAGGGCTCCGTTCAGCCCGAAGCTCCCCCGCCCCCGGCTTTGACGGCAGCAAGGCAGGACGAGCAGCGGGAAGGGCTGCAAAGGGGCACAGGAGCGGGCAGCGGGAGGCAGGTGCGCCCTTGGCATTGCGGCCGCTTCTGGCACGGGGAGGTTTCTCTGTTTTCAGCCGTAAATACGATGCCAGGAGGTGTCAGGTCTCGCCGAGGCTCCCGGCGGGTAAGACGGTGAAAAATAACAGTTTTAGTTCTGCACGTCTCGTTTTCCAGCGTGTAAAAGAGCGGGTCCGGCGGCACGAAGGCCGTTCCCAGGCGCAAGGCCACGGCCAGGGAAGGCGGCCGAGGCGTGCGGGCGCTCACCGGGGGCCGTGCCGCGCCGGCCGGGCAGGCCCGGCCCCGGTGGGACGGCGGGCCCGAGAGTTCCC
>VWZN01000909.1:56014-125886 GCA_013396955.1 Regulus satrapa
AAAAAAAAAAAAAAAGGAGGCAGAAGAAAAAAGTCTGCATATCATCAGAAATGCCTACAGACCGCCTTGGCTGCTGTTGCCTTTCCCACAGCATCTGTTGAAACCTGAGAACATGCCTGTCAAATCAAGGTCATTTTACAATAAAACCCTGCCCCGCCGCCTCCCTCTCTCCTCTCTGGACCTTGTCCCGCACTTTCCATCCAAGGAGGAGTTGAGGAGATGCAGCCACCTGCCGCATGCCCGCTGGTGTCCTGCCCCAGCCTGGCCTGCTGCTGGGGAACCTGAGAAAAGGCTCAAAGCAGAGGCATCACGGGGCTTAAAAGGCAAAAGTAACAAGGGATGACTTTTTTATAATTGGATGAGCAGGCAGTGTTTCTTTCAATGGGCATCCATGGACCTGGGAAATAAAAAGTTGGGATCGATATCCCTCTGTTCCTTTGTATTATGAAGTTATATTAAAATGTAATGATTTGGATTTGCATGTTAAGGCCATTTCATGGATCTGCCTCACCTAGTAAAAAAAAAAATAGGTGGCAAATGACTCTGGGAAGCCCTTTGCAATGCTTTTAAGAAAAAAAAAAACACAGTTGTGTTATAGCAGGCTATGAGGAGAAAAGCAGAGATATGAGAATAAAATATACTTCATTGCTGCTGAATGCAGCATAAGAAAATCAGACTATTATTGTCGTAAATTGAAGTTTTACTTTGCTGGACTATTGAAAGTTTATTGTGTGTGAAAGGGAGAGCTATTTTGCTTTTGAAGCAGGAGAGAGCTATTTCACAGCAAACTCACAAGAAAGGTGTTAATGTTTTTGCTTATTTTCTTGGGCAGCACCCGTTGATTTCAGATGTTTGTGATAGAGAGATGCCTTTGAGTAATCGCTGCATTTTCTCCAAAACATTTCCTTTTGTTGCTCTCTTTAATCTTCATTTTGTTGTGACCAAGCTGAGAACTAGCACTTTAGTGCTTCACCTACAGTATAAATCATCACTTTGAAACCTTAAATGACTGGTTTTCTTGCATATTACATTTTTGCATTATTATTTATTAAGAGAACCAGAGTCTGCTGATCACATCTTGCAGATGAGTAGATGAGTCCTTGAAGTGGACTGACGTGAAGATGATCAGTAACCTCTTTACGCACACCCTTAGATGTTGCTGTCCAGAAAACCCGAGGTTTTAAAACTTGTTTGCATTCAGAGCAGGCTGAAGGGATGGTAGAGCCAGAGGGAGCAGTGCCTGCTTCTGATGGAGGAGTCCGTGTTGGCAGCTGGGCTGGCACCAGGGTGCAGGAGGTGGGACCCCCCCGTGCTGGGGAGAGGCTTAGGAAGTCAGGCAGTTGTTTAATCCAGCTCACTTCTGATTAGACAAATGCTGCTTTTAATTACTGTGGGGTTCAGATGGAGAAAGTTTGGCTTGGTAGCGAAAGTGTGCTTTTGCTTCTGGAGGCGAATTTCCTGTTGTTGGGAGCACCCTTATCGGCAGGAAGGTTCACGGGCAGGAAACGTGTCGGTTACTTGTTTTTACACATTGAAGGAAATGAGCTGGATTAGGTATCTTCTAGGTTGACCCTTCATCACCCTCTGTGTCTGTGCTATTTTATTTATCTCTAATGATTTTAGTTCGTGAAAGTTTGATGATGTCAGGCATTCCCAAGGGAAATGCAAGAAGTTAAATGCTTGTGTTGTCCTCTAATATTTTTGCTTTTATAAAAAATGCCCCACCAGCCTCTCTGGGCCACGTTTTCAGATGTGTCCAATTTGCAATTTTTACCTTTTGAGCCTCATTGCTGATACTCAGCTAGGCTTTTCTTCTTCTTCCCCCATTAAAATGAAAGATCAAAAAATGCACCGGTTATTTTACTAATAGGAGCGGTTCTTAGAGTTCTGAACTGCCTTTCATCATGGCTCATAAATCACTTTACAGAAATTAATGTTCTAATATCCACAGAAGTTGTGGGAGCATAGGAAGCTGAAACTTAGCATTTCACATGGGCTGCACAAAGTTGCAAGGCAAATTAGGAGCAGAGCTGGGAGTCAAATTAATTGCCCCTTAATTAGCAATTGCTAATGGATTAAAACTTTGAAAATATGTTTGTGTTTCCCAAGCGTGCTCATGCTCTGATGCACCAGTGTTGTGTGTATGTGTTTGGGATGTGGGGCTGGGGATGAGAATATAAGCAGTGGTTCCAGAAGATGCCTGTTGTTTTCTGGTCTCTGCCCAGCATGCCTGGGACTCCAGGTGGGGGGGCTTATAAAATTGGACTCGGCTTTGGATGAAGGTCCAGAGCAAAGGTGAGGGCTGCGTTTAGGTCTGTGTGTTCTCATAAGCAGGGAGGTTCATGGAAATAAACATTTCTCTGATGTCAGCTCACAACAGGGTTTTGATGGTGTTAAGCTTTGCAGAGGGATTTGAGGGGGAAACATGGAAAAGTTACAGAAACTTGTGAGAAATTGCTTGGCATGCTGAATAGATTCAAGTGGTGGTTTTTGGTTGTAGGAGATGTCTTGGTGTTAGGAGCTGTTCCTGGCAGGAGAAGCTACAAGAACTGTCTGGAAGACTAAACTGGACTGGAATGGGACTATCGTGGTTGATGCTGGAATTTGCCAGTTCATGACTTCAGATGTAACACAATGCAGTGTGACTTTGGCCACAATTTTGTCATAATTTTAATGAAACTGCATTTGCTTTGTTACCTTCTCTCATGACCAAGCCAAACTAAAATTATAACAAAATAAAAAAAAACCCCAAAAAATCCCTCCCAAAAAAAAGCAACAACAACAACAAAAAAAAGAACTCCAACAGAGCAGTGTTTCAGTAAGTGTAAAATTACAGCTGTGTCTTTTCAGAAGTGATCAGCTGATTCTGGGAAACCAGCCTGAAGCGCTCTGCAAGGCAGTTTTTGGGAAAAGTGATTCTCTCTTAGAGTTTTGGAAATTCTGCTCCTTTTAAAATGCCTCAAGTTGAGCTGCCAAGCATGAGAGCAACTCAAGCCCTCCGTAAACTCGCTGTAAGACTCTTCAGGTGCTTTTAGCATCCTTGGGACTTAGAACTGTTCTGAATTGAAGCTGGTTGTCTAGCCCAAAGTTGTACCTTGGGGTCAGCGTAGCCCAGGAAGGAGTGAGGCTCCCTGTGTCCCGTTTGTTCCCCTTGAGGATGGACACAGAGCAGTGGGACAGCCCTGCTCTCTAGCTGACCGGTGAAGGGGGCCTGGGGAATGGCTGAAACTCACCACGGCTGGACACGCAGCTTTCAGGTGGGTTGTGTAGGACCACCCTCACATTAGCCCAGGTGCTGGTGGCCACTTGCTTGCTGGGGATCACCTTTTCTCCACCGCTCTTAGGGAGGTACGTGAGGGACACATTTTGCTCTTAGAAAACTCTTCATAAAGTGCATCTATTCCATAATATCTGTGAAAAACGGACAGGCTAAGTCTACTGGAGGCAAAGCTTCTACTTATGATGTTGGACAGTATTTTGTTGCTCTTTTATTTCTCTTATCGGTAGTCTAAGAGTCTCTGCTGGAGATTTTTTTCTCTGTGTCTGCACTGACTGCAGGACAGACAGATGGCAAGGCTGTGACCTCTGATCACGCTTGGTAGGTGCCACTGAATGGAAAGATCTAGATGTTTGACACTGGGATGTAGATGTTAACACTAGGACTTTTTTTGGGCTACATTAGCAGGAATTTATATCCATGTTGCCCGATGCAATGAAATTTCCAATACTGTATGTTTTACCTTTTACAGAAAATAGATTAAAGCCAAAAAAAGACAGGTTATTATTATTCCAGGAGTGAGATGCATTTGACCTACACCAGTTTCTTCCTTTGCCCACCTCCCATGTTCTGAGTTGTGGTAGGACCCTGCACTGAGCTGTTTGCTCAGGCAAAGTGTGAGATTCCTTGTGGGATCCTATTGGCAAAGTGCTTACCTGCCACCAGCTTGCTGGTGAGCCCCCTCACCGTGTCTGGGCATATTTACTTTTGTTGCAAGGAGAATACTCCAGACTTCCTAACAGATGGGACTTTATGTACAAGGCAATCCAAGCTAGACCCTGGAAAGCATTTTACATAATGGCAGCTTAGTTGGAAATTGCTTCTTAATACTATGTGGCAAAGCCCTTGTTCTTTTTAGTGTGGTTCTCTGCCAGACCTTTCCCTGCCCCACTGAAAGCAGTGGCCTGGTGCCTCCCATGGCCCTGGCTCTAGTCTCAGGCTCACCAAGGCTCCCCTCTCCTGCCCCTGGCACCTCTGCAGGTCCCTGCTACAGAGCTGCTTTCTGCTTTATCTCTTGGGCTGCATAGTGGGGCCAGACTTTTCCCTGGACAAAACTTCTGCCGTAGCACCCAGACATGGTCTCCCCAGCCCACCCGTCTGTGGAGAGCCCTGCTCACTGTTACTTCCCTCAGCAAGATCTTCCTGTGGACAATTTAATTGCTGTAGAGAGGAGCAGAAGCATTAGAGGGGTTATGAGAGGTTTTTAGAGATAGGAGGAAGCTGTAGGTCTGACCCATCTAGATTTAACTGAATTATGTCTCATTTTACCCCCAACTCCATCTTGTTTTGAACTGGGTTTTACAGTAGATAATTTGTAGAAGCTACTCAATTAATATGCTAATTTTAACACCAGATTTTGTAAAGCTTTTATGTTGGAGGTGGTGAAGGGACCCAAATGTTTTGATCCTATTTTTATCATTATCTTCACTCTGTTTTTCTTACCCTGTGCTTTGCAGAGAGGAGTGAAATTTTAATAATTCACTAATATACTTTCACTTCATTAACATTTTATCATTTTGGCATGGTGCATATGGTGAAGTCCTTAGTACTCTCATTAAAGACCTGATATTGCCTCCACATTCTTGCAGCCCTCCAGGTGTAGAAAACCCTAAAATACAGATGCTGTTCTACTTTTTGGAAGGTGCTTTTCTTTCTATTTGAATATACATTAATCTGACAAAACATTTAAGGTGGATTTTTTTTTGTTTTTGTTTTTTCTTTTAGTAAACTGGAAACATTTATACAAAGATAGCTGCAGTTGTTAGGTCAGATCCACTAAGTGCCAAGTCTCCATCCATTACAAAACTTCACTGAAGATACAAGGTGTTATTGTGGTATCCATTGTATCATTTTATACTGTGGCATGTTTGGCTCGAGCAGAGATTTGTACTGGTGTTAAAATAGTTATGAAACTTTCAGCTCACCTGGGATAGCCCAGTGCTTGGTGTTAGGGTGCACAAATAACATGTAACACTTCATATAATCTTGATGGTTCAGTACATACATTTGCAGATGTGCCCACCTTGTGTTAAACATGTGCTTTTTAATTGTGTCTGATTTTGAAATTTGCATTCAGCTTTCATGGTGGCTCTCCTTCAGTTTTTAAAATTATTTTCAAAAATTATTTTCTACCTCTATTTTATCATAAAATAAATCTGTGAATTAGTGAATGATTTGTTACTATTGATTAAATATTAGCACACCAGATTATTTCAGGTATATTCAGAAGGCTTAAGAAGCCAAGCACTGGCTTAGGAGTGGACAGTGGATAGATGCACAGGGCTGGAGAGTGGAAGAGAATGTTCTGGGCTGGGAACAGTGGAAAGCTAAGGGACATGTAAGAATTTCAAGAGGAGTCATGTTTTGAAAAGAATGTGGCTGTTGGGAGTCCAGAGGGCAAGAGATCACAGTAATAAATACGGGAGATGTTGAGGGAACTGGCTGAAGGTTTTTACTTGTCAAATAGAATATATTTGCTTTTAGAGGCACTAGGACAGAAACTCATATCTTGTAAATTGGTATAATGCCATTTGAGTTAGTGGAATTACACTGACTTACACTGATGGTGTATCAGGTGGTACTACAAGGAGAGTGAGAGGCTGTGAAGAATGGTGGAAGAGGTTATAGGGCTGGGCAGTAGGGAGGGTGGAAGTTTTTTCAGAAGGGATAGAGAGGCTGGGCAAGCAAAGGAAGATCACAAGGTCCAGTACAGCTGTATTGAGTTTGATTTGATGATGAGATGCCCAGCAAGAGATGTCAGCGACATAGGCTGAGAGATGGTCTTGGCTGCAGAGGAGAGTCAGTGACAGAAAGTACATTTCACGCTGGCACAGTAGGAATTGGTGTCAGAGTGAGTAAGATCACGCCCAGGGTGTGGAGGGTATACAGAGCAGACCAAGACCGAGGCCACAGCAGGAGCTGGGGGAGAGGACATGGAGGTACAGAACAATCAGTAGATAAGGATGAAGAGCACCGGAAGACAGCATCTCACAAAGCCAAGATTGGACAAATGTCTTTCAGTCGGAACGGAGGAATAGCAGAACCATAAAATATTACTTAGGATTAAGAATAGAAAGGGAATGACACTGACTTCTTTAAAGACGCGAGCCACGAATAATCTGTACTAGTTAGTAAACTTTGAAAAGCTGAACCATAAATAAGCTACATCATCACTGGTATGTGGTCTGATTTTTCCCCTCCTCACTTCTGTTACTGCGAAGTGGTGACATGTAAGGGTGCAGCAGACCTTGATGTCCTGGGGGTGGTCACGGCAGCGTCACTAATGGGCGCTGCGCGGTGGTGCTGCCGCAGCTGCGCTGTGCCGAGCTCTGCGCCAAGCTCTTCTGGGGAGACGTGGCTCTGTCAGCCCCAGCTTACCCTGGGGATCCCCAGCTGGGCGCTGTGCCTGCTGCAGATGCGTTCCCAGGGCGGGCTGCGGTCTTGTTGCTGCACAGGAAATTCAAGGAGGTGCTGGGAAGCCGCAGTTTTCTGGTTAAATGCGCCGGCATTGTAGCTGCAGTTGCTGCACCCCAGATATTAGAGCCCAGGTCGGGGAGTGGTGCAGTGCTGAACCACCTGTGGGTGTAGGGAAGCAGGGGAGTCAGCAGATGGGTTCCTGCTGATCTGCCGTGTCTGGCAGGAGCAGGGCTGGGTTGTGATGAAGAAGGTCTGAGAGAAACATTACAGCTTCGGTTTGTTGGGGCTGAACAGGAGATCTCACTCGGGATGCAGTAGCTTTGTGCGAGGCGGAAGAAAACACAGACTGGAAGAAATGAGGTAAAACGTGGGGAAAAATGAGATTAAAATACAGGAAAAAATGTGGAAATTAGGCATATGTATTAGGATGGTTACCCTTGTTCAGGAGCCCGTCTCATTATTGGAGCAACTGTAAAGCATTCACAGTCCTAGGGCCCAGTGTAACAACTGGAACAAGCCTGACTTGGGGATGGGACTGACTTAATTGTACCAAAACAAGAAAAGAAGGTCCTGAACAATCCAGCACAAATTGTGAAAAGTCAAGTGTGTTTCAAAAATCCTTTGTTTTTGCTAAGCCAGGGTACCGTTTCTGACAGGTGAGGAAATCCCCATTCCATGTTGGCGACTCTGGTGATCTCCTGGACCAGCACCTCAGAAGCAGCCAGCCTGGGTGGAAAAGTCAGTGTCTTTAGAAACAGAATGCATCTTGGCTTTCCAAGTGGAATGATTTCTTTCTTTCCCGCTTGTATGGAAAACTGCCATTGCAGCAGTTTGAGAAAAAAGGCTGAGCATCTTGGTCCCCAAATGGTTGAGGGGTGACTCCTGGGGAAAGCAAGGAAAGATGTGGTGGCTTGGAGGCACAGTAACAGATGTGAAGCCTTTCACCGTGGGTCACTTGTGGGTCTCTGCAGAAAGCAGCAGTTCCCCTGCTGTGGTGGCTGTCTGAGGTTGGGAATCCGAGGGCCTGCTCCTGTTCCAGCGCAGTTGCCAGGAGGTGGAGGGCTGGTGTGTGCTCCTGCAGCAGCCTTGCTCCCCTTCCTAGAGGGCTGACAAGGAGGCCACGCGCCCTCAGCTGTCACCCTGGCTGATTAGAGACTGAGGCTCTAGGATCAGGTTGTCTGGTGGTTTGTGTCTGTTCCATTGAAGGAATGGAGCAGATGAGAGGGGCCAGGCACAAGTATGTAGCCCCTGAGCCTCTTTTTAAGGGTATAATTTTACAATGCTAGTGGCAAGGGCTTTTTTTTTAACCAGAAAAGCAGTGTTATCTTTCCTCAGAGAGCTGCATGAAACAGTCTTTGCTGTGCTGATGTTGAGAATAGTATTAGTCTTGCCCACTTGCCCTTTCTCCCTTTGAGGGTTATGTCCCAAGCTGGTGGACTCTGCCCACCCTAGGGTCTGCGCTTGGTTTATTTCATCCAGGCTTCCTCCCGTCTTGCTTTTTTTGCTCTCTTCTGAAATGAGGATGCCCGATCACGGTGTGATATGGACAGATCAGGAAATGCTTTGAAATCTAGAGCAGAATTTTTTGGCAGTAATTTTTATTCTGTGTTCAGTCTTGCTTGCTACTGTTAGCTACTGCTAGTTCTTTGAGAATACAAACTGGGACCACAGAGCAGCAGGGATTCCAGGCACCCTGCTCTCTCAAAGCATAGAGAAACAATTTTCTTTTTGACCTCAAAAACTTACAGTCAATATAAGGTATTTGGAGCAAAAATCCCTCCAGTATAGAAATCTGTACACCAATATAATTATTTATCCTGCTTTCATGTTTCACATGCTTTATTTAAGCTCCTGTCACCCACTAATAACTTAGAGACATTGGGGAAATTTGGAAGGTATGCACAGTATTATTAGCATTTCTCAAGCAGCTGCTACTGGCCTGCTTACATTCAGTGGATTTCTTACTATCAAAAACAATTTTAGCACATGAATGAATGGCCAGGAAACCCCCTAAATATTGATTAATGTTGACAGAAACTTCCACCTTTCACCCACTCAAAACAACGATGATGAAGGCTGCAGAATTCAGCTCTTGGGCTATTGGAAAGAGATGGGCTTATTTCAAAAATAGAGCTCTGCTTTGATGGGGTCTCTTGAGTGCTGGTGCTGGGAATTGTAGGACATTCTGAGTCAGAAGTGACCCACAAGGATCTGCACAGAATTAACCCCAGGAGTCACACCATGTGCTCAGGTGTGTTGTCTAAACACTTCTTGAACTCTGTTGGGCTTGGGGTTGTGACCGCTGCCCTGGGGAGCCTGTTCCAGTACTCAGACACCTCTGGGTGAAGATCCTTTCTTTATATCCAATCTAAAACCCCTGGCACAACTTCAGGCCATTCCCTCAGTCCTGTCACTGTCACCACAGAGCAGACATCAGTGCCTGCCTCTCTTTCCCTCACAGGAAGTTCTAACTGTGGTGGGGTCTCCCCTCAGTCTCTTCTTCTCTGGGCTGAACTGACCAAATGACCTCACCCGTTCCTCATACACCTTCCCCTTAAGGTCCTTCACCATTTTTGTGGCCTTCCTTTGAATGGCCTCTAACAGCTTGATGGCTTTTTTATGTTGTGGTGCCCAAAACTGCAGACTGGACTCAAGGTGAGGCCGCCCCAGCTCAGAGCAGAGCAGGACAATCTCCTCCCTTGCCCAGCTGGCCATGCTGTGTCTGGTGCCTTCCAGGACATGCTTGGCCCTCCTGGCTGCCAGGACACTGCAGACTCATGCTCAGCTTACCACTGACCAGGAGCCCCAGGTCTCTTTCCACAGCGCTGCTCTCCAGCCTCTCATTTCCCAGCCTGTCCATGCATCCAGGTGCCCCATCCCAGGTACAAAATATGACATGGATTGATTATTTCCAAATGCAAAGGGCAAGAGGTTCAACCTAGGTGGGACATCTGTAGGCGAGGAAGTGCCTTGTCTTCTACAAGTTTTGAAGCAGCATGACACTTTGGAAAATCATCCATTCTGGTGCCAGGATGGGCATGAATGCTGGCAAGAATTGAAGCTTTCCCCTTTTCGTGCCAAATTCTATTGACTGTGATAGTCCTAGCTGATTTCAGTGAAGATATTACCTCAGCAAATAGCTTGGCATTAGAGAATGTAAATAGTTTATATTTCAACTCTACCTTTGTGTATTAAGGGGGAGCTCCCTAGGGGTGCAGTGGCAATGGTTTTATGGATGCAGAATTTGATGCTCCATTTCTTTTGCTGATACAGTGATGGTGATAATGGTTATCACTAACTTGTATCCCAGTGGTAGGTAAAGTGTTTGTATTTGGCTGTTCCTCAGACAGTTTTGCTCTGTCAAGTGCATCTTCCATTGATACCAAAGGTGATTTATGTGGTTGTTCCCATTCTGGCAGTGTGAGTGATGCACATATGGCTCTTTGGAGCCAGTGGATGAGAAGATCTCATAATACACAGGTGTGCTGCAGCATAGATTTTTGTTGTTGTAGCTGTGATATTTTAATTTTGTTCTGAACAACACACAATCCATTACTTGCTTGAGCAAAATTCAGCATTTTACTGGCCAATGGAGCAGAGGGCCAGACTTGGGCCCCTGGGGGCATTGTATTTGTCTTTATTGATCTGCAGTCCTTTAAGCCCGTGGATCTCAAAGTCTTGTGAAGCTACAGGAGCAAGTGAAGATGGGCTCTCAGGACACTTTGTTTGTGACGGGGAACTCTGATGTGTAATGACTGAACCCAGGTAGCAGCCCTTCCCCGAGTTACTGTCACCGGGTTTCTATCTTGGTCACCATGCTGTGCAGAACTGCAAGAACATAGTTGTCTTTATATTTGGCTGGCTAAAATTTAAGGGGAAAACAGCAGGATCATGGAAGACTTTTTTAATAGCTAGTAAAGCTAATTCCCCTAAAATGCCTAAGTATCAGTCTAAAGAACTGTTTTTTCTATGAGCTTCAGAAGAAGGAAATATGGTTAAGCTGTAGAAATGCACGTATGGAGTTTATTACAATATGTTAATTACCACTGCCTTTAGTTATCCATTATTAATAAAGCGATTTCCTTCAAGATAATTAAATATACATTTTCATGTATCTTTGTCAGTTAGAAGCACAAGAAGATATTCCTGTTCTACTTCTATCTTGTGGTATAAAATAATGCATCTCCATTGAAGTCAGAGGTAGATAGCTCGGGAGAAGACAGCTTCCTTTTTTGCTAGAGAGCTTTAATACAATATTGTTTTATTTCTGCACATTAAAGTTAATAACACAGCAAGTGTATTTTGAAGTTAAGTCTTTCTAGGATCTCTATATGTTAAATATCTGCGAACAAACTTTATAGTTGCTCTATAGGCCCTCATGATATATCATTTTTGAGCTGCCTTCTATCTATTACATTTTATCTGCCTGCAAAATCCATTTCTAATTCTGGCCATATCTCCTTTGTGATCACTTGCCAGAAATCTATTCCCAGGATTCTCCTTATTTTAGTGAAATATCTCTGCTTCAGCACCTTTCCCAAGGTGGCTGATCTAATCAGGGCACTATCAGTTATCATTTCTCATTTCCTTTGCTAGCTCTGTCAAATGCAATGCACAGCCTAACAGAGTGACATTCAAATACTCTCAGTAACCAAGGCTATTTCCCTTTCTTTTACCCTGCAAAACTCTGTTTGTATGTGGCTGCTTAAGCACATGCCCTTTGCTCTCTGCATGTGACTTATAAAATGCACTCTGGGAAGAGTTAATGTTAAGCAGATGAAATAGCTGCCTCTTTCTTTATTCATCACAGTCAAGTTCCATTGATGGTGACCATCTGGATTTAAAATCCCATATCTGCAACTTTGTCTTTTCAGGTAGGGAAGAGCAATGCTTCATCCCTGCCAACTGTGTAAGAGACCCCTGCTTTGCCATCAGAGAAATGAAATTTTTTACCTCCCTGTTATGGAAATTTGTTACCTCCCTGTTGCTAGCCTCTGTTCTTGTCTTTTTCCATATACGTGTTTCCCTTTTAAATAGTGGTGTGACTGTGTGCGGAGGTCAGCATACACCAAACAGGGTGCTTGTGTTTCTCAAATAAAGAGTCACCTGTGGGGTTGGATCCTCTGCTAGGGGTAAATGTGGTTTCTCTAGACACAGGTCCAGCAGTAGCATCCGGTTTTGGCCTCTATTTTTTTTTACCTTGGGTGACAAACCTCTTAGTGTTATCTTAGATTGCCATCACAGACTAATGCTTGTTTTAATAAGCGTGTGGCTGACTATTCCATCCACTCTGGAAGATGGAGTTATCCATATGCGTCCTCACAGTCCGCCCTTCTTTGCACCCTTTAACGTTTGCTGTCACAAGCCCTGCTTTGCTGCAGGCTCGTTTCTCCAATGGTTTCTGTGATGGCCAAAGCCTAAATCCTGCTTTTCAGGAGGAGAACAGGGAGCAGGCATTCACCAGACTGGCTGGGAATGGGAAGGAAACTCTCCATGCACCTGTCCTGTTTGCAAAACACTGTGCAGTTACAACACTTATATGATGCTGGGAGCTTACCGTGAGCTCATCTCTTGATTTCTTTTGAAAGAGGAAAAAATTAGGAAAACGGGTTTAAAGCTGACAAAAAAGAAACAGTGTGATTTGTTATTTATGGCCCAATATACAACCCCATCCAGGTGCTCTGTGTTCCAGCTCTTTGGCACATCTTTTGGTGTTTCCCAGGTAGTTGAGCTCCTGGCAATTTGCAGTCCCCCCTTGTGTCCCTTGGACACTGTCCCTCTGGTTGGCTGTGGAGGTGCAGTCCGGGGAGATCTGCCCTAGCAGGGGATGGCGGGGCAGGCGTCTCAGTGTCCTTGAAAGGTAATTTCCAGTGTGGCTAAATAACAAGGATGGTGTCTAATGGTTTAAAAAAACGCTCATAGCGGCATTTTTTCTAGAGCTATTTCTTCACTGTAGGAAGGTAGAGAAATCTGTGTTAAAATAATAATTAAATGCTGACAGTACTGAATTTCTACCCAGCGTGAGTTGGCAGCAGTTGCAAACCAAAATATTAGGTCATTAAAGAGAAAAGAAAAACCTGATTAAATACCTCTGAATGTTTTTCTGATTAGGTATTCTTAAACAGAACATGTGACTGTAAGAGAAGGGTGTACTTGACAGCAGCAATCGCTTTTGAGGGGGAAAGGTAAAATACTCGAGTTTTAATGTGTATATATGTGTATTTCAAAGGATTTCTTGCTGATCTTAACTATGACCCACCACAAAATCTCTCTGCCAGGAAATACATGAAATCCCATCAATGCTATGTTTCTGGAAAGAACAGTTCACAGTGACTAATGTACTCAGGGTTTTGTTTTGGTCTCTTTTTCTTTTTCTCTGGCTAGACAGAGTTGATTTCACACTTGAGAGTCCAGCAGTCATTATGGACCTTGCCGTAACATTGGTAGTATTGAAGCACAGTGAGGCTCGGGGCTGGCTGCAGTGTGCATCCTGCAGACACAGAGAGAAGGGTTTCTGCCCCAAGGAGCTTGCTGCCATGGGGTGGTGTGTGAAATCAGGTGAGGATAGGGAGGAGACAAAGAGTGATATTGGGTACAGAAACCCTGTTTTACTTCATGGCCACCTCGTGGCCAAAGGTCTACTGCTCTTAGAGGTGAGCTGAAGGGTTTTTTTGTCAAAAAGCACTTTTATTTAAAGCTCAGTTAGCTGAGGAGATGCAAAGTAAAACTTGTCAAAAGGTGCATTTGTAGAGTGCTATTTTTTACCTCTGTTTCTTCCTTTGATGTGCTCTATTATATATTTGCTCCAGTGTGCGCTGTAGCGATGTTTTAGCGGCTGATTCCTACAGCACATGTCTGGTACTCCTTTTAGGTCCTCTTAAAGGAATGTTGATGGAGATAGCAAGGAGGGGAGTAATCAGAGTTGCTGGGGAGCTTTGGTCACTGTAGCAGAGCTGTGGCTGTGGCCCTCTGGGAAGCCCTGGAGCTTGACAGGAGTCAAGAGTGCCAGGAGCATCTGTGAAAGCTGTATGGCCTCTGTGGCCAAAACACACCTCTCAGGCATGTGCTGAGTGTGAATGATGTTCTGGCTCTTGTGGCTCCGGCTCCCATTGCATCAGAGCAGCTCATTGTCTGGCGTGTGTATTAAGGTTCCAGCCCTCTGCGACACCACCATCCTTCCCTCTCCCTGCCTTCTGGCCTTTCTTTGCAAACTTGTATTTGAGAAACTGAGGAACATGGGGCAAGACAGAGGATTCTCAGATTATTTCAGACTGTTCTGTGGTTCAAAGATTTAGCATAGGGTAATGCAACTTTTTCCTGTATTACTGTACTTTTGCCTGCACCCAGGATATGCATATGAACAATGGTCTCACAAACATAATTTCTGCTCCTGCCAGGAGGTAGGGCAAAGGTTCCTCTAAAGGAGTTTGAAGAAGGCTCAGCATCTTGTACTTAAAATTTTACTCAGCACTTCTACTGGACTCTTTTAAGGTCAACTGGCATATTCATTTTTCCCTTGGGAGCTTTATAAGTTGCACACTCTTTTTTTTTCTTAACTATGCATTCCAGAAAGCAATTTCTCAGGAACAGTGGTTCTAGTTTAATCTCCAGATTATCTGTGGTTTATTTTTCCTCCTAGATAGAGGGGCTAAATAATTAATTAAGGCAGAGGTGGGGTCTCTGTATGGGCATATGTGTGTCCAGATTTGAGAGCTGCCACTTTTACTTGCAGTGTTGCAGCTGTATGGCCTGAGCACATTGGTTATTTGGAGGTGAGCACAGGTGCTCCAGTGAGCTTGGCCTCTGCTCCGGAGTCAGGTCCTGAGCCCCCTGGAAATACCCTGGATTCACAAAGCAGAGCAAAGGGTATATTTCTGCAAATGTTAGAGCAGTGATTTTTTTTTTTCAGTTAAGTGCACTGACCAAGAACAATGGAACATTTTGGCTGTATTTCTCTCCTGTATGAAAACGTGCCAAGCAAAGAGCAGATGGGGTCAGGGGACTGCCTGGGGTTGTCTGGGTCTTAAGCTGTCTCCGTCCCAGCCCTGGTGGGAGCAGAGTGACCTGCTCTCATGTCTGCTGTGTTGGCTGCCCTGAAGTTCCTGCCTCAGTCACAATCCTGCGGAGTGGCACATGCCAGGATATCCATCCGCAGTGTGCTGTGGGGGAGTTAAACTCCCCCTGCATGAGGACTCTTCCTTATGAGAATCGACCACCAATAGACCTTAATGACACAAAAGGGCTCTGAGAGCTTGGTCCTCGTACCTCCAAGTTCATGGGTCTTTGTAGTACTAGCACTGGGTTGAGACAAACTATTTCTCTACTGACATTAATGTACTTGACCCTGTAGAGTGCAAAGTAGCCAAGCAGTTACAGGCCATTAATCTGCAATTGCTCTTGTCAAATATTATATTCATTAATCTGGGGCCAGACAGTGGTTTAGTTGCCAGCATGGACTGTGATAAGTTTTTTATCTCCTAGTTAGAGCCGAGTTAGTCTCTAGTTAGCAGCTTTTGCAACCCTATATAGAGATGCCCTTGAATTTCACCAGTAGCTGAACCAAAGGTAAATCTCAGCATTGGTTCTTCTACTAAATGTGCCTTGAGAACCAGCTCCTTTTCCTTTGCTTGGATGGCTGGCTCATGGAAAGCCAGCATGATGCACAGGAACCTGTGGACAGGGGCTGCTTGCTTTTGGTTCTGTATGGTGCAGCACTTAGTCTGAGACATCCAAGAGAGAGCTCCCAGGTGGGCTGCTTTTTCACCCTGTGACCTCTTTGGGCACAACTGGAAGGCAGGTGGGTTGTGTCGTTTCTGTACACATTCACACACTGATTTTATTGCTTCACTTAGCAGAGGAGGAGCGCTCCAGGCATCCCACAGCAGAAATTCCCCTTATTCTTGGACACCGCCCAAGGGTTACTCGACAGAACAATAATTGCTAAAAAATAAGGATGCTGAGCAGTAAGACTTGTGAAGTGCTTTGATAAGCCAGCCTGTGAGGATTGTGTATAAAAGGGTGTCCTTTTGTTGCTTGAATGGCTATAAAAGGCTTCAATAGCCTTTCTCTGGCAAACTGCTGGTGCGCGTAGTCGGGAGTTCATCTGAACAAGTTTTGTAAGCTCAGTGCCACCATACACATACTGATCTGCAGCTGCTACTGAGGTGAAAACTGTTTATGTTTTAATGTATTAGGTTCTGCCTGCACCCTTCTGTATAGAAGTCTTGTTTTGAAAGTATAAGAAAAACAAGAAGGAAGAATGCGGAGATGTTTTAACATAGCAAAAAGCATTTTCTTCCTACACAATGCCATTTCGGAGAGGGAACAGCTTCTCCTACAGTTCTGTTTTGGTCTAGGTCTCTCTCTTCAGAGATTTAAACATATGCTTGTATCAGTTTCTCAGCTGGTGTGTAGCTGTTGACATAGTGTATATACTGACATAAAGTGTGGTCTGCATTTACACCTGATGTATTTGCCATACATCTTCAAACTTAGCAGAGACCTCAGGTTTTAAACATGGTCCTTTCAAAAACCTGTAGCATGAGGGCTTTGGGGCTTTTTGTTTTTGTGAGCAGAACATTGACATTATTCTTAATAGTAAAGGAAAAAGATTGGGAAGTTGCTTTTTATCCTGACATCTGTAGGATATTTTTGGGTTTCACTAAGCAATTGCCCTTATGCAACAGATGGGGATCATAATGCTCCAGGTGGAACAGGCTGTGACACACCTGGAGCAAAATCCAGGTGCGCTGTGTGTTTGTGAAGAGTTGTCACTGCAAGACTTGCTTCCCTCGGGAAGCTGCTTGCAGCTGGAGGCAGGTCCATGCTCGTGGGGCTCATAACATGCTCTGGTTTTGCAGCTAGTGCTGCTTCAGGTCTGAGTCAAAGCAGGGATTTCCAGAAGTCCGTGAGTAAACGTGGAGCACAAACTCCATGTGTGTCCAGGTAAGTGGCTATGATCACTCACAAGCCATCACTCTACTCAGAAGTGGAAAGGAGCATATTTATGAACTGTTGGAGCTGCTGTGCCTGGCCATGGGAGGTTTTGCTTTCAGGTTTTATTTACCTGTGGATTTTTTTCTAGCTGAGGTAGCATTTGAGGAGATAGGATAACAACTTTAACCTCTGTTCTGGCCATCTATAAAGAAGATGGTAATTATTAGAGACAGGGATAAAATCCTGGTCCTAATGAAGGATGTCAATGATTTTTGAAGATGCTGAGATCATCTGAGGTAAGTTGGCCTCATCAGCTCTCTTAGATAATCTGTGAAAGACTGTCAGGCCACAGGAATGCAGTTCTCTAATTTTTGTTCTCTTGGTTGCTCCTGTTGCTCTGGTTTTGTTTCTTGTTATCTCCTCAAATCTAAGCATTTTTGTGTTTTCATCTTATTTCCCATGCATGCATTCTTTTACTAGTGAAAGAAAGATCATGCTCATATTTCAGTCTCCACAAAACAAGAGTATCAGTTTGATTCTCTTTTATTTTTGATCAGGTTACAAGGGATAAAGTTGACCTTGTCTGAAGATAAAGGATATTATTATACTGCAAGTTTACTAAGTGTGAAGTGATTTGGAAAATAAGCTTGGGGTTTTTTCCTATAAAATTTAGGATATCAAATAAGCTAAAGTGATTTTGGATGTGGTGATTGGGACTCCTTTTTTCCCTTCAGTTCTTCAAATTTGTGCTACAGAAGAGCAGGTTTTTGAAACTGTTTAGTGGAAATGAGTAATCTCTCAACTGTGTTGTTTGTGTGTAAGACTTCAAGCTAGTTCAGCTGGTAGTAGGACAACTCTTAAATAAGTCCCTTATGTAGGTGACTTCCTGACATAAATACCATGGAGTTTCTATTTTATGTAGTTTGATTTCCTTACAAAATTTCTGCTTGTTTCATCTGCTCTGCTATGATTTCTTTGTGTGTTATGAAGGCAGCATCAATCACAAAGTTTTTGTGGGCTTACAAGTTATCAACTTGCTCCTCAAGACCTTCCCTCATGGTGCAGCTGTTCCCAGTCTCAAGATAAGGCAGTCACAAAGTATTCCCATCCGTGGATGCATCCTCTGCTCCTCCAGCTTGGAGACTGCAGTCAAACGAGCTGATTTTGTCTGCCTGGCTCCATAAGAGTCAATGTATTTTGATTGCAGCACCAAGGACTATGTAATTGGCAGTTGTGGTGACAAGACTGAGACTTCACGTGTTCTGTTAAATCTGACAGGAAGTTGTCTGCTTGCTTTTTATTTGGCAGTTCACAGCTACAAGTGGATGTTCTCTTTCCTTTTATTTTCCTCTTCTACATAACCTAGGGAGAAGTTGTTAGAGTGTGCTCCTGTCTGTGGCTCATATCTATCATCATGGCTGTAGACAGACATCCTCTCTTCTACCAAAATATCAAGATTTCCAATTAGTTGTGTGCAAATTGAGGGAGCAGTTTTTTTTCCTAGAGCCTTCTTGTTACTCTCATAGGAAAGTTGTTCATTGTTTTACATTCACTGCTCATGCTTGAAGATTTTTAAGAGGAGAATTGATACTTTGAACCCTTAAAGAACAAAATTAGGCGAAGTAGAAATGGCTTTGATTGCTGATTTGGTCTATGATGCTGTGCTCTTTTCATTGCATCACAGATGAAAGCCTGTGTTTATTCCTAAAAAAAAAAAAAAAATCAGATGCTCACCTGAGTTCAGTTATTTACTTGGAGGAAAAAAGTTTCCTTAGATATGAGAAGGCTATTTAAAAATCTGTGTTGGACATTTTAATTGCCGCGAGTGATTAATCCTTTGAAGTTTTATTACCCATTATATACTTGATTCAAAAGTTACCTTTTGCAATAGCTTAAGGTTTTTTATTTGCCTGAGATTATTAACATTTCTATTTCAAGCTTTCAAAAAGAAACTTTCTGAGCATGATTATGAACATTAGGTTAATGCATAATCCTCACTCAAAGGTTCTCCTAGATTTCCATGTGCTTGTTTAGAGGCCATTCAAAGGTGCTTAGCTGTAATTGCCATTATGTGAGCACACAGAAATAAGGACTCAAGAGTCTTATCAATTATTCTGTTTGCAAATGCATTTTTAGATTGTCTCAGAGTTGTTCAAAGTTAAACTTGCATTGAAGTTACTAGGACTTCTAAAGGTATTTATCCTATTGGGCTGAAGATTCTATTATCTCCTTATTTAAATGCTCAGTGGTTATGTCTTTCGTGGTCTTCATGTAATTGCTGAGGATTTATTTTTTTGTGACACCTCTTTCAGAGGTGTTTTACCTACATGCGAACTTTTAGCTGCTGACATAGAAGTAATACAAGCCTGTTTAGAAATGGCACAAGTGTTTGAGTTTTTGTAGCTTTCAATGAGCTGCAAGGCCTTAAATACATGAGCTGGAAAGGAAAAAGGAACTTTGTCTCTTAATTGCCCTCTCAAATACTACTTGGAAGACTATAAATGGGAAATGAATCTGAAAGGTAGCCGGACCTACATCTTCCACCCTCCAGGAGAAGCCTTTTCTGTACTCACAGCTCCTACTTGAGTGCCTTATCTAAAGATCTGTGAAGTTCACAGGGGAATTCAGAGGGAGTTATTGTCAAGTAAAAAACTGGAAATGCATTTCTAGAATGCAGGAAAGGACTGGTGTGTGGGGAAGTCTCTTTGGTGCAGCCTGTCCAATACCAGAAGGTCACAATAAGGCTGAGAGAAGAAAAAAATAAATCAACCATTCAATACATTGCAAACCACAGTAGAAAATACACTTTTATGTGCATATACTGTAAAATCGAGAATATTCTTGTAGAAATCATACAGAAATACCCTGTACTTCATGCAGTGTGCTACCCAAATTTTGAACAGCTTTCTAGCACTGACGGTGGCAACACCAATGTCAGTAGCAGTAAAACACAACAGGCTGAATTCTGTCACATCAGAAGATTTCAAGCCATCGCTGACCTTGCTTGTCCCACCTGCATGCATCACTGAGCATGGGGCACTCCAGAAGTTGGGCTCTGTGGGTTGGTGGTCTCTGAGCTATCCATCTTCTCATATGTATATTGAGCCTGATAACGTGGGCTGGAGAGGAGTCAGAAACGATGTTTACAGCCCTGTCTCAGCCAGATGCTGGGAGCACAAGAAACACCCCAGTTAATTGGAGTTAGTCAGTTGAGCTCAACAGCCTGCTGTCAGGCAGGCAGTGGGAGATGCCACCCAGCAAGCCCCCACCTCTGTCCCACTGGTGGTCGTAGCCTGGGTGGTGGCTGTCTGTGTCCCCCCCAGCCCAGTCACAGCAGTGCTGTCCCAGCTTGCACTGCAAGTGATGCTGATCTTGGAGAAATAAATAATGCATAAGTGGAGGGGTATCTTCATCTGCTTCCTTCACTGGCCTTGTAGGTCTGAGTTTCTTGACCTTAAAGCTGCCACGTTGTGCCCAGCTCTTTATTTATGCCTGCCCAAGGCGTGGTATGTCACAGTATCCTTGGCCCTCACCCAGTGGCATGGCCTGACTCCTTAACCACTGATTCCCATCCATCTTATCAGTTGTTTTCCATTTTGCCTTTTCATATTTTTTTTAAAAGAACATTTTTAAACTCAGGGGTTACTAAACATTTTATGTTTTGTCTTTTTAACATGAATATTTTTTGTTTAGTTAAAATTCTCTTCTTTCTGACGAGGTTGATCAGTTTTTCAGTAAAAAAATTCTGTTAGAATAAGGCTTCTCGTTTGCAAAAAATACCGAGGTTATGATTTTTCGGATCTCAAGCCCAGTGTATGTTTCCAGATTATCATGGAAAGCAGTCTCTCCCAAATTTTCTTCAGGAAAAGCAAGTGTAGTTTGTCATGAATCCCAGCTAATTTATTCCCTGTTCCATAAATGTTATCCCCTACCAGTCCAAAGGCTGTCATTACACTGCTGTCATTAACCATCTGTTTAGCATGTAAAACTCCTCGGGGCAGGGATCACATCTTTGCTTTGTACTGTGTAAAGCTGAGCCTGTGGCTAACACTTGAGAAACAATTAATGATAATGCAGCTCAGTAGGGTACTGGGATACCAAGCTAATAAGAGTGGTATAAATGCCTGGCTGGATGGGATTAGAGGGAACTTCTGTTTCCCAGTGGTGTGTCTCCAGCAGGTGAAGGGAAATAATCTTAAAACACTGTATGACAAGGAGCAGTGAAAAAATAAACAGCATTTCTGAAGGATGTAAATGAGAAAAGAATGCAAGAGAATCACCGTTTGGATGTGTGATATGCTTTATTATTATTATTTTAATGAGATTTGTATTAAATAAATATATTTTTCTCTACCATAAAATAAGGGATCATTTCAGAACATTGGTATCATTAGCGCCTGCATTGTCCTTTGCACAGTCTTCTGCATGCATTATAAGTCGATGCTTTATTGTATTTTCCTTTGTATCTTAATGAACCCTGTGTGTCGGGGAGAGAGAGAGAGAGGGAGAGAGAGGGAGAAGCTCAGTAGATTTTCATCTTATGTTAATCCATCAAAATCAAGTTAGTTGCAAGAGATGGAGGAGGTAGGTGCGTGTGTGCGCGCAGACGTCAGCGCCCAGCCGAAAGCTTTCCAGTTGCCCAGCAACCTTCCCGGAGGAAGATGGATGTCCTGCCACCCGCCCGCTTTCAGTGAGCTGCAATGTATTCAGGGTACGGCGTCCGCTGCACGCGCAGGGGACGGGCACCGCTCAGCCCATGGCGGGGGGATCTCGCCTCTCTCAATGGCTGGCTCTCCTGCCGGGGCTGCAGAAAATGCATTTCGTGCCATCTTCCTTCAAACTGCAGCTAATTCGGTTGGCTGCATCACCGAATCGTCATCGTGGTTTGGCAGCAGGGGCCGTGAGCTCGTTCACATTGCTCTTCCCCTCCATCGGGGTCTTAAAGCCATATTGCCAGCAGAACCATCTCCCTCCTTTCCAGTAAGGTCCTTATCTGTAGTAACAAAACCGTGGGCTGTAGGAGCTCAGCAAATGCTGTATTTGTCGCTGACCTCTCTCTCTTTGGTAGTTTCTTTTGTTCCTGAATTGGGCTCAGCTGGCATGACCAGGTCTGACCTCCGCTTTGGCTGTGCTTCCCTTTCCTGTGGTTGACCAGCATTAGGACACTCAGCCACACACACAGTGGACCAGGCACTGTTGGGTTGCAGCCTAAGAAGCCTTTGGAGAAATCAGAGGGCTCTTTCTGTTGAAGAGTGTTGTGCAAAGACAACATTTTGATGCCAAATAGGAATTGATGGTGTCTCCTTAATTTTATGAAATATTTAATTATGATAGGATGCATTTGTTTGCTATTTGAATTCCTTTAGAATATGTGTCAATGTTGTTCTCAAGGATGAATTTAAAATCCTTGCCCATTTACAGTGGTTAGACTAAATCCTGCTGAAAACCTCACACAAAATCCTACCTGTGTAATCGTAGATATCTTTCATGGTCTGCCTCTGGTGCCTTTATTTATGTTGACAAGCTTTTTACTTAGGGTTTGATTCAGGAAAGCAGTTACGAATGTACTTGACTTTAAATCTTTTTATAGGCCTATTGAAACTAATGAACTTCTCGACAGGTTGAAACTTGAACGTGTGCTCTGCTGGCTCTGGACGTGTGAGTGATGTTGAGAAGGCAGGACCTGGGAGCCTGAGGAAGGCAAAAAGGGCTCTGATGGCGTAGGTGCTGTTGTATCAGGTTCTTTGCCACAAATAAGAGCATGGAAACATAAAAGGAGTGTCAGGGCAAGCACCAGTTCTCCTAAAGCAAAAATATTTTACAACCCCTTAAACTGAGATAAATCTGCTCCAACCCAAGAAACATTACTCTGCTTCATCTGTGTTGCACCGTGTGTCGCCGCCCCTGGAGCAGCTGTTTGTAGGCATGCAGCTGCTGTAGAGCTGTTTCTTGCACCTGTGTCCTGGGGTGTCTCAGTCCATGTGCCCTGACCTTAGGGGAGGCAGCAGGGAGTGCCCTGAGAGGTGCTGTTTGTATGGGCAGGCAGGGAGCACTCACGGCAGCATTGAGCTGCATGTGAGAGAGCAACGTGGCTCTTGCTTACTCTGGGCTTATATATATGGCAGTTATGTGTCATTTGAAATGCACTTTCTGATGGCAAGCTATTTATCAACTGGTTATTGAACTTGTTATTTCCTAAAGCATATAATGCGTGGCTGTTGATTGAAAAGCTGCTGTTCTGTCTCTTTGTTCTTCCACCTTGCAAGTATTCTTTCTTATTCATTTTGTTAAAGTCCTTCAACTCTAGATTGATAACTTCCATCACCTGGATGGTGGAGCTTTGTTCAGTGACAGCCGTTGGTTTTGTCTGTGCTGTTTTTAAAATGGCTGCGTACAGGGTGGCAGAGGAGAGTACCTGGAAGTGGGGCATTGGATGGGAGAAGCTCAAAAGGAGGAACATTTTCCGAATGCTGGTGTGCTTAATTTTTGGAAAATGAATAGAGAGTATGAAAAACTAACATCATCTTTACCAGACAGGAGCCTGGATAACAGCAAAATGCTGCATATTAAGATTTTAATTAAGTGATTCATGGTTTGTTAGGGAGAAACTTCTTGCAGTTGAGTGTGATTGGGGAACAAGTGGTTTATGTCCCTGTCTGAGCACAACTCTTGCCATATTCATTCCTAATTATGAGATTTGTGACTTGTCTCTTTAGCCAAATTCAGCAGGTTTGGATCCCACTCCTTTTGACAGAGATGATGGTTTGCTATTTATGGGTTCCCATTTCAGGACAGGTCAAAGAAAGACCTTTCCTTCTCACGGTTAGATAACTTTCTTTTTCTGCCTTCGCTGAGGAGCCACAGGAGGAATGTGCTGTAAGCTGTGCACTGAAATGAATGGCAGCTGGGGACTGGGCAGGGGACTACGCTCACCCTTACCAGTGCTGGTCCTAAGGAGTACATCATTAACCTGTACTGTGAAGATTCCTGGTGAACCTGGATATCCTCTTGTCCTGTGATCCTGCCTTTACTCTGTGTTCTATAAACACAGAACAAAAAGGGCTGTTTCCAGTCTTAAATTGATTTATGCTACAAGAAACTGCTTCGTAGTAGGGGCAGGTAAGCTACTAGTTTAGGGCCTTTATTACAGATGTTGGAAGTGTTCCAGCCTGGGTGTCTGTCCTGTGCAGTGGGATTCACCTGGCTGGTGGCTGTGGGTGCACGCACCCGTGCAGGCAGGCAGCACCCCTTCACAGTGCCCAGAAAGGAATGAGCAGGCAGGGTGCAAACTGGCTCAGCCTAAGGAGTGCTTCTGATGAGATCATTGCCTCTAGGAATGCTGCTCTGCCTCTCTCCTGGAGCTCAGGTGACCAGCTCAGTGATAGGCCGAGGTCAGCACTTCACAGCATCTTGGATTATGTGATGCAGATCACAAGTGTAACACCAAAACAGGCTCACAGCGTCATTTTACTTAGCTAGGATATGTTCAGAGCTTGGTTCTGCTCATTGCTGGGTATTTCTACTGTCCCTTAGGGTGGTAAGGAGTTGAGAGCATCCAGTACAATCCATTATGTCCTACAGGAGTGTGGAAGGGTAGAGAAGCAAGGTAGCTGATCACAATGAGCCATTAAAGCAGCAACTAGAATATCTTCTCTTTTTTGAGACCATTTAATCTTTTTGAATGAATAATACAATATTTATAATATTATAGTAGCTCTGATAACTTGCTTAAAAATTAAAAATAGTTAATGGATGAAGTGGAATAAGCGTAGTTAGTGCTTCTCACTAGTCTGCTGCTATACCTCCTGCTAGAACAGTTTTATTTAAATGCGTAATTTTCTCCCATTTTAACAACCCTGACTGGAGCAAACACGCTGGCTGTGTACTGCCTTGGATGGTATTTATAAAGCTCCATCTCTGGTCTGTGTCCCAGCTATCTGGAGCACCACGTCCTTGTGTCAGATGAGTTATCCTTCAGCAGAGGAGGGCTTTTCAGCAAAATGCATTGATCTGTAAGGTCTCTTTTGAAGGTGCAGTACTAGGATTTGTTGTGGTAGGTGAATTTTGTGTATTATTTTAGTCCCAGACTCAGTCCAGTTCTCAGGGAAGTGCCGTTTCCTGCCCTGCTTTCCCAACTCAATGGAAAGCTCTGCTGTGCTTGAAGACTCCAACTGCTGATCACAGTGCTCAGTTGGGCGCTGCTGCAGATGTTGTAGATAGCTGGGACCTGTTTTGTGTGGACTTGATGACTTGGAGACACAGGTCTTGGTTTGATACAGTTGAGTGGTACAAAGCTTATAGGAGAGCTGTGTCTTATATTGCTGAAGACGTGCTCCAGGGCATTTTGTGGCAGTCTCCATAACACTGAAGGCCTCGTGCCTGGTAGATTGCATGGTTATTGCTAAATGAAAGGTGATAAAACACAAAAAGTTGCAGCAAGGTCACAACCTTGCTGTTCAACAGGTCCACCCTGTTGAACAGGGTGGAGATTCCTACCCGAAGTTGATGGCAGTATTTTCTTTCTCAGAAAGAATTCAAAAGGATTTCTGTGGGATAGTTTAGTGTTGGTGTGAAATGTAAACCTGGCTGCAGACTGGGTTGACTGACAGGGAAGGGTTGGGAGCAAGGCAGAGCATTCCTTAAAATGAAGGGATTTGCTCAGTGTGAGCAGACTCCTTGGAGCACTTTCCACCAAACTCATCTCAGTCTTTGACTGGTCAGTCAGTCTTTGTCTGGTCAGACTCTGTGCATGAGTGTCTGTGACCCTGCTGTGTGTGGTGAAGTTGAGGCAGAGCTATGTGTTGTGTCACGGCACAGTTCAGTCTGTGCAGCGCAAGGAAGTGCTTAAACATTTCTGGTGAGTGACTATAGATAACTTATGGTCAAAAATTCTAAAAGAAGTTAGTACAGAAGATCTCCGGTCTGTTTCTGTTAACTTAAGCCTCTTGGAAATTCACAATGAGCAAATGTGTGCAAGAGGAAGATCCCGGGTAACTGCCAGCAGCTTAGCCTGACATCAATCCCAGGCAAAAGAATAGAACTGAGAGAGGATTTAGAGAATTAAAGGTAGGGAATATAATTAATGCCATTCAACATTCTTTTTTGGAGAATATGTCTTGTCAAACAAACCTGTTTTATCTGATAAGATTGCAAGTTTGGGGGATAAGATAACTGTGTAGATATAATATACTTGAACTTCTGTAAGGCGTTTGATTTTATTCCACATGACATTATTATTAAAATATTAGTACTATATACTTTTACTGAAGCATATCTTAAATGTATTAAGAACAAGGTAACTGACAGAGCTCAAAAAGTAGTTGTCAATAGGGAATCTTTACTGAATATGAACATTTTTTAATGTAACTCTGCAGGGATCAGTCAGAACCCTCATGCTATTCATCATTTTTGGCAGTGATATGGAAGTAAATATAAAATGAATTCTGATAAAATTTCTGGGTGACACAAAGATTGATGAAGTGAGAATGAGGGCAGTAGGATACAGTGCTCTTGGTTAATTGTCCCTACTGAAACAAAATTCCAGAATTCCTTTAAATCTAATTAAATAAGAAAGTTTTTGTGCATCCGGAGAGGAATGTAGCACAGAGCTGTTGCCCGGCCTGGAAAGCAGAAGGTTTATGAGAAACCTTTGCATGTGCTGGCCTCTGGATAAATGGGGATTTCCTAGGGAAGAGACAGTTTGCGTGCAGGATCCCATGGCCTCCATCTGATGGTGGTGGTGGTCTGTGGCTTGGCAGAGCTGCTGTTAGAGGAACCTCGCTGAGGAGGCTGCTGATGGGAAATGACTCTTCATCCTCCCTGCTGTGGAAGGCCTAAGAGAAATGTGCATTGGACACTGGTTACATTTCTGTCTTTGCTTGTGTATCTGTGAGGTCTCCAGTATATTTTCTCATTAACCTTTGTCCATTGGAGGTTTTTGAAGGTGCTCTCCATTTGTACCACAGGAACCAGACTTCGTGGTAGAGTTCAGCTGGAATATAGAGCAGGGTCCTTCCTCTGTACTAGTGAGACTGGCTTGCAATTCTCTGTCAGCACCTCCAGACATAGAGTAGGCTGCAGCAGCAAAGGACATACAGCCCTGAAATGAGAGCACGGAGGTGTCACATACCCATATCGTGGCTATTTTATTTTAGAGGCTCTTCTTGACGGCACAAGCTCCTTGCACTCACGTTACTTTCTCACCAGAGGTGTGCATGGGTGCAGTCTGTGTCATGCCGAGGCTTTTCCTGCTGGCGAGATGAAAAGAGAAGTTGTGAACCCAGGTATCGTGCAGTGACCCCCTTGCCAACAGGGGCATGAGGTACCCCGTTAGGAGGGCCACACCAGTGCCGAGAGCCTTCAGCAGTGGCCAGGAGTAAGTTCACAGGAATATGATTCTGTAAACATCTTCAGGTTTGTTGCATTTTGAAGAGGGAGACTTTGAAAAGCCAGAGGAGGTAACTACTCTTTGGCTACTGCTTTTAGCTTTGATTGAGCCAGATCTGTTTATGTATGCAGTGTTGAAACCTTCCTTGTTTCCAAAACCTGACCACAGCATCACAGAGTAATAATTTACACTGGAAAGGACTGCTGCTGGTTGTCTGGTCCAACAAAAGCCAGCTGCTCCCAGATGGAGATTTCCCAGCCTCGCTGGCTGATCGGCTCAAACACTTCGCTACTCTCCTTGTAGTTTTTGTGGATTTTTTGGGGGTTGTTTTTAATGAAACTGAAACTTTCTATGCTCAGCTTGTGTCTGTTGTCTCTAGCCCCGTTCTTGTAGTCCTCCAAAGGAAATCCACTCAGCCTCTTACACCCTCCTGTACCGGTGGTTGGAAACAGCCCTCCCTGGAGCCTTGTCTTACTTTCACTGAAGAAGCCCTGCTCCCTCAGCCTCTCCATACCTATCCTGTCCTGCAGCTCCCTGACCATAGCAGCCCTCCACAGGTCTTGCTCCAGTACTTCACCGTCTCTGCATCCAGTGCTCTGAGGCTGTCCCACCAGCTCTGAGCAGAGGCGAATGGCCATTTCTGTCAGCCTGCTGTTATGCTTTGGAAGGGGAGAAATGAAGGGAAAAAATTGGTTTTGTTGCTGTAAAACTTAGCTTTTCTCAGCAAGCTTCCAGCATGTGACTGTTTTACTACCCATACAGGGAAAGTGGGGGAGCAGTCAGACCAGAAGAGTTGCCCTTGAGGCAAACAAACCAGCAGTGAAGTGTCTGCTGGAAACGTCCCCCCTATGGCTCAGCCAGCCCTCTGGGATCCTCAGCTGCGTGACTGCCGAGTACCAGAGGTACAGCAAAGATGGAAAACCCTGCGATGAGACTGACAGGAACTTCAGGTCCGAGCGGCAAAGTGCACCGGGCCGTGGCCTGTCCTTCCCTGTGCTGCACTGCTGCTTGATGTCCATTGCACGCAAACAGCTTCTCCATCACTGTGTGAAGGACCGTGGACCATTCATAAACAGACCAACTTTCAGCATAGCTTTCCAGCCACAAGTTTCCCTAAGCTAAAAAAAAACAGTGTATCTTACTAAATAAATGATTAGACGTCAATGATTTTCTGCCTTCTAGAGCAGAGTTATTTGGAAGCATGAAAGGAAATAGCTGCAGCAGTATAAAACCGCTGCCCTTTGCACTTGTATCTTTCCCACAGAGTAATCCTTCATTCATTGTTTACTTAATGAGAAAAGAAAGAGGTTAATTTATAAAACCAAATAAAAAACAGACACAGGACTTTATTTGTGGAACAAAAAACTGAATTAAATGAACAGTCTGTCCATTAATGCTGCTAATTGTGCCATGCTCCACTGTGGAAAATACACAGGTTTGCTAGGTTTCTGCTCTTGCTGGTGGAACCCAGTCTGTCTCCAGTGAGGGTTGAAGCCACTGAACTCTGTGGCAAGAGTTTCCTAACAACTTTTCTTACTTGGTAAATTAATTTAATCTCCCAGTCTGCAACAAGCTCAGCTTCTTAGGGGCTTCTTAAATTTAATAGATAAGTATAGGGGTAATTGGCAGAGCCAATCTTGTTGGTAAATGCTGCTGTCTGAATCATTTGCAGATTCTCATGAACATTAGTAGAGAACTGCGGCAAGGGAGAGAAAGAGGGACTGCTTAACTCATTTCCCCTGCTCCAGAGAAGTCTGTAGTACCCATCCTAGAATTTAGCAATCTCTAGGTTATTTCTGTTGGCTGTAGGATATTGCAGAGGTTGGAATTAAACCCAGGTGGGGGGAAGTTTTGCATTTCATCTGTGTGTTTCCTGGTAGCCGAACCTCTTTGCTAGTCAGCGCATGTCTGCAGTGTCCACCGTTCCTGCTGGGGGAACACAAGGTAGTTGTGCCCTTCTGTAGATGGGAGCATGTTAGATCTGCATGGATGAGGGTTACTTGATGCTGAGACTGGCTGGAGGCTGAAGCTGCCCTATGTCCCTCTCTTTCCTCAATCACCCTGCAGAGGAGAGAGGGAGCAGGGAGAACTGGGCCGGAGTGGTGGAAAGAGGAATCAGTACGTGAAGGCATCCACAAGTAGTTAATGAAGACTCTTAAGAATAACATTTGATTCTCTTTGGGAATCTGAGGATTACTGTGAAGTGTAGATGAGGAAAAATATGTCAGGGAAAAAAAAAAGTTATCTTGCTGGAATTCCCTCTGGTGATTTAGAAGATTTTGTGTTGGAAAAGACACTTTTTTTCTGGGCTGTAAAAGAAATGAAAGGAGATATACAAAGAAGGTTAACCGATCAACTGAACTATACCAGCTGCCCTGTGAATGTTGCGGGTTCATGGAGCTTTGAAGTCTCCACCGCCACCCTGCTGAAAGGAGCTCGGGACAGTTCTTCACTAACTTCTCATCACCTTTGTCAGCCAGCTTGATCTTCAGATCGTGATAGCAAGAGTAAAATGCTATTTGTGAAAAGAGTTAGTGAAAATTTAAACCAAACTGATACCACAGACCATGTGCAGATTTTAATGCAAAAGAAGGGCCTGGAGCAGAAGTTTTCCTAATTCTTATGTCAGGCACATTCATGACTTTTAAATTTAATCTGCAGTTTGTTTTATTTTTGACATAGAATTCTACTTCTTAACTTTAAATGAAACTTGTTTCTATACATGTGTATTTTATGTGTATATAAAATGCATGTATAAAGTATATGTATTTATTCATATATATTAATACATACTTATTGTAAGTGTATGTATATGAAAAAATACATAGTTGTTGCTCCAACATATCTTACTCGCCCACAGAATTACATACAGTCTTTGGAAAGTGAATTTTTTGAAATGCCGTCATCTCTTTGTTGAGTATTCAAAGAACATTGTAATTATTGCTGTCAGTATGCTTTAAATGCTCAGTGGAAAAAGTTGCAAATATTTTTGTTAGAACATGTATTTGTTTGTTACCTGCTCAATGTATCACCTATTTGTATGCCAGTTGGCTTCTTTTCAAAAATGTACTATTGAGAATATATATATATATATATTTTTCTTTTTTTTTCATCACAGTGATATATTTTTATGCTGTTGTCACACACATTAATGGAGATCCAACCCCTCCGTAATATATTCTGGAAATATTTGGGAGACATAAGGCTGTTCCTTTTCTAGATATATTGTCAAAATTGCTCTTGGCTTCAGTTTTGGGAATGCAAGTGATTTATTTCAGTTCAAAGTAAACGCAGTTGGGCTTGCCAATGGTTACATCAACACAGCAGTGTTCATTTTGTCTGGAAGGTACTAAGCTGTGATGTCTTCACGTCTGAAACTATGGCTTGGAACAGGCCTGGGTCCTGGGGATGGACGGCTGGGCAGATGGAGCCTGTGGCTGATGGTGGCTCACACAGGGATCTTCAGGTTGAGGAGGTGCCTCCAGGCGCCGTGTGCTTGCTGGCTTCTTGTTGTCTGCCAGTGGAGCAACCTGTGGTCATGGTTCTTCATCTGGTGATGCCGAAGGCTGCTTGTGGCTTGCTTGAGGTTTTGAGCATTTCGCAGTGTTTTTTTCAATGTTTGTGTTTCAACAGAGGGCTGCAAGGTGGGAGGGAAGAATAATTTTACAGTATAACCAATCTCTGTTCCTGAACATCACCTCCAAGGAAGCCAAGGGCTGTGTTGCTGAAGCTGAGCCCTCCTCCTGTTGGTGTCAGGTGCAGCTCCTGCAGGCTGCCTTCCTGCTGGGGCATGAGCCACCGTGCAGGGTGGCTGCAGGGTGCACACGGCCTTCTTCTTCTGGTGAAGCCCAAATCGAAGTTAGGACCTGTAACAAATGTCTTCTGGTTCCCCAGCCTCTGGGTACAGGCAATCAGTGAGTTTGTACACTCTGTTTTGTGGGGTTTTTTCTGCTTACTTTCTGAGAGCAAAGGTGTGGTGCATTTTTTTAGTGGAAGTGGGGGCAATCCAGCACCAGAGGTCATTTGACTGGTAGATTTTCCCAGCTCACTTAAAAAGTGAAGCTGGCACCTGTTAGAGAACATCTTTCCTATGTTGAAAATACGTATCTATGCTTTCGTGCTTGTGTCCTTTACAGTTCTTCAGAGCCATGTCTGAACATGAGAAACCCATCTCTGTGGCGGGCTCTTTCTCTGGTAAACTCTCCTTGGACTCGTTTGTGATCTCAAGGGGGAGGCTGTGGTGTTCTGTGGATGCATTAAAAGAGGCTAATTTTTTGTTGGCTGTTCTTAAATCTGGGAGAACACTGTTGTAGGTTGAGATAGCTAAAACTGGCTGTCTGTAATTAGCATGGCAAGGGCTGTGGGCTGGATATCTTTGGCCCCCGCCGGCCAGGCTGCGTCATCCTGCCACAGCAAGCAGCCAGAGGGAGAAGAGAAACCTGAGATGCACAACATGTAAATACTCCAGAAATACTAGGAATTTGGCAAGAAGGCCAGCAGTGGCTTCCTCTCTCCCTAAAGATACCGCCATATGCCCAGAGATGAATCCAGTTATTTCAGCAGTGTTGGCAAAACTAGTTTTCTACTCCCCACTGCTCCCCAGGCTGGTACGAGCACTGCCCTGTCTTCTTGGGGCCAGGGGCTGCAGGGTGAGGAGCAGGCATGGGAGACCAGGCAAAAGCAGTGCCATGGGAGTAGCAGGTACGGCAGCCAGGGATATGGGGCAGCTGCCTTGGGCAGAGGGCCTTGCTTGGGCAGTGCATCTTCATGCAAGGCAATCCCCTTCCCTGAATTTGGGGTGCAGGATGCACTATGGGGGTGAGTGCTGGAGGCAGGACACACACCTCCTGCTCGTGCCCTGTGCTGTCTCCTTTGCGTTTTGAGCTCCGACGGGATTGTGCCACAATAGCTGCGGGCCGATCACTTTTATGACATATTACTGCAATAAAATTACAAATGTATGGCAGTCAGAGACCTAGGAATGTGCCCGTAGTTTTTCCTTGCTGCTCTGTACTGGTTAACTAGCACACGAACTCAGGTGATCAGTGGGAGAGAGAGGGAATGCCAGGGGCGTTGCCCTTTCCTGCTCAGCACCTGAAGCCTGGCATCCCTAGGGATGCTGGGCTGGCTAAACACAGCATGGGTTCTTCTTGAGTGGGTTTGGGCAGTAGGAAGCAATGTACCACTGCAGCACCTCCTTCTTCAGAGATTTCCTTTTTGGGCTCTTGCTCATCAGTGGTACCAGTTTTCTGGCCTTGTTACTGCTACAAAGGGAAGGTGCTTGGTGGCTTTTGGGCTTTTTTGTTGGTTTGTGTTTTTTTTGTGGGTTGTGAGGTTTGTTTTTGGGGTTTTTTTTGTTTGTTGGTTTGGTTTGGTTTGTTTTCTTGGGGTTTTAGTGTTGGTTTTGGGTGGTTTTTTGAGTTTTTTTTAAAATTTTTATTTTTAATTATAGGGGGAGATACTTCACTCTATAGGAATGCCAGGGTCAAGAATTTACATCCAGCTCCTGGTTCCACTCTTCTGTACATAGCCCTTCTCCCTCCACGCCATCTGTCTGTTGAAATTAATGCTTTAATACCCTCTGCAGGGTAGTATTGCTGTTTATTTATTCCAGTGTTTAAGTTTCTTTTTGACTTCTGGGATTAAGCTGGAGTGCCCAAGCGTCCTCATGGACTGTGAAAATTGCAGGACAGCCTATCACACACAGGCTCTTGAAAAGGGGGGAAATATGTGAAATGCTGGTTTTGCCTGTGTTTTCCTTGGCTTGCTTTCCTAGCCATGGCTCCTGGGGCAGGGGAGGGGACCAAGTCCCTAGTTCCTTTGGTGTGACCCAAAGCAGAGAATATTTGATGTGCAATACTCCAAGGTCCTGATGGATACCACCTTGCTGCTCCTGTGCCCCTGGGAGCCCTTCCCTGACAGCCATACCCTGGAATTCAAGTGCAGTCTCCTCGGAATAGCCTTGGAACTGCTAGACTTCTGACTTGCATGGCTTTTTTTTCCCCTTCAGAGGTAGCCAAAGTCTGAGACCATCCCACATCCAACCATCCCACGTCTTTAACAGAAGAACTGTTAGAAGTGTCATAACCCAATTAGCAATTCTGCATTTCTCATCTTTATCTGCCGCTGGGAACATCTCCCAGGGCTCAGAGTTGCTTGGATCCCACCTGAACCTGCAGCACATCCTAGGAACCCAGTTCCTTTCTACTGCCTTCCTTTGTTATATTTGATTTTCTGTCTGTTTTCTGCTTGGGGGGAGGCTGTTGTTTGGGTTCTGTTTGACTCCAGTTTAGTGTGTGACTCAGCATTACTGTATATTTTATTCTGCTGCTGGTTTTATTCTGCTGCATTCCCCAAAACTTCCTGGTGCTTTCAGCTGATAATACCAAAGTGTCTTACCCTAAATTTGTGGCTGTGATCTCCCCACAGCCACCACCCTCCTTTGCCTGCTGAAGTCTTCCCTTGGCCATGCCGTCCTATGGTGGGGACCATGTTTACCTGGAGGTAGCATGCACGTTAGC
Source organism: Regulus satrapa (assembly GCA_013396955.1). NCBI lineage: Eukaryota > Metazoa > Chordata > Aves > Passeriformes > Regulidae > Regulus > Regulus satrapa. Next base: position 89,553 of record VWZN01000909.1, read on the forward strand.
CAGTAATTGTCACATTAATTGCTTTGTGATAACTGCATGGCATCAAGCAGGCTCCACGCAGACAGCTTCCCCTGCTTACACCACTGGCCTGGCTGCCCTTGGCCCTCTGTGGTGACCACTCAACAACTGGGGAGCTCACCTCCTGCCATCAGTATCTGGACATGGTGCTTCCTTTCCTGTGTGTCTGGATAGGATATGTCCATTTTATTTTGCATCCTGGAGCCTTTAATTACTCTCAACAAGTCCCTTTCACACTTGGAAAATCCTGTAGCAATTTCAGTTTGAATTGCTTTCTCTGAGGCTTTGGTTTAGATGAGTGCACCTGCTCTGGGGTTCCAATGGTAATTGAGCTGTAATAGTTATGATCCTTTAAAAGCACTTAAGGTACCATGAGCTTTAAGAACTGATAACGATGCAATCTGGCATCTCAGCACTAGTTTTGTCTTGTCTCTGAGCATTTTGGTTTAAATAGTATTCTTTTGCCATTTTTGAAGACTACAAATATTCACAGGTTTTGGAACTCAGATGTATTTAATCAAATGCTGCCCTGTGCTCATGTACCCGCCCCACCGATCTGGGTCCTGGGCTGCTCCTCATTTCCCACTCTGCCAAACTCCTGCTGAGCTCAGTGGGAGTTTTGCCAGAACAAGGCCCTAAAAAAGAAGTATGACTCATTTGAGCAGTTGTGCTCATTTGTGCACCAGTCCAGGCTCACGTTAAAAGGATATTAAACAAAAAATGCTAAAGAACCTACTTGTCTTGTCCTTGCCTAGAGCAAACATTTATCCTGGGACTGGTCCAGCAGGTGAAGATGGCTTTTCCTCTGGTTCGTGTATTACTTAGGATTTTGTGGTGTGGATACTGTCAGAGCTTTTACAGTTCTCTGCTGCCTTAATTCCCCTCTAAGGAGGCAGAACAGGGAGGGGGATGAAGAAAAGAGAAAGACATCTCTCTCAGCATGTACAGTAGCAAGAGGTGTGCAGCCTGTAGCCTGCTGCTGAACTCAGACTATAACATTTCCAAAATTACCAGTTGTGAGTGTGATAATGAACTGAAAGTAAATATGGTTCAGTTTGCTATGAATCATTCTTGGGGGGTTTAATTGGACTTGGATTAGCTGGCATTGTTGCAGTGCAAGAATAGAATTGTTTCAGAATTAGACAGGCATATCTGCTTGGCAATGCAGAGCTGCAGCATCCAAATGGTACTGGGGAAAATTTGTCCTCGAAGAGACTTTCTAGGATGGCTTGAGGAAGTTCTCTGGGTGAGGAAGGAGCCAAGGCCCCACAGGGCCCCAGGACCTTGGAATTTACCTGCTGGTACCAAACCCTGTCTCCTCTCTTTGAAGTGCCCTCAGATGAACACTTTTGAGTTAAGGTAGTCACTGTGAGAGGGAAGATTTTCCTTCACCAAAAAAGCCCTCTAAGCGCTGCTGGCAGGGAAAAGAGGCCATGAAATAATTATAATAGTAACTGCTTATAATGAGATGTTACTGTAAACAAAAATAAGCACTTTTGTGCTCTTTCTTCCAGCAGGAATTAAAATTCCCAAAGCAGAACCACCTGTTCAGAATGGCTCAGACAATGTTCTACATCCAGGCAAGGAAAATACTTTCCCTAGGAAAGCAATTGCAGTTTAGGTCCATGGGTGCTACAGGTGTGGGGTGATGCCCTAACTTGGTGTTTGACTGGTTTAGCTTGACTAACCTGTGACATACAGAGAACTTGAAAATAGGAACTGTCCTGTCCTGCAGTGGGGAGACACAGAAATTGCGTATCGCCCTCTTTAAAGCCATGATCATGATTATGGGATAAGGCAAAGAGATTTATATAAGCCATTCTCATTAATGCCAGTGGGAATTACTTAGAGCTATACAAGTGCATCACAGTAAGAAATGTGTCTTGGCAGTTCACTATTAATATTTGAAGATATAGTGCAAGCAAAGTCTCCTTCTCTGAGTCAAGTGGGAAAAAATTAGAGATTTGGCAGGGGGTGGGGGTGGGAAGGGAGGGGAAATTCTGTTATTTTAGTCTTTGAGAGAGGTTATAGAAAGGTAACCATTCATACATACAGATCCTTAGATATAAGGAGTTGCACATGTATGTGGCATGTTAACTGTTCCCAAGGTTATAAGTGCAGGTGTTTAGCTACTGTCTGCTGGTTACTGATGGGCAAGAGCCCATCTCTGTTTAGGAGCTGCTGGCCATCTTTGCTGACCCACTCAGTGCTGGTGGTCACCATGGGGCAAGAAAGGCTGCTGCCATTCTGCTTGTGTTTATATTCTGTACTTAAACAAGATAGGGAGGGACTGTGGGCAGCAGAAGCAACACATCAGCAATATCAGAATTTGTAATTTTAGTCTAGTGAAGAAGTGAAGTATCTGAAAGAGCTTCATTTGTTTGAAGTGGCCATTGAAGTGGGTAGAAAGGATTGTGTATTTATGTGAGGTACAGTGAAAAGCAGACATTGACCTCTGATTGATGTTTCTGAATTAGTCATTATTCCTGTTTGGTTTGTATCAGTAACAAGCTTTTAAGTTTGTTTCTTCATGTTTTGCCTTTTTTTTTTTTTTTTTTCCTNTTTTTTTTTTGTTTTTTTGCTTTTTTTTTTTTTTTTTTTTTTTTTTGGCTTGAATGGGCATGTAGTTTCAGTCTTACAGTGTGAATTCCAGTAGGAAGTGTTATTGTATTTATGGGTCCTGTCCTGCAGTTTTCCCAGTACAGCCATGCAGCCTTCTTCTCCAATTCACCCTCCTTCCATGGATTGCAGAACGGGGCTGCAGCTGGTAGCAGTGTGGTGATTGTCCAGTCCCTGTAAGAACTGTGGCTAATTGCTGCCATGCTGTTTAAACTAATTTTCTTTATTATTCTTAGCATTATTTACATTTTTTTTTTAATGGAAACCCATTCCACTCAAACAAGATAAAGTAAAATTTACTATTCCTAACAGATGTTGACAGCTTTGGAACAATGCAGGACACGCTGATTGCATCCGTGCAGTGCCACTGGCTTGGAAGAAGGTTCACCAAAGCAGACGAGTCCTGCCTCTCACCCTGCGGATGATAAATGCCAGAGGTAACCTTTATAGCAGCACGTTTCAGGTGACAGTGCAACCCGAGGCCCAGGGCTCGCCACTGACAGGTCCTTGCTCATGGCTGCACAAGTTGAAATTCATCAGTTTTCACATTCCCGGCAAATGAACCGGTGAGGTGGAAGTTGGTGCTATGGATGCTTGGTGCAAACCACCTTCAGGACGTTTTAAAAGCCCAAGGTCTTGGAGATCATCAGCTGCTACACATAACGCTGAGCATGGTTGGTTGTACCCTCAAGTTGAAAGCAGAGGATTTAACTAGAAGACAGCCACAGAGAAAGCATATTTCTTTTAGTTGAGTAGTGGCCAGATCCTGACCCAGTGTCTGTACCTCTTATCACCCCTAAATGGCAGGAACACTGATAGGGTTTAGCAGCACAATGGTATGTGCTGTTTTGATACTTCCACAGAGATTACAGAATGTCTAAATAAATCCTGTTTGATGCTTAAATAAGGATTTCATCCTGGTATGTCTGTAGGCAGATACCAAACCGTTTATAATTCACTGTCCAAGAAGTTGATCCTTCCTTTCTTTCCTTTTTTTTTTTTTTTCTTTCCAGCTTGGAATATTTTAACTAGGTAGTAATTATGGAAAGGAAATAAATAACGGTAGTCATGTAATAGTTACATAGAATTAAGTTACCAGATAATTAGGTGTTGCAAACTGTGGACCTAGGAAGATCCAGTTATTTCCTAAATACTCATACTTAATTGGATATTAAAAAGTAGAAATTCTTGAATGCTCACTGCTTTTCTGTTATCAAAAACCAATCAGACATGTGAGGGTGCATCCTCCTGTGCTTTGGTACCTGGCAGCAGTTATGTGGTAAAACTACTTAGAGCCCTGCCACTGTTACCATATCTGCTGCTAACAACTGCTAGCACCGGCTGCGCCGGCCAGGAGCACCACACCTCTGAGGCCAGAGCAGCTTTTAGACTGCAGCTAAAACTTCTGCTACTTGTACTGTTCCTCCTCCTCATAGTTAGCATGGCTGAAGTTGAGCCTAGCTGCAGGAGGTTTGCTGAAGGTGGTTCCCTCCTGAGTGCAGGCATAGGCCAGTGGTGGGTGCTGGGGACAGCTGTGAGCACCAGGGAGAGAACCCAGCTGAGGGGCACCTGGGTGGTTATTGGAAAGGGAAAAATGTATTTTTATTCCAGCAGCTAAAGCCCTTTTGTATTTTGGTTTCTTTTAGCAGCTATTTATCCAAAACATTTGGGAGAAAAGCTGTCTCTTTATTAAATATTTAACACCCTTGCCTTCAGCTGTGGGCTGAGAAAGCTCCCAATCCACATGTGAGTCACCAAGAACTCCTCCGACAGAAGCAGAGGAATTCCAGACTGGAGATTGCTAGAGGAAAAAAAAAAAGTTTGCTGATTTGGAAAAAGTCCAAAATGGTTCACATCTCTCATATATCATAAAACGAGCACTGCAGTCAGTCTGCTGGGTATGTGGACAAGGAGTCACAGAGTCCCAGATCTGAAGTAGAGAAGCTCTTGTAATGCTAGGGAGCATCACACCCTATATAATACAGATGAGAAGTACACCAGTAACCAGTCTTTTATTAAATGCTGTCCACATTTGGATCCTGACATGTTTGAGATGACAAGGTGTAGATCACTGCTTCCTGTAGTAGTTTGTTCCATTGGTGAATCAGTGTTAGTTTTAATCCCTTCAGCTTTCACCTCCAGTCATCCATTAGCAGGAGTCTCTCAGTAAAACCAGGAGATCCATGGAGATTTGGAGGTGCCCCTCGCTCTCAGGATGACAGTCTGGGATTCATGTTCAGAGAGCAGGAGTGCAGGCTCCTGCAAAAAGAGCGTATGGTAACAAATGGTGCGATAAGAATGAGTTGTGATAACAAAAAAGGTCACGACTATCCTGGCACTGCTGGTGGAGAGCACTGTGCTTACGTGTGCTGTGCAGGCATTGAGCATGGGATCCGCTCTGTTTATTTCTGTTAAAGTCACAGAAACTGAATGAATAAAATAAGATGAAGCATTTTTTAAATGTTTTTCCCCTTTGGCCTAATTATTTTATCAACATTCCAATGAATTTTTCAGCTGCAGAGGTATATGTCAATCTTTGTCCTGTAGCCAATTACAGAGGCATCTCCAGCAGTGGTTTTACACCTCTTTCCGCTGCAGACCACTTAAAATTTTTTACTGGGGGTGAGGGTTTCACATATAGCAAACTTACACCTCCTGACAAGAGGTTTACTCTTCCCATTACTATTTGTAGATACTTAAGTAAGGTTCACAGTATATAACAATATTTTCACTGGTTGAAAACCATTGGTCTGTGACACAGGTAATTTCTGTGCACTCTGGGATCACTACTACGAGGAAGATATGACTGTTAAACATTTTTTAGGCTTTGTGCTCTGAGTACTTTAAAGGAACTTCATGTAGCTAATGTGCCTGATTGTGATTTGAAAGCAATGTTTCTGTATTGCCTTGTTTTGAGCTTATTCCTGATTTAAGATTATGAAAGAAAGATCCTTTTCCTTGTGGCTCTTGATCTTAGAAGTGCAAACCTAAGAGTTGACCAGAGTAGCACATGTTAATAACACATCCTCAGTTGGTCAGCACTGACTAGCCAACATATTCTGGTACAAGTCACTTGGCTCCCTTGACCAGGGCCTCTGCCTTGTGCAGGTGAGACCTGCACAGCAGCCTTTTGTATGTGCCTGACTTTTGCATAGAAAGGGTTAACAAATATGACTCCTTCTGGCCTGTGGCGTGTTGCCCTACCTGTGAGGAGTGAATGAGGTTGTCAAAAGTCAGTTTGAACATTAAAGACTGGAAGTGGTCAGATTTGATGGGCATTCTGCAAAGAACTGGACACAAGATGACCAGGAGATGGTTTGTACCAGCACTATGGAAAACGTTACGACCCTTTTTAAAACTCATTGACCAGACGTGCTGCAGTGTGTACCTGGATGAGGATGTGTGTAAGGACTCCTTACCAGGAGGAGCTGATGTGGCCATTCATCTGTGCCGGAGCTGGCTGACATAGCTGGCAACCCCATTCCACACCCACTGCTCAGATTGCCCAATGCTGCAATCACCAGCTCTTTGATGAAAGGTGGGTTCACGTATCAGGTTGTTGAGCATTAGGGATAGGGGATTAGATTTGCAGTGTAATCTTTCTGTAACATGCCTCTTGATCGAGAGACTTTATAAAAGAGCTCTTTTCTGTCTGACATTGGGGAGGCCTGCTCCGGGACGTCTATCTTCTACCTTCATTTGGAGATAGCAAGGCTGCTACTGACCTGGTGTTTGTGAAGGTCACAGCTGCACCAGGCAAAATTAGTTCTGTGCAGGACAGTTAAGTAGATTGGATTTTCTCAGTTGTAGCTGATTTGCTTTCATCTGGGTTCCTCTTGCAAAACCATTTAAAGTCTATTCCCCTCTGCCCCCCACTGCCTATTTATGGGAAAAGAATGGAAGGGGAATATTCCTGACTGGGGTCCAATTCTACTTCAAGCCCTATTCTTATATCTTTCCAGAAAAGTGTCTACAGAGACTGTGTAATCATTCTGGGGCCTTAGGTTGTATTTCATCCCATCATGAATGTTGTAGGGCCAGTCGGGCTGGTCCTCCCCTGCGCCAGCTAACTGCAGTTTTGCACTGTCTGCTTTGGATCCAAAACCCTTTTGGGACCCTTCTGCAGATTCCTGGCAATGTTTCTGCAGTTTTAACTGAGCCCCTTTCCAGTCCAAGCTTTGTTTCTGGAGCCTAATGAAGTTAGTTAATCTGGGTCAAAATGCATCAAAGCCTATGTCTCGTAATCAAGGGGAAAAAAACCCCTCTGATTTGAGTACCAGATTTTGTCTGGTTATGTTCTGGCCACTAGGAAACCTGTCAGCTACCTGGCTGTGCTGGCAAAACATGACATATGGTTGTGCGTGGGAAGCCTGTTCCTTGCGAGCATGGTGAGGTACAAGAAGGAGAGTGATTTTCACCCTGCTGCATTTCACTTCAATGGCTTTGCCAACGGGATTTAATTATGGTGGATCTTTGCCTGCTGCCTCAGGTTGCAAAGCAACCACCAATGGAAAAGGCCTCTTTTTGTAGGTATCCTCCTGTTTCCAATCCCTTTTATTTTAAGGTGTAGTAAAACTTGAAGTCTGGAGAAATTGTTGCCTGGTGCATTTGGGAAGAAATAACTGGAATTTTTGGCAGAGTCAGGGCTCTGCGACACTGATAGTAGACTGTATGATCCCAGTTCATCTTCATGGTGTGAAGGGGGAAAATTCTTAGGTAGATTCGCTTGAGGGCCTGACAGGAGCAATGTGGTGTATGAAGGGGATATTTCCTTCTTTGCAGAGTCACCTACAGCCAGTCAAAAATCTTTGCTTCCTGGGACTGCATGGGTAAAGGCAGTATGGAGATAATTGAAGCAAAGGAGAGCTATTCTATGGTATGTTCCCACCTCCCCAAAACTGTAGCTAATCAGACTTTAAAGGAGATGGGAAATGTCCTAGTGTAGAAAATGTCAGAAAAGAGAAGCACTAAAACGAGATTTTTGTATTTCATTTTCTTTTCTAAGAGCTTTGATAACTACCTGTACTGCACTGAAAACATGCAATAATTCCCATTTGTCTTTGGCATTTTCTCTTGCTTTTTATTGGTATCTCCTGTGATGTTGTGACAGTATGTCCTGTGCTGGATTACAGGTATAAATACTGCTTTGGGGTTGGGCTTTTTAGTCAACATGCATTTGGGAAAGGTGTTAGCAGCTGTCAAGGGGACAGTGCGCAGCCTGTGAATGTGCAGTAGTTGTAAACATCAGCATCCCTTTGTGTCTGTGTTTCAGAATAAGTCTGAGGCATGAGAATTTTAGGTTTTCTATTCAGACAGTACTGCATTAGGAATATGAAGTATTTGACAGTTCTCTTATATTTACTCTTTTAATGTCAAAATGTGTCACATCTGGTATTAATTGGTGGAAAATTATGGCTCTAATTTACCAATTTGATTGTCTGGGAAAACTGAAGAGAGTGTAACATAATAAATGAATGCCTATTAATCTTTAAAATTTGTCTGTTTACTGTCTGCTAAAATGGCCTGTTACGTGGTGCTGTAAACAGCTTTCTGGAAATACTGTTATTTGTGGAGAGGAATTACTACCTGGGAGGGCCATGGCCAAAGTGTTTCAGAGTCCCTGAGGGGAGGATGTGGCCCGCAGAAGTCCTGGGACAGTGGTGGCTGAGACACCCCGAGAGGAAGGGTCTCCTCCCGGGAAGAAGGAGACTGCCATTTGTTAATAACCCTGTGGGGGTGCAGGCACAGTGTGTGTGGGAATATTCTGGAATATTCCCATTGCCTTGTGCGTGCCAGCGTGCTCCACACTGTCCCGGCTGTGGGGCAGGAGGAGCAGCACATGGACATGGCCTGTGCTCCTCTCTTTCCCTGCGCCTGTGGCTGTTACCTCCCTGTGGTAGGGCACAGGCTTCATTGATGCCCAAAACAAATAAACGTGTTTGTGCACAGTAATTGTTTTAATCATTATTAATGAACATTCATTTCCAACCAGAGCTCTCCAAAAGCCCGTATTTTTTTCAAATTTGCAGACACAGGAGCATAGGCAAAAGAAGTGGGGCTGTTCTTCCTGGGCTTGCAGATGAAACAGTTTGTCTTACTGGCAGCGTGTGGCTCAAACCCAGAGCGCAGATACACTTTGGCAAGGCACTGTCACCGTGTCCTGACAACCCCAGCTCTAACGAGACAGGTCTCCACTGCCTCTGCAACAGACAGGCAGCCAAAGCAGAGGAAGCTGGTGGTAGCACACTGTTACTTGGGTACCGTGTGTGGATGGTGACAGGCTCAATAGCTTTTCTATCAAAAGACACCCATGTGTTTGTGAAAGTACATTTTTGGAGGATCAAATACCAGGTGCTTATTTTAGTAGCAGGAAGGCCTGAAACATGCCAACTCTGGAATAAGCTGATTCTGAAAGCTGACATATTCTGTATGATTATTCCAGTATATGCCATCTGTCACTAACATATCCAAATATTTATGTATTTTGATTATTATAACTGTTATGAGGGTATTGAAGCTTATAAATAATTTCATTTTCGGCAATCGTTTTATTACTCTACCATGGTTTGATAATGACATTTTGCATGTGCCTGTTCAGACTGTGACACAAGGAAGAGTCATAGAATGTCTGTCATGCAAGTGACAGCCTTCTCACTAAAAGCCTGTGGCCAGGGGATGCCTGAGTCTGTGTCCTGCCTGGGTCTGTGCCAGTTCCCACTCCCTTCATCTCCTTGGGCTTCAGACCGTGCTGCGCTTTCATTCAACTCCATCCTGCCTTGTCAAGTGACTGCGCTTAGATTGGCAAATGATATAATATGACTAATTATGTTTAATGCAGATAATGTCTTATAATCAAAATAAAAGAGTGGATTGCAAACAGATCCTTAAAGGGCACCAGGCGTGGAACTGTCGCTGTATTTATTACCAATAACATCACTGAAGTGCTAACAGCTGCTCGGCTCCAGCAAGTGCGGCCCCTTTGTGGAGTTTTCCAGAAGAAGGACTAAGTGTATCAGAAGCACATTACTGCTGATAATAGTAATTAGTTCAGTAGAGCTCAAAATGTTTTGTGAAATATTATTATCTTGATTTTGCTACTCTGCAAACCGTGGCGGAGAAGCAGCCTCCTTGGCTCAGAGGAGTCACTGCTGTCTGTGGGGATGGCCCTGGCTCTGGCGCAGGGCTGCTGCCCTCTCCTTGGACCATATTGCTGTCTCCAGCTGAGTCTAGAAATCTAAGGGATGTGCCTTCTCTCCCTCTGCCTTCATTTTCACCAGCGTTAGCAAAGAGACTTCAGTAGATGGAGGAGAGCACTGATGTGGAAGTAGATTTGGGTGTTAGATTTTTGAAAAGCCATTGTTAAGCTGAAAAAGGAAACCACAAGCTATAAAGGTTGACCAAGCTCCTCTGTAAGGGACTCTTATTTTGCTGTGTACATTTGTTTCCTCTTGCCTACTAAAGGGATAAAGTGCAATCTAGGTTTCAGAGAGAGATGGCTGATTAATCTGTCTGCCAGGTACATATGGAAATAAATTAGCAAATGGTGCATCTGGGATTAGACTACAGCAGAGATGATAAATTATTGCCATCTTCCATGGCTGTATTACTGAAGCTTCACTGGGTTCCCAGTACTCAGTTACTTGCTATTCACACGGTATTACTGTGGCTGTGGGATGGAAAGCCTCTGTATTTGATGCAATTTTCTGTGATATGCTAGTTTGAGAGCTGATCTGGCCAGATCCATAAGGATATGCTGTATACTTAGATTAAGTAAAAGCAAAGTGATTTGATTTGGTTCTTCGGCTCTGCATGAAATTGGGCTGGTTTCTGATACAGGAATGCTCAGGAAGGAGAAAGGCAAAGACCTGCAAGAGGTTTTTTCACTATCTGCAGTCACCCTCCACCCTTTATCCCAAATAGCAGGGTTATTTATCTATGCTAACACAAAGTTGTGAGGCCCTGGAAGAGAGCATTCTCTGGCCTAAACCTCTCCCAGACTCCTGGCTTGACCCAGCTGTAGTTCCAGATTGCACAACTCCATCTTATCTCTTGAGATCAAGAGTTGAAAGACCACGAGGGTGGGTGGTATTTGCATTGAATGCTGATACAGACTTCTCAGCTGTGTCTTTGCTTCTGCTGCATTTTTCATGTCTGTTTAAACTGATGTGTAGCTGATGGACTGGCAGCTGAGACATACCAGCAGTACCTACAACAGGACATGCAAGTGGAGTAAATGTGACAACAGACACGTGGTGTACTGCCTTTCTGGAGGAAGAAAGGGTCATTCAGGAGTTCTCATCAAGTCTGTGGCACATAACAGCTGTGGTGCAGAGGTGTCAGATCCTGTGGCACACCGAGGAGCGGCAGGGGTGATGGCAGCGTTGCTGGAAAAGCTGCAGCTGGGCCCTTACCAGGAGTTTGGAGCCTGATGGGGAGACCTGGTGTCTCCAGGTCGACCTGCATGGGCTTTCCAGGTCTCTCAAAGCCAGTGCTGGTGCAGGGAGCTGTGCTGGGGACTGCTCCTGCAGGCTGACTCCGGGGCACAGGGTGGAGATGAGCAGGGCAGGATTCTTGTAGAGCTGCTGGGTGCTGGTTGTTGTTCAGCTCCCACCTGTGGCACTGGCGAGTGGACACGGGCCTGGCACAGGGCACAGACAGCCATGTGCTGCACCTTCACGCTGGGCAGGGAGGGGCAGGTACTGCGTGACTGTGGCCACTGGTTTTCTTCTCCCGTTACTCCTTGCAGTCCGTGAGTCGAGCACAATTAGGATGTGTGTGTTTGTAATTGAGTGAGGCTAATGAGAACAGTGCCTTTCGTTACGAGACGCATGGGTGGGTGCCGAGCTGTAAATCTGAGCTAGCGAGGACTCTGAGAGCTCTGTTCAATTAATCCAAACACAGAAATGTTTACTAGAAATAGATTTATTTTCTAGTGACTTAATTTGCAAATTTTGGTTAACAACAACAGTTTACTCCTAATACGATCATGTCAAGCAGCAAGTGGGACTTACTGTTGTTCCTGGCCTTTCCCACAAAGTATTTTGAGCAGAATGTGGAGTGAGTCAAAGGAAGCACTGGCTGATGGATGAACAGATTGCAGCACAGCCATCTATTCTATTGCGCACTTCCAGGGAAACCCCAGCAAATTAGATGTGCGGTTTTTAACTATACTGAGAAAACTAAAGAAATTACATTATGAATGAAAAATTAGGTGGAAATGTCTACTGTCTCATAAACAATTCAAGAATAACTCCCTCTAAAATATTCTGGTTTATGCATGCATTTAATTTGTGCTCTGGGAGCAAAATAAAGTTGCTAAGATAAAACAGTCTAATAATGATTTATGTAAATTTATTTGAACAAAGCAATGATGTAGTTGCCTATAGCAAATAGTTTGGAATGTGAAATGGTATTTACGAACTGCTTCTCTCTATATAGATACAATAGATGATGATAGGGGAAGCTACACGAAGAAAACATAATTTTACATTCACAAGGGACTCTGAGGCCATGTCTAGTGAGCAGGACAGCCAGTCGAACAGATTGCTGAGTGTCTGATAGAATAATCTCTAGCTTGATTCTTCCTAGGCTATTTATAGCACGTGTTTAATTTAAAATTTAGGTATGTGCTGCAGATGACCCTAACAATCATACCAGGGCCATGCATGATAATACAAATTGTTTGCCTCACATTGCACATATGCCAAAATATCGAGTTGCTTTGCACGCAGAAAATCAGGCTCCGTATCCTCAAAATATGGCTGAAAATAGGAAAACAATTGTAGTCCCCAGCTGCTACAGGCATATGGGGCCAAATTTATCCCATCTGTTGAAGGTTATGGAGTTCCGCCAGGGATGACTTTGATCCCGTATGTCTAGCAAAGTGGAACCAATATGTCAATATAAGACATCTTGCTACTTCTGATGTTCTCCCAATAAAACATCATCATTCAAAGTGGAGTGGATTTCCCAAGTGCCCAAGTCACAAACACAATCATGGGTGATATTTCAGAAGTGCTCTGATTCTAGCTGTGTTGATGTTAAAACCGTGAGCAGCAAATTGGCTTTTTCCTCAATGGGGGCTCGAGCCAGGTGTGTGTATCGGCCCCAGGCACAGAAACCAAGGGCCATTTGAAACATTTTTAGCAAAACACTGCAGAAACAGAAAGCTGTTTTTGCATTCAGGTACTGCAAAGCACGTTTCACTTGAAAAGCTTTTTTAAAATCGGGAAAGATAACGCCATATAGAAATAGTAGGGTTATTTGCTGTATTTGCTTTGGCATACCAGGGCATCTCTAGATACCTGGCGATGGGCAGAGCCACAAAGTCTGCATTCGGCTTCAGCTATTTACAAATTTAAGAGACATTTGAATTCCTTGCTTTGAACAGGGCTAATTTCCTAGTCCCTGGCAGCTACTCTCTTGGGGACTAGAAGGATTCAAGTGAAACAGTGCTTGTCATCCTGCTAGGGTTCTGGTGACATTTTGTGCAGTTAAGTTCCTCCTGGTTTATTCTGGACAAGTTCTAAGTGTTGTGTGTAGCAAAGCTATGTCTTCTGTTCAGGACTTCACTGGTGGCAACAGAATGGTTTTTCCAGCACCAGGCTTGTGTATTAAAGGCAGTAGTGAACAGAAAGTGACTCTTTTGGTCTCATGCTTATGGTAAGGCTGTTCTTTTGGACCCTTCATGAATATCTGAGCAAGACTGGGAAAATCACATAAGTGCTGGCATAAGGTGTCTGCAGATTAGAATCTCTGACAGAGCTGGTGTTTATTTTCAGTAATGCTACACTGGACTCTGTGAAAGGCAGATCTTGATAAACACTGTTCCTTAGCATAGCTGACCAAATTTTAAATAAAATTATCCTAGGAGATGATTGTAGAGTTTAAAATGTGACTGCAGACATTTATAATCAAATTACTTTGCCCCCATTCAGTATATAGTATCTTATAAAGAGGACTTTGAATGGCTGTGGACAGAGCCACTTCAGTCTCTGTTCAGAAAGCACATAGGCACTGTTATCCTGCAGTGAAGAGGTATGAAAGTACAGCAGACTTACCCCACAAGCCACAAATGGAAGATCATCTATTTTGCTCTATTTATTCCTTTGTGATCACTCTCTTCTCCCTGGGGCTTTCTCATCTGCACACTGCATTACTTATGGACTGCTAAGTCAAATCTCCAAAGACATCTGAGAAAACCTGACAGCTTCAGTTTTGAATCTCGATCAATGCTGCCTTTCCCTCCAAACTGGAATTAGCCCCTGGAAAGTGGGGTGAAGGCATATGTGCCTTTTGTTTGGCTCTTTGGGAAGCCATTCCTTTGTTGTAGCAGATGAAAATGAGGGAGATCACCAGATCATTTGCTGAGATGGCACATCTTCCTCCAGAAATATGTGGTTAATTTTAATAGCTCAACTATTTAATGTGCCAGGTTATAGCTAACACTGTCTATTACTTGTAATGAGCTAAACTGGGGCATCTCTGTCACTTGAGGGTGCTACAGCTGAAAGGAGGGTTTAGTAAGAAGCTCTTGATCTGTCAGTGGCGACCACAGCTCTTGCATCTTCAGCGGAGATAAAAGCACTGTTTGCTTAACGGGATTGAATTTTCCTCAAAGAAATAATGGAAACAATAGGAGAATCACCCAAACCTGCGCCAAGCATTAGCAGTCGAGCTGGTTTAAAATCGATCCATTTGGAAAGGAAATAATGTGCAGATTGGTCAAGGTAATGATGGTATCGGATGATAAAATGGACGCAGGGGTGGAGAAAGCTTGTGAGGGATATAGTGTCACCTAAAAGCTTTGCAGAAGTGCTTTTATTACCCTGAATCAGCTTGGTCTTGCACTGACACTTAGCTGTTTGCAAAGAATTATACCTGCTTCTGAGATAAATACATCTGACACTGAACTCTTAACCCCTCTTTTTCAGGCCCCTTCTGGGCAGTGGCCGTGGAGAACGAGATGCCTTCAATTTTTCCAAATACAGAGTTAGAGAAAATGGGGTGCAAAACTATGGTACATAATTTACTAGTGAGCAGAACACTTCAGGAAAATTAGAGTCATTATTGAATGTAATGAAACCTGACAAATTAGAGTTTCATAGGCCCTCCCTGAGATTAGCGTGATCCATTAAACATGCTCTCTGACTGCTAAATGGCGTTGTCCCATTTCCCCATAAGAACTTGAGAAATTCTGAGGTAACTCTGGCTAACAGCTGATTGAAAGCACCCAATCAAGAGCTCCTTAAAGTAAGAGGAGAAATTATCCTGATTAACATTATTTCCAAGAAGGTAGTCTCTAAGTAGGCTGTAAATTGTGTTAGAAGCATTTGGGTATTTGCAGGGAAGGCTGAACTTGACACTGAAGTGGCCACAAAGTAATGTATGAAGTGGAGTGATCAAGGGAAGAACATTTTGTTGATTGTGGTGGGAAAATTGAATTACTCTCAGTTGCATAGCTGTTCAGAATATGTACATTTAAGTGAGTGATACACAGTTTAAAAGAAGAGCAAGCAAATACAAAAAAGCCTCTTTCACAAGTAAGTCCTTCTTGCATCATTATTTATATCTTAAGATTGTTTTCACAGGGCTGGTCATGAATGCCTTGTCCATTATGTTAAGACGTGCAAGTGATGCAAACTAAATCAATACAATAGTATTGCTCAAAATAATTGCTTTTTCCTTGACTGATGCTGCATTAAAAGCAACCTTTAAATGACAGACATTAGCACGTGAGATCTGGTCACTGGAACTGACTGAGCTGCATGAGATAAATGGTGCACGGTCTGTGTGATAAGAGTTGCTACTGAATTTCACAACAAAGCTTTCAAACTGCATGCCAGTGAGAGCATGCATAAGTTGCCATATTGGGATAGAGAGTCTTTATCTTGTGGAAGACGTGGCACATGGATATTCTCTCGTGCCTGCTGCTTCAGGGACCCCCTTGAGCTTCCTTAAGCAAAGGAGATGCTGTGGCTGTAGTTGAACACAGTAACATTCCAGCCCAGATTAGCCTCTCTGTTGGTAAAATGTCTCAAAATCCAGATTCCATGTCTAAAAATGCTGTATAGCATATATGTGATGGTGTGATGAATCTGCAGTTTAGTTTTGCTTGTTCATGTCTTGGTCAAACCCATCACCCATCCCTCGTCGCAGTTTGGGTAGTGCACAGTCCACAGTGTCTTTCAGAAGCTTCCAGTGCAATGATGCATTACACAGAAACGCAGTAAAAATTAAAACCTGGAATAATGGCAGGCATTAATAGATATTCCTGATATTTCTGCGCCAGATATTTAAGTGAAATGCTAAATAGCAAGTTAAAAGAGCCACATGACTACAATTTAATGCTAAGAGCTGTCTAGTATGATAATGTCATCCTCAAAGCTGACCAAAGCTGATCTGGAAGATTGATTTGTGGTATTTTTCCAGGATCACTTATTAAAAATGTCTCAGCTAGTGGTGCCTTGGGTGGTGTTTCAGCCAGAGCAATGGGTACTGGTACAGTGTTAAAGTGCCATCATGGCATGTAAAGAAGAACTTAAGGTTGGAAAGGAAAACAATCACTTGAAATACAAATAAGATTCCTGTAATCTTACCTCTGCCTAGAAGTAGTCTATATACAGCATAGCTGGTGTGGAACAGAGCAAAACATGATGAATGTGAACATAGTCCCAGAGAAGTGACATTTATTCCCCCCTAATCTAACTGCTTATAAACATTTAAAGTGTCCATCCCTTTAATATTTGAGCTCTGTTTGACATTGTTCAGGACTGGCAGCTCATGCTTCCTGTCAAGAGGAGATCTTTAAGGTAGATCTCTGTTGGTTATGATGTAGCTTACAGATAAAAATATTTAAGGTAGCTGCTTACATGTATCCTCTTCTAAAAGGTGAAGCACTTGAGTGCAGGCTGAATGCCTGCTACCTTCTCATCTCTCTGATGTTCATTATAAACCAAGAAGACAAGTTTTTTAAAAGCTATTCAGATGTATTGTGCTGTAACTTTCTCTAGTAGATATATTCCTATTGATTGCAATGAAACACACAGAGTAGAAGAGAACAGATCAATTGAAAAGTAAAGTTAAGACAGCAAGCGCACTTCTTTTCCACTTACTGTAATGGAGGTAGTTAGGGCTGGATCTATCCCAGGTGTAATGCTGCTGAAGTCAATGGAGTAGTATCAGCGATGAATTTGGCTCCCAGTGTTTTGTTTTGACCTTTTCAGAAGGTTGCTCTGCAGGAGTGAAACTATTAAACACAACCTTAAGTTGAAATATAGAAAAGGCAAAGCTAGTGTGCATAGCAGCTTTTTCATTAAGGAACAGGCCCGACTTTTATAGAGTAAGGGCAGAAGAAAAGAATTGATTCCAGATAAGTGCTAAAGTTAGTCTCAGGTTTCTCTGGTGAATAACAATCCCAAGTTGGCCTGACACTTGAATACCTCCGCATTTGTGCATGGCTTTCTGGAAGGGGCTGCACTGTCTTTCCTTACACCTGTGCATCAGAATGGATTTGAGCTGGATATCAGAGCCTGCAGACACTATTCATCTGCTCACCAATGAGCCATGTAAACCAGCTGAACATACTTTTTCATTCAAGATCAAGGGTCCTGAAATTGTCAGGCAGTGCTCAGTGTGATGATCTTTATTGGCTGGTACACTTGGATTTCAGCAGACACCACAGGTTCATCACACAGTGCAATCGTCTCAGGAAGACAGGGACTAGCATTGTGACTTTGGAGCACTTGCAGTTTCAAACGGTTGTTTTACATTTTTGGGTGCACTAATCCAGGCTAAGGGAGAGCAGCATGTTCTGTGGCAGCTGGCAGGCAGCACTGCAGCTGAGAATGGGCCCTCCTACTGTGTTGCGCTCCACTGAAATTTCCAGTGGTCTCTGAGAGCAGCAGCAGCAAGTACTGTCCACAGGGACAGAGGCTTCTCTAACAAGGATGGAGATGGAAAAGCTCCGGTTCCTCCTCAGGCAGCTGAATTAGTAAAGATGGCACAAGTCCACGGAGGGTAATCAGAGGTGTGCTGCAGGAAGTCTCCTTGTCTGCAGTGGGATCAGGGCAGCTGGAACAAATGCTGGTGCTGCTGCTGTGGGAGGGGGTACCCAGAAATGTGTCACAC
Source organism: Regulus satrapa (assembly GCA_013396955.1). Lineage (NCBI taxonomy): Eukaryota > Metazoa > Chordata > Aves > Passeriformes > Regulidae > Regulus > Regulus satrapa. The sequence continues at coordinate 107,319 of VWZN01000909.1, forward strand.
TGTCACACTGTCTTGGCCCAGAAGTGGTGCTCAAGTGGCACTCCTGGGATGGCTGGCTGTGTGCTCTTTCCCCTCTTCTCATAACTCCTTCTCGTTCTCTTTTCTCATGTCCAGACCTCCTTTGCCTTTTTCTTTTATGGCCCCTTCCCTCCTCCTGTCCTTCCCAGCAAAGCTCCTCCCCAGCTGAGCTTGAGACACTGATGGCACTGAACTGACATGTGCAGCACGTCAGTCTGCTGACATGGGCTGTGAGCTTTTTGGGGGGCAGGGGCTGATCCCACATTGCCTGGCTCAAATGGACCAAGGCCTCCCCTTCCCCTTAGCTACTTGAACAGTAAATGCACTGATTTGCAACAACTTCTGATTTTGCTGGTGGGACAGGGAGGAGTAAATAGGTCTAAAGATTGCTTGAGCCACTTGGACCTACCCATCCTGCATGCATGTGAAGTTAGAGGATTCCAACACAGACAACTCTGAATAAGGCCATATGTGTTGGAGAGTTTTTTGTCAAATACAATCTCTGTTATCCTCATTTGCCTTATTTCTTGCACCTTGTAATTCCTCTACTAGGTGAGGTTTGAGTCCTGGTCCCAGCAGAGGTTTCCAAGCAGGAGACCATGAAGTAGTCTCCTGCAGCAAGGGCTTTCTTACTTTGTAGTCTACAGCCCTATGTTTACTAGCTTCTTCTAAAGTGTTATCATAAATAATTTAAGCTAAACTGTGCTTGTTAAATAAATGAGGAATGCACATGTTCAGATGCATTATCTATGTTTTAATTGCCCTCATTTGTTGATGCTGTCCTTGGGTAAGAAGGCAGGAGCCTTCTGCCTGAATGAAAGGGTTGGGAGCTGCAGAATCTGGGCTGCAGGACTGGACCCTCATTTGTCTGTGCAGGAATTTTAAAAATTAACATAGTGGTGAACATCATCCAGTGCCTGAGATTATTTTCCTGGAGATAGGTGCTATCCTTCTGCTATGAACTTTAAAAGCAGGGAGAAACAACCTCCTGGGGTGAAATCTTTACAGAGGTTTCTTCATCCAGGCTGCTGTGCAGGACAGCCAGGCGAATCCCAGTGTCTGTCATCCTTGCAGCCACATATGTTCTTGCTGAGGACTTTGCAGTGAGCACTGCCCATGCCTGCCCCCGCAGCCTGCTGAGGGCTGGGCGGCCCCAGGGCTCCCCGAGGTGTTTCCTGAGCTGCTTCCTGCACCGGGGGCTCTGCTCCTTTCATTCTCTCCTATGATCTTCTCAGGTGCTGTTGGTGCTGCTGTGCCCGTGTGACCCAGCAGGCCCCGGGCTGAGCACACTGAGCCCCGCAGGGTTCGCTCCTCCGTGGGCTTGTAGCATCCCTCCCTTCCTGACAGCCAGCCAGCTTCATCTTAAAACTGGTTTAAAACTAATTGCTGCACAGGGTCTCACAGCTGTCCCGATTAGTGATTTGAAACTTCTGGACTTAGTAACTCCATCTTCATTAGGAAGATCTGTTTTTATAATAATTGTCTGTAAAGAGTGCCTAGGGGGTTATTAAGAGATGGCATTCATTATCAGTAAAAATACCGTGAAGAAATTTCATAGACAAATGTTGATGTTCTGGACGACGTAGATTTTCTTCCGGAAGGAAACAATTTTATCTAAAAAGCATAGTTATCCTAATAATTATCTTGAAAACTAAATTTTGAGGCTTGGTTAGGGTTTTCTAGTAGCTGGGAAAGGTAAGGCTGGTTATTTGGGGAAAAAGTCTGAACACAAACCAACAGAAAAATAAAAAAAAGGGTTTGGAGGAGGATTAGTAGCAGTGTCATTGGTAAGGAAGGGCTTTGGTGGAATCTGACATTTAGAAATCAGGCTAAGTTGAAGAGGAATGGACTCAGGCTGCAGACACCAACTTTGGAGCTTGAGAGCTAAATGCTAGTAGAATATGGCAGGTGGAGAACAAAATATTTTTCTTTTATTTATTTATTTTTAAAATTTATTTAACTAGGAGGTTACAACAGGGGCTAGTAGCTACAGGATCTGCTGGGCAGCGTGTTGGATCAGTAATCACCAAAAGGGCTTGCTGGTGGGCAGTGAGGGTGCAGTGAGGCTGCCCTGGATTAGGAAGAGACGGACAGGGCAAGTTGATGAGCAAAAGGAGGGCGTTGTGTGCTGAATTTCTGGAGGTTTTTTAACTATAGAAAGTAAAGCGAATATCAAAAGCATTTGGTGCATGTCAGAAGCAAGAACTATACACTGATAAAAGGCAGCTGTAAGATCAGTCAGATGTCTGTATCTGTGGTCACCGAAGGAATTCAGGTATCCTTAAGATACTTCTCCACAACATCTATACAGTGTTTTATTAAAAGAGTTTTGTCTTTAGAGAGTAATATAGAGCAAGAGGAAACAAACTGATTTGCTCTTTTTTTCGTACCTCAGCTTTGCCTTCTTGGTTTTTATTTTGGTGTGGCTTCTGAGACATTTTTAATTAGTAATTCTTTCTTAAACAGAGTGTGTGTAAATGGTTCAGAATCTCATGTCTGAGGCTGCAGAAAATACTATTTTACTGAAAAGGAATGGAAAAGTGAATTTTTCTCTGAGGAGATGTGTTTTTGAATGGTTGTTTGTATCTGCATCTAGAAGAAAGGAAATTATTATTTCTTATGGCAGCATGGTCATGAGGAAAAGGAAGCCATTATTAATTAATCATCAATTATTATTTTAATATTTATGTAGCACTGTGTGACTGGTGCCCCACAGGGATGGCGGATCATCTCTCTGCCTGAGGAGCCTACATTCTAAATTTAGCCATGGTGATGGCTGCTCATGGCAGATGATGTGTTTTCATCATTCCCTGCTTTGCCTCAGCTTTTCAGTTGAATCCCATTTTAATTCCCCATCCCCAGTAGAGGGGAGCCTGCACTAAGCAGGGATGGCGAGATCAGAGTCTAAAAGAGTACAATCAATGCAGTAAACAGAGAGGCAGGATTAGAGGTTTGATCTCAGAGTTACATCTTGCAATCCTTACCCAGAATTGCAATAATGTAAATAAAATATTTCCAAGAACAAAGAGTGCAGGATTTGGTGCCAATTTGGAAAGACCTGCCATTTCTGGGCCCTTAGACTGATGTCCAAGTAAAGTTTTGGGTTTCTTTTTTTTTTTTTTTTCCTAAGTCCTTAAATTGACACACTTAATGGTGAGACCTGGTCTCCATGGAACTGGTGGCAGCCATACTGGGATGTTTTTCTTACTGATATTTTCCCTGACCTTCCCTCTTGCTGAAGTCCCATTCCTATTTCTGTGCTTTGAAGCAGGTGTTTCTGGATGCTGTGCCTGTGCCTGATACTGCACTCCGCAGTAGGGTAATAAACTCTGATAGATGCATTCTGATAAAACTCATATATTTAGATCCTAAGAATTAGATACATCACAAGGGTTGTATCGTGTAAGGTGGCAGTTCTGCAAAGTGTCAAATTGGACTCTATGGTTTAAAGAATATGTTTATGTGGCAGCCACTTGGAGTGGATTTGAAAAAGCAACTGAAAATATGTAGTACTGAGAGAAACCAGTGTTTATGTAAAGTACCTATCATTGTCAAAGTGTGGTGTAGTTGCTAGAACAGAAAATGGGAGTCAAACAGTCTAGGGTTTATTTATGGCTCAAGCATGTCTGTACTGAAGTCAAATTAATTGGAGCTAAATACAGAAGTCTCTCCTTATATAGGATTTTTGATCCACTTTCCGAACTCTGTTAGAGATATGTGCTGTTTTGTTCTTCTAGAGAATGATCTAAAAGCATTGAAGGAAGTTGCTACATTTTGTATTAATGTATGCAAGATTTTTTTCCATAAGCGGTCGAGTTAGCATGAGATGTATGACTTCTATGCTGGGAGGGATAAACGTGTGGAAATCTATAGCTACTGCCAGGTGCCAGTCTTAATCAGAAATCTGTTGGCTTCACTGAAATGTTGCATAGATATTTTCCCCTGTCAGGTGACCTACTTAAATAGAAGAATACTGTGTAACTGTGTAACAGTCTCACAGACCTTTCTGGGCGGAGAGCCCCTGTTCTGCAGGGTAGAACTACAGGACAAGAAGACAAATTCTCATTTATTGGTACATTTTAATAAGTTTAAATAAAAAATTGAAGAAAGGAAGTTTAAATATTTTAAATTAGACTTTTGCTTGTTAAAAAAAAAATAAATTTAAAGAGCCAATCCATAACAATCTGATGTCATCAGGGGAATGCCTGCTCTGTAAAAGGTATCCCAGTGAACTCCAGGGGAGTTCTCTTGAAGAAGTTTAGCCTCCTGGACAGTGAGTTTATCTTTGTGACATTGTTTACAGGACGTGTCATGGTTTGATGGTCCCTACACTGTGCTGTGCACGGGGTAGCAGATCTGTCCTTGGAGATTACCACAGGATAGGATGTTGTGGTTCCCTTTTGTTTCAGCTTGCTTCCAAATCGAGCTGGTTGCTCAGATGTACTCCCAAGAGTGAGGCAGGAGACAGTCTAAGCATATGGGCAGTGGATTCTGCAGAGACATGATCTGACAGTGGTTTCATGCCTCTGGGCTGGCCCAGGCCTCTGTTGCACTGGGTGTTCTCTCTGTCTGCCTGAGCTGGCCATGTTCCCTTTGGGGAGCAGTACCCCATAGACATAGGTCCCAATCACCTAACCCGGGACTTGCAATGTGCAGTCCTGAAATAATTCACAGAAAAAAAAAAGTGTATAGCAGGGTGTGTTACTGTCTTGTTCATCTGATCAGAAATAAAAAGCAGAGCTGTCAGAGGAGAGGGAGACACCAGTTTGGTTGCCTGTGTTGCCATGTCGTGCTGGCAGCAGAGCAGGATGGGCACACGCGACTAAGAGCAGCCACAGCTGGTTTGGCCATTCTGGCATGTGTAATGGCCAGGTACATCTTAATTTCTGTGCAGGATAGTGCCCCTAGGCAAGACAAGCATCTTGTAAGATGAGCATTCTGCTGTGACTGCCCTCCCTTCTCACAAGCATTGTGTCAAGCGGGAAGAGAAGCAAACCTTCAGGCAGGGCTATAAGATGGCACTTTTGAAAGTACCTGAAGGCTGAAGCAATACCAACTTCACTGAAAGTCATTTAAAAGTCAGTGAGACTTGGGTTTTTAAATCTTTCTGGTGCTTTTCTTACAAGTTACCACCAGTTCTTGAAAATCTAATCTATTAGCTGTGCCTCCATTGCACCATCCATCTGAGGATCTCTAATCAAAGCTGTAAGTATCTATAAATCTGTAATACCTTATGAATTCTCTATATTGATTTGAATTTTGGGATGTTTATTGTGTGAGTGTATTGATTTAGGTTAATAGGAAAAATAACCCAGTCAGTAATAAAAGCTGATGGTAAATCAGCCCAGTTCAGGTGGGTGACAGGCAAGGATGGAGAGATCCAGCAGGCAAAGGGCAGCAAGTCAGCTTGTGTGGCCAGTCCATCTTTTCCTCGCTGGAACAAAGGAGAGGCCAAGGGAGACCTGCTGAGGGGAGAGCAGTGTCCTGATATATGAATCAGCTGTAATCATGTTACAGTCAGGTGACACAAGGGACACCTGTCTGCCCTTCTTTAACTTGCTGTTAAGCAACACCTCAGATTTAAAGGCACTGACAGAAGTCCAGCAGAGTCCTCACAGTTTGTTAGGTAAATAGGGTCCTGCTTCTCATCTCAGGGCTGCCTGTCCCAGTAGGAGCAGCTGCAGGATTGTGCCCTGGGAAAGAGAGTGATGCCTCACAGCCCAGGGAGGTGCAGTCAGAACAGCAGAGGTGTTGCTCACCACAGCACACTTCCAGGGGAAAACAACCATAGGTTATCCAGTTCAACAGCTGATAAGGACCTGTGCCGTTTTACCTGAAGCCACTCTGTAGACTGCAGGGAAAAATATTAGTGATCTGCAGGAAAAGCCAGACTACCTGACATGGATGTAACATTAGGCTTAGTTGCAAGACCAGGAGTGGTAGAATTTGTAACCCGAGTATCTTCTTTTCTGGTTGGGCTCCTTAGGATATTAACTCAGTCTTTTATCCTTGTGGTTTACAAAGCAAAAGAGCTTTTTTTTTTTCTCTGCTAATTTCCAGTATATTACTTTCTTGTTTTAAATAAAGCTCCTGCTCTATTTCTGAATAACATAATGAGTGAAAAATGACTTTATTCATCCTGGTGGCAGGACAGCAATTTGTTACACTGCCAGCTAGAGGACCTGGATCAGAAACAAAATTGGGTTCCCAGGCTCTATGCCAGAAGAGCTGAGACATAGTTTTGAGGTGATGTACTTGGACTCTAGGGGGAGATTGTTGACTGAACTGAGCTGCTTTCACAAACATCCTGCCAGCTGAGCCTTGACACACTGCTGGTCTTTGCCTCAAATGGGCAGGTCTCCTGCCCTGCACTGTGCACCACAGCTAGGAGCTGCTCCCAGGAGCTGGAAGCACTGGTGAAGAATTGAGGATGCTTGCAGTGGAAATTAGGTTCATGTGTTCACACTTCCTTATCACTTTTTATTTCATTGATCCAAGCACAAGGATCATGTATAATGAGGGCAGTGGGTTGTTGGAGGGGAGGTTGTTGCCCTTTTCACATGGGGCCAGAGCTGAAACTTGAGCAGAAAGTGACGCAAGGCCATTGCTTCCCACATGACCACCCCAGACTTGACCTAGTTCCACATCACCCTTTGAAAGCACTCTCTCTCTCTGTCGCTTCCCTGTAGCCCTTTCCGCCATGCCCCGTGGTGCTTCCTCATCTTCCAGACCATTTCCACCTTGCCATGCTCCCGCTATCTCAGGCAGATGCAAGGTGGAAGCTGGAGGCGTGGACTTCTAGTGGAGCAGCCCTGAGAAGTTTGGTAACTCTGAAGCTGCAGCTTTTTTAAAGGACTGGACCTGCATAGGCCCTGATCTGTTACAGTTATTGTTTGTGTGAGGCAGCATCTTCCAGCTGCTGTTCTCTTCATGGATAAAGACATCATCAGCTGGAATGATCTGCTTCCACATTTTGTATAGACATATTAAGTGCTTGGAAAAGTTCCAGGTACTTCAAGTGACTCCATAACGGAGAAAGCTACAGGCTGAGACTACAAAGGAGAACATGTTGTTAGGACTATTTTATTGAAAAATAACTCCTTCTTCTTTTATCTGGGCAGGTGAAATACTGGTAATTATGACTGTATGATTAGATGGTCATTGATAGGTATGTTTATGTATTATTTTCTAATGTTTATATATTTATATATGCCTGTAGTTATTTTGGAGGGTGAAATGCAGGTTATTAGTAGCATTGTTGGAGCAGTAGGAGGGTACTATAAAATCAAGAGAAGTCTGCATAGACCTGAGTCATGTGTCCTAGATATACGATAATTACCATAAGACACAAGAAATAGGGTTTTCAAGCAAAGCTATGAGGTGACACATTTAAATCAAATGTGTTAACGTTCAAATCAAACAATTTTTTTTCATGTAGTCAATTGTTAAAGTGTAGAACTTCTTGCTCCAGGCTGTTGTTGATGCTGAAGCTTACAGGAACCTCTTTGAAAGTTGTTGGAAAAAAAAAATCTTCGGGTTTACAGCATAGCACAACATCTGACTGCGTCTTTAGCTTCAGCTTTTAAGCAGCAGGTCCCTGGAAATACAGGAGAATGCTGCAGAGTATCACTGTGCATTTACCCTGTTCTTCCCCAGGACATGGCTGGAATGAGGATGTGGGCAAGAGAAGTTCTGCTCTGATTGGCTTCCTCAACTCTTACAGTAAACATTAAATGGAGTTACATGACAGGGAGGTAAGGAAGAAATAAAGGTAGAGGGTTGGATGCTGATTAGCACTGGCATGATTCCAAGGATGCAATCAAGTAGTGCACAGAGCCACGGAGCACTGGGGTACCTGAGGACAGCTTCAGCCCATCTCCCTGAGGACTCTGCAGGCGCCAGCATCACACTTCCCGCTCAGTAAGGCAAGCACAGGCATAAATTTCCACCCGGCCAATTTCAGGATCTTATTCCATCTGCCCAACCTGTGAGAGAAGAAATGGCTCAAGGGGAACGTATAAACTTTAGTAAGGACCCCTTTTTGTACTTGATGACTAAAATCCTAGTGTTGGAGTAGAGATGAGCACACGCTTTCCGTGGTGTGCTTTCACATACACAAATATGTGTATCACCAAGGGCCCAGCTGCAGACACACACTTCATACGTGAGTGCAGCAAGTCTCTGGCACCCTAAATCTGATGTGTGTGTATGGGAATTGTGAGTCAACCCTGGCTGTTTACAAGAAGTGTGCCAGATCAGAACGGTAGCAGAAGAACAGGTAGGAAGTTACTGATGGCAGTGTTTGTTTCAGCCCGTTTGTTTTGCCTTCTCCATTTCTGTAGAGATTGTGACAATGGACAAAAATACATAAAAGTGAGGGTGATCTGGTCAGCACTTACAGATTTCTCACTTGGCAAAGTGACTACCCTGTAATCACTGGAGCATATATATCTTGGGCTTTTTTGACTGGGACCTGTGTGTGGTAATGGATGAGCAGAGAAGCAATTTCTTTCATAAGGAGATGAGTGTTATACAATTTAAAGGAGCCACAGTTTTTACTGTTTGTTGAATCTATGAGTTTTTTGCTTTGTGAACATCTGAAATTTTTACTTGCAGGTAAGAGTAGGAAAAACACAGTTTTGTTGTAATGCTATGACCAAAACACGGAGTAGCCCAGTGTTCCCCACTGACTGGCATACACAGGGATCTTGAGGGCTATGAGATGATGTTGTTTGGAAAACCAAGAAGAAGGAGGAGGAGTAGCAGGACCAGTTTTCCAGTAGGGGTAACAGCCACAGAGTGGCTTTGGGTTGAGCTGCATTTGCCCTGGTACCCAGCATGACCCAGCTGCCTTTGCCTCAGTGGCATCAGGTGGCCCCTGAGGGGTGTCAGCGTTACCCGCTGCTGGCTGTGTGCCCTGCGCGTGGCATGGCAGGCTTGCAGGAGTTCGCAGAGACCGGCATCTCAGGAACCCTCCCAGGCGACCTCTTAGGTCAAAGCCAACCAGGGCACTCTCAGCAATAGTGGCATTGACCAGTCAAGAGACTCACTGACACTTACAGACAAGTTTAGACTTTGTTGCACGCGGTTGAAAGCTGCCCCGGCAGTTTGTTTGCTGATACTCCCCCAGATCTGGCATTCCTCTGATTATGTAGCCAACTGTAGTTTGTTATTATTTAGACCAAATCATGCCTTGGGCAAAACTGACATCACTGCTGGGCCTCATTAGGGAAATGAGGAGCAGGGTGTGGGGAGCCGGCTGCAGGAAGTGCCACTGCTTCCCACCACTGAACTGGGAGGTGAACAGCCCTTGCCAGGCAGGTTAGTGGGGTCTGTGGTTTCAATGCAGCCCTTTGCCAACACCCTTCAGGTACGGGAGGCGTAGGAATCTCACTGGATGAAGAGCTTTTGCCCTGGTTTCAGCTGGGATAGAGTTAATTTCTTCCTAGTAGCTGGTAGAAGTCTGTGTTTTGGATTTAATATGAGAGTAATATTGATAACAGAGTGATGTTTTAGGTGTTGCAGTACAGTGCTTACCCTAAGTCAAGGACTTTTCAGTTTCTTGTGCTCTGACAGTGAGCAGGTCCAGAAATAAGCCAGAAGGGAGCATGGCCAGGACAGGTGACACAAACTGGCCCAAGGAATATTCCATGCCATCGAACATCATGCTCAGTGTGGGGGGAGATGGCTGCCAGAGGCTGATTGCTGCAGGGGAACGGGCTGGGAATCAGTCAGCAGGTGGTGAGCAATTGTATTGTGCATGGCTTGTTCATCTATTATTATTACTGTTGTTGTTATTACTATTATTATTATTATTATTGCTACTACGCGTATTTCAGTCATTGAATTTTCTTAACACTTGATATTTACCTTTTTCCAGTTTTCCTTCCCATTCCAACTGGGGCTGGGGGGCAGTGAGCAAGTGGCTGTGTAGGACTCAGCTGCTAGCTGCGGTCAAAACCCAACTTCTGAAAAGTCCAACATCCATGCTGTAGGCTGCTTCATTGCTGTCTTGGGTTTGCTTTCTTCTGATCACCATTGTAAAGAGCAGTACTAACAGGGCAAGATGGTTTCTGACCATCTCTGGTAATTTCAGAACCATGGATTTAAATAAATGAAGACTAATCACATAGTTGTTGGTAGGTGGTAAAGTCTTTGTCTTCACGTAGTGCAGAATTTCTTAGTTTGCTTAGTTACGTTGACAGTGTGGAGGAAAGATAGTGATTAGTGACATCTGGAGTAACTACTTCATTTGAAAAATTCTTTTGCTAGCCATTTTCCTTTTCTTGTGTTTAAAAATCACCTTGATGTTAACTTATGTCTCCCATACTTTACCTTACTTTATACCCTACTGGACTTTAGCTATGTAATTACTGTCTTTCCCTTTTATCTAGTTGTTCCTGACCTTTGGAGTTGATTGTGTAACCAGAGGTGCAGGTAATGTTTTCCCACTGAAGATCAGACATGTCATATAAGACATTGTCTTTAATGTCACTCTGTAGTTCACTCTGTCTTGCTAGTTCAACCTGCAGCAAGTTACTGGAGTTAACTTACAAATGGTGTGAGCAATTTATCTTATGAAGAAAAGTCCTGTTTGAAGAGAGTAAATGCCTGTTCCAGCCACCACTGCAGCAAACTCCAGCACTCGTGCTGCTAACATCCAGCTATTACCTGCCCCTTATTTCACACTAAACAGGATAACAAAAGCATTCTTACAAATGGACCATTTCTAAACATATCAGAAGTTTTTTTGGATCGGCACCTAAGAAATGAAACAGGTTTTTTTAAGGCCTCAGTTTTTATTTTGGCACAAATTACAGATGTTCACAGAAGTATCAGTAAATGCAGGCTCTGGAGATGGGCTGCTTCTCATTAAACATGCATGTGCTATTGTCTTCTTACTTCTTTAGACCTGGCCTTCATTTTGAGGTCAGACTTTAATTTCTGAAGAATGTAATTTAAAGCTATGTATAGTGCTTTGTGATTACCTGGAACTACTAAAGAAAAAGACTTGGCAGTGCCAAAATAAATATGTAGGAGCTGCAGCTGCCGTAACTCTGCTAGAGGTAGTAAAAAAGACGGTCTAAACATTTGAGTGATTTTAACAAGGGGGCAGAAGCAAGTGAAGTGTCTCTTGCATTGCAAAAAGTTTTACAGGCAGAAGTTGACAACACAGGAGGCTCCCGCTCCCTGTATTTAAAGTTTACTTTGCCATTTGTCTTGAGTGAGTTCAGTGTTGTAGTGAATAATTTATAGGCAGTATGAATGAGCTCATTAGTCACCTTTTGAGAGCTTAAGTGAGTTTTGTGGTTGTCATTACACGGGTCTTCTGTTCGCAGGCAGGACAGAAGGACAGCTTGACGGCTGCCTGGTTTGTGCTGGCACAGCCACGACTGGCCTGGCTGCTGCTGAAACCCCAACTCTGCTGCCCAGAAGTGGTACAATAATCTGCAGGGCTTTTTCCAGGGATAGCTTATTTCTTTTTTCTTACATCTGGTGCTTAGTTTGATATGGTGTTGTTTTCATTTGGGGGTGTTTTTCATTGTGAAAAAGAATATTGAAGATTATGTGACAGGTGATGGGGAATAAGTAAAACTGTCTACTTGCATTCAAGCAATAAGAGTGACTTTTCTTCTCAAATGTTCTTAAAAATTTTGGCTGAGATGGAGTTAATTTTCTTCCTAGGAGCTGATACAATGCTGTGGTTTGGATTTATTATGAGAATGACATTGGTGATATGCTGCTGGTGTAGTTGTTGCTGTGCAGTGCTTAGCCTGAGTCAAGGGCTTTTCAGTTTGCCATGCTCTGCCAGCAAGCAGGTGCCCAAGGAACCGGGAGAGAGCACAGCCAGGACAGCTGACTGCAACTGGCCAAAGGGATATTCCATATCAAAGAGCTTCATGCCCAGTAGATAAACTGGGTGAGTTGGCTGCAAAGGGCTGGGGTACAGGCTGGGCATACTCAGCAGGTGGTGAGCAATTGTATTGTCCCTCATTTTTGTGTCCATCTCGGGATTTCTCTCTCTCTCTCTCTCTCTCTCTCTCTCTCTCTCTCTCTCTGCCTCTCTCATATCTTCCTTTTCACTACTACTATCAATGTAATATTGTACTTTATTTCATTTATTAAGTTGTTCTTATCTCAGCTCACAGGTTTTACCTTTTTGCGATTCTCCTTCCCATCCCACCAGGGCTGGGAGGAGTGAGTAAGCACATGCATAGTACTTAGTTGCTGGCTGGAATTAAACCACAACATAGCCATAACATTTCTTTGTCCTTGAAACACTTATGGAAATGCTAAACTGTGCTGGAACTAGCTGAACCTAAGAAAAGGGCTTTACTATCAATGTTTACAAGATTGCAGATTTAAATAGAAAAACATTCCCAAGATTATTTCATAGTGCTTCAGCAGCTGAGGCCCACCCCATCCTTGTGGCATCCCTGTGAGAAACCTGTGCAATGTGAAATTTGCCTGCAAAAAGTCTGTGAGGTGCCAGATGCACCATACCTCCTGGATCACTGCAGCTGCTCACTGAAGTTACCTGTTGCCAGAAAAACTGGGGCAGTGCCAGAAGGCCTGGCAGAAATTAATGTCCCAGTGAATAAGTCAGTCCTTTATAATAATGCATTCTTGTCATTGCAGTGAAGCCAAAAGCTGCTTGCAGGGAAACCCACCTCAGAGGACATGAATGTAGCAGCCAATGGGGGGGTTCTCTGGCCACAGAAGTTGTTGCTGGGATGTGGGTACTTGAACTGTGCTTTTTTTGCTGTGCCAGCTTTCCTCCTTTCTTCCAAAATCTTGCTTACCTGCTCTGCCTGATGGCTGCTTTCTGGTTCAGTCTTGGAGATCATCTCACTTGAGGCTGTGGAGGGGAGCACAGGACAAGACAGAACCTTTCTGCGGATGGTATTGACTCTTTTTAATCCTTCCACTGCAGTTTTTCATTGCTTTTCATTCCTTTTCATTTTGTTGGGCTCATCTGCGGCACTAAAAACACACCAAGGATAGAAGTCTGCTTATTCATTTGATGGCATTTAGTGTTTCCCACACAACCTGCACCCTCTCAGCATCTCTTTGCAGAGACAGCTGTAGGTCAGCACAGCCATGCTTGTGCTTCATCCCTGCACCACCTCATACAGGCTCTCATAGTTGTCTCTGCATTGTTGCAATCTGGGCATCTGCATTTCACAGGATTTCCTCTGGGGATAGTGTTCAAGAAACATACAGGAAGAGTAGAGCCAAGTAGGGAAGGACCCTGGAATATCCTGTGCTACCAAAAGCTAGAAATCAAGCTGAGACTCACACAAGTATAGCTGTGGCTCGAAAAGACACCTGGCAAAAGCAAATGGTCAGAGGACAATAATTGCCTTCTGGCTCACAGCACTAGTGATGGTAAACTATATTTAGTGTCAGTTGCCGAGAACTTAAGTGGATGAGATGTGAACACAAACTTCACTACCTGTGAGGCTCTATTGCAGACTTAATTTTGCATGCATGGATACATAAATAAAGGACAAATTCATAAAATAATTGATGAAGTGAACAGCTTATATTCAGGAAAGCTGAGGCAAATTTGAGATGATGACTTGAAATAATTTTGTCTTAGTTTTAGAAATTCCACTTGGCAATGCAGTGTGGGAGCTTTATAAAAAGAACATGGTTTTCCATTGTAGTTTTCCCCAAAACTTCTGATTTTCACATGTCTGCGGTGTTGGCTGCCCCATTTCCTCCACACTGCTTTTGAGAACGAAAATACAGTTGATTTCAGGTTCTGCTGATTACTTTTAAGTTTGACTTCAGCTGCCAAGTGTTGAATACCGATGCTGAGATAATGCCGGGCCACATCTTGTGGCATTACACCTTTATAAAAGATAGCAGAGTTTGAGCATCAGAACAGAGTCCTTTCATTTTTCAGCCTCTTTAAATAACTGTACTAGAAATACTGGCTAGTATTACATTTAATGTACCCAACTGAGTTAGCTGTTAGGTGAGTTCAGAACTTTATAACAGAAGACTCCAGTAAAGATGTTTATTCCGGCGACATTTTGCTTTCCACTGACTAGGTTACTAAAATAAGCTGCACTGGCAGAATCTTCTCTTTCCCAGTATAAGATAGGTTTGTGCTTGGGGTCCTTGTATGTTGGGTAATTGCACTGTGAAAGCATATCTCGTATGGACCCCTTCTAACCAATATATGTAGACAAATGAGCATGTATGAGGCTCTCCTCCTGCCACAGTCATGCACAGAAACACAATTGCTGGTAGCTTCTCAGCTGTATATAATTTTAGCACTAAGTATACTCATTTTCCTAGAAACTGCAACTAAGTATTACTACAATAACATTGTAAATGCGCATACATTAATTTATAAAGGAGCTATTTAATAAAAACGGTGGCTTTTATTGGAAGAAATTAATTCTATTTTAGCCCATGAGACAGAAATGCTGTAGATAGTTTTGTTTGCCCAGACTTCTGACAAAGCTTTGTATTGGTGCTTCTTTTCTTACAGATTCAGTTCTGTTTCTGTTGGGTTTTGCCTTCTGGGGAAAATGAGAACTTGGAAGACTAATTAAATGTAAGGTTGGAAAAATGCTTTGTAAATCTGATTTCAAGTTCTCGAGTGGATGAACAAAAGACAGATCTATTGTTAAGCTGGAATAAGCTGGGCCTTCTTAGTTGTTGCAGCTTATACCTTAGTGCTTGCTGTGGGTGAAGGAAGGGGAGGGCATGCTTGCAAAAGCCATGGGATGGGCAGGCAGGGTACAGCTGCACTCGGAGCAGCTGTGAAGCCATCCCTGCTCTCTTTCAGGGCAGCAGGGCACTGCTTGTCAGCAGTGTTAGGTGTGTTACCTCTGTACAGGGCAGAGACTCTGGCTGTTTTGGTGCTGTTCCAGGAATTCAGACACAGCTGTTTTCACTGCCCCAAAAGCAGGCATAGTGCAAAAAACAAAACCAGGCTGATCTGCTGTGGTTAAAAATAAAGAAGTGTTGATACTGCAGGAGAAGAATGCTGAGAACAGGAGTTATGAAAGAGGAAATGAATAAACACATACTGTATTCATGATTTAGTTTTTATAAGTTCTTGAAGGTGTCCAATGTGCTTGTGCTCTGTACAAGATTAAATCCATTGCCTCAGAGAAAACAGATTAGAAATATCGAGACTGGTGGGGACACACCAGCCATTCTGCATGGGGGAAGGAAGAACTGGCACAAAATGAGATGGCCAGTGTACAGGTGTCAGGGCTTGAGCTGAGTGTCCCACACTGAGGGTCTGATCACAAGAGTCAGTAGCCCTGTCCACATCGCTTGAAAGGTACGTGAGGACCCTTTAGAATTAGGAGGATTTTTTGATACAGCTGCTTGTCAAATTCTAAATCCTAATGAGCAAGCTTTGCTGGCAAACTTGCAGCAGACTTCAGGAAAGAAATCTGACTCTGATGTAGAGAGAATAAACATTGACAAGGACACCGGTCAACAAAGACATGGTAATTGGAGACCAAGTTAGGAAGAGGGGCTTAAAAGGTGAGGATAAATAGTGCAGGACTGTTGAAGTGTGGAAGGCGAGGCCAGAAGGCAGAAAGTAGAAGTATTTACAAAGGTCATGTGACATGGTGTCCTGCTTCTGACTGAGACACCGGTGCTGTATTTTTGGATTCAGTATGAGAATTAAGTTGATATCACAGTGATGTCTTAGTTGTTGCTGTGCAGTGCTTGCCCTAAGTCAAGGATTTTTCCATTTCCTGTGCTCTGACACTGTCTAGTGCACAAGAAGCTGGGAGGGAGCATGGCTAGGACAGGGGCCCTGGACTAGCCAAAGGCTAGTTCTACCACAGAGCATCATGCCCAGTATATAAACTGTGGGGGAATTGGCCAGGAGGGGCCAATTACTTCTCAGGGCATCAGTCAGCAGGTAGAGAGCAAATGTATTGCGTATTATTTGTTCCTCTTGGGTGTTATTCCTCTTTCTTTCTTGTATTATTACTATCATCATCTTTTATTTTGGTTGAATTACAAAACTATTCCTATCTCAACCCACGAGTTAAGGGTTTTTTTGGTTTTGTTTATTTTTATTCTGATTCCTCTTCTCACTGTGTGTGTGTGTGGTGGAGGGAGCAAGCGACTGTGTGGTATTTAGTTGCTATCTGGGGTTAAACCATGACACATGGCCATAATACTAGCAAAGAAAGATGTTCCCAGCAGAGTCGGAGATTGAGGGGGGAAGATGAGCCCGTGAGCCCATGACCCTTGCTGTGCTTGTGTCCTTGATGGCTTGTGGGAAATTTTCAGGGATTCCAATCTAGAGGAGGATAAGAGATAAAGGAGTATAGGGAGATGGCTGGAAATCCTCATTAAATAAGATACTGCAACATCTGCAGTTGGTATTCTGAAATCCGAGTGGAAAGATTAGACTGTTGTATATTAGCCCACAAGGCTAAAGTGCAGCTCTGCACTGTTGGAACTTCTAATCAGCCTTCAGTACGGCAAGTACTTTGGTCTTGATGTACAAACAGTTTCATCTGTCAGTGTTGCAAATCTTATGCTAAATGAATTAGTATTATTGCTGTCTCAGAAAGGGGTAGATGAACACCCTAATAAATTTGGGGGCTTGCCTGAGATTGCACTGAGTATTTAGTTTCTTGACTGCCATATATGAGTTGTTCTGCTGCTGCTGTAGTCTCTAAACCAAGAGTTAATGTTCTTTCAATGGAGCTGCATGAGACTGTGTGCTTCTTCCTTTAATTAGTTGTTTTAGGTATTGCAGCAAAGAGTCAGAAGTTGGGGAACGGTCTTCCCAGGAGCCAAGATAGTGTTTACCTTGCTGCTGGTATTTTAGTGCTTTGCAAGTCAGCAGCTCCAGATGCTGTTGAGCTCAGGGGTAGGTAAGTGGGAGCCAGCACAGAGGCTGCCCTGCCCTGCTGCCTCTCACGGGGCACCTCAGCAGGGAGTGTCTGCCAGCCCTCGGACCCAGCGGGCAGTCTGTCCCCCCGCTCTCCTGACCTTCTCCGCCACCGGCTGCTGGCCCCTGTGCTTGATCATGCCGCCTTTCCTGTCCACACAGCAAATGTCTCACCGTGGCCCTTCAGTGCAATCTCCAGTGTGCGCTCGGGGGAAATTCCTACCTGCCATAGAAGAAACAGAACACTCTGATCATATTCCACCAATATTCATGGGGAATTTGGCCACTAATTCTGAACAGAACTGAGCTGAACAGGCTGCATACCTAATGTATTCAGGGTACAATTTTCTTTGCATACTACCCTGCATCTCATGAGGCTTCCCCCTTCTCACTTCAGAAATACTTCTCATTAGCTGAATTCTTCTTGGTAGTCTTTCAAGACACTTGACTTTTACAAGTGATAATAAATGCAATAAATCTCCTTGCCTGCCAATAAGGAGGCATGTTGATTCACTCGGAAAAATGTCTGAAGCATTTGGAGTAAATTCAGGTGGGTGGAGTTATGACTTGATAATTTAGTTTGGGTTTGAATCTAAACGGCCATGAGATAAGAACTGTGTAAACTAATGGTCTTGCTGACTATTGGAGTGTTAGGGCTGGTGGAGTCTCAGGGCAGGATTGCCAGTGGGTAATGATGATACTCAGCTGCCTGATTATTCTTCTCATTCTGCAATTCAGCTGCTGGTGTGTCTTCTTGAAAATATGCAAGAATGTGAAATAGCAGTTCACTGGGTAAGGGAGGGAAAGCTATCGGCAAAAGAAGTCTTAGCTAGTTATGACAGGAATTTCTAGTTCCAGAGAATCAATGAAATGCTTCTTATCCCTGCACTTTGAGAATGAGGTGCTTGCCACTCTTATCTAAAATTGTGAATTTCATGAGTGTTAAAGAGATTAAAGGAGGTAACCCATCCATTGGGAAATAATGCAGAATTTCCTGAAGGTCTTGAGGCAGCTGTTCTAACTTTTCTAAATAAAACAGCTAAAATGTTTTCCTTCCTGGCTTAGTGACAGTTTGTGTGTCCAGGGAGGACGGCACTGGGAAGGATAACTGTATTTCTGAGTTAAGTGATATTACTTATACATTTCTGCAGCAGGTATTTCCTAGAGTGAAAGGAAAATTTATTTTAAATCTGCAAGCCTTATTTACCCAGAACAGAAAATGTTTGGTTTTTGTGGACCAGCTACGAAACAGTTCCATGTACTTGTTTTGCAGGTAGACAGCCATACTTTTAATTTTGTGCTGCGAATCACTGAAGCGACTTGAGATCTGGCATGTAATATATAGGAGTCTGTACGTTCAGCTAGTGCTGTCTAGATTGGACAACTTACTTATTTTTCAATCAACTTACTTCCCTTCAATTAATTCAACTGATGGCAAGGGGTTTTTACTGAAGCTGATACTACCTATATCAAGGTATGATAGCAGAGGAGAAAATCCACATTTTTCCCTAACTGAGTCGAGCCTTCTTTTACAGCAGATTTCCTTCTGGAAATATTTCTCCCCCCGCCCCCCCGGCCGGCAGTTCCTGCAGGTTTCTGCAGCAGCTCGGCATTTCGCTGGGCACAGCGCGGCGGCCGCGGCCGTAGCTCCGAGCC
>VWZN01000909.1:127125-157755 GCA_013396955.1 Regulus satrapa
GGCCCCGCCGGGAGCCGCTCTTCGGCCGGAGACTTTCCCGCAGAGTCTCCGGGCCGGCCCGAGGGGGCTCCGCGGGGCCGCGGCCGCCCGGTCACCCCCGCTGCCTGAGCGCCGCGAGAGAGACCGGGGGAAAAAAAAAAAATCATGAAGTGATACGGCTCTCTGGGAGGATACTGGCAAATAAGGAAATTAAACAGAAAGAGAGCAGCATGTTGTCATAGCAACAGTGCAATTAAATTACTTTACTGTCAGCCATCATATAATTTTCCTGTTTATAAGCTCATGGGACGGAACTTCCATTTGGAGTCAAAGTTGAGTGTGCAGCTTAGGTAGGCAGTGCCAGTGCCCCTGGACGCTGGCGATTCCCTTGTTTACCTTCTGGTTGCGCTGGATGCAGTTTTGAAAACTAGGAAGTGGGGCAGACACACAAGTTTGGCCTCCTGGCGTTTATATCTGCCTCGGTATTTTTTCCTTTTCCAGTTACTTACTCATGCAAAGCTGCACGTTTTTCACTGAACATGTTGTGTGTATTGATGGGCTTCTGTGCAGAAAAGTTCTGTGTGTATCGTTTTTAGTAAATGTCTGCTTTGGTGTGAATTCTTTGTAGAAAGACCTAGAGAACTTAAAAGTTTTCATTTTTGCCAGTTGTGACAGCGAAATTAAAGTCCATTATTTTTCTTTCCCATAATGGCTGTGTTGCTCTATTTTCCCCTGCAGATAGATAGTTCATTCTGTTGTTACCTGTAGCTTTTTTTGCTTTTCATTTACAGTGTTGACTGTGTGCATGATTTCAGGGAACTGCTGGAGTTATGTTTTAGGTACAGGGAATAATTTTGTTCTTGTTCAGTGTTTGTGCAGAAGGTTGCGTCTATTTAAATTCTGTTATTGACTCTGTCCAGTTTTTTGTTCCACTTCACATCTCCAGACCTAATTCCTGGCAGTTTGACTGTATGTAGAAGCTAAAGGGAGCCTGTCTACTGCCTCTGAAGAATTGTTGGGCTTGTCTGCTTATCTCGAATTGAGCAGGGGCCCAGCTTCAGTTTGCTTCTGAAGTGCTCGGGTCATCCCGAATATTGGTGCTCACAGGCCCCATGGGCTGCTGGTGCAGTACCCTCAGCAGCTCATCCCATCTCTCACAGGCCATTGCTGAGCATCACAGCAGTCTTTCTGACTCTTGTTTTCTATTGTGTTTGAAATAAGTTCAGCCTATGTTAAAAGTCTTCTCTGTTTACATACATTTTTTAAAGTGCTCTATTGCTCTGGCACTTGCTTCCCCATTTCTTGGCCCTGGGCCCAAAACTACCGGGTGTTGCTTTCCCTCCTACTTTCTCCTGACCTTGCTGGTTTTGAAGTTCTGCTCTCATTTCTGAGTTTTGGTGCAACCAAGTCAGTATGGATGTTTGTCTGCCTAGGCCTTTAGCCAGTGATTTTAATCATGGTGCTGTAGAATTGTCCTCAAATATGAAACAGCTGAAATTAATCTGAAGTAACTGGCTGTAAGTCACTCTTTTTTTTTTTTTTCACATTCTTATTAAAGTGATACAATTGGGGTATTCAATGGTTTGAAAACATCACTTCCTCTCTAAAGAGACATGGTTTGGAATTTCCTGTTTGGGGCTTCGTGTGCATGCATGAGAACTGAGGTGTATCTGGAGTGTCATCTTATTCCATCAGCTGAAATTTCTTCCCTTGTGCTGACTTTAGATAATTTTACTCAACAGTTGTGGATGAGTGTTATGTGGAACTGTCATGTTTAATACAGATGGCAAAAGGCCAAGTGACCAGTTAGGGAAAAGCTGTCAAAACGTTACACAGGATCTTTTTATGAACTCACTTTTCTCTCTTTCTCCCTTTTCTTTGGATTCACTCTCCCAGGAGCTGCTGTCTAAATGGGTCCAGTCATGCCTCCCAGTAAGAAGCCAGAGGGCTCAGGAATTAGTGTTCCCAGTGGATTGAGCCAGCGTTATCAAGATAGCGATTTATCAAAGGCACTTCATGATGACGAGGACCTAGATTTCTCCTTGCCTGCCATCAGATTAGATAAAGGGGCCATGGAAGATGAAGAACTAACTAATTTGAACTGGTTACATGAGAGCAAGAACTTGCTGAAGAGCTTTGGGGACTCGGTGTTAAGGAGTGTTAGCCCTGTTCAGGACATCGGTGATGACACGCCGCCGTCTCCTGCCCACTCTGACATGCCCTACGATGCCAAGCAGAACCCCAACTGCAAACCTCCTTATTCCTTTAGCTGCCTCATATTTATGGCCATTGAGGATTCGCCAACCAAAAGACTGCCCGTAAAGGATATATACAACTGGATCTTGGAACACTTTCCATATTTTGCAAATGCACCCACTGGATGGAAAAATTCTGTGAGACATAACCTGTCCTTGAATAAGTGTTTTAAGAAAGTGGATAAAGACCGAAGTCAGGTGAGTTTGGAACTATGGGAACCTGTCTGGCTCCGAAAATATTCACCTGCTAATCCCAGAATATGTCCTTAACAGTGAAATACAGAACGTGCAACCCCATGACCAGTAACAGAGTTGATTAAGTTCGGAAAACCAGCATTTCTTTAGCATTGCTCATTCTGATTTTGTTAAATTCATTGTCTAGACATCTGTAAGAAAGTGTTTGGTGTGTGTGTGTGTGTGTGTGTGTGTGTGTGTGTGTGTGTGTGTGTGTGTGTTTTTTTCTCCCCAGCTGGTGTCTTCAGGCATAGTGGTTAAATATTGTTTTTACTTATCATGCTGTGGTAATGGTTTCCAGCTATACTAGATGAATGTAATCATGTTATAAATAGGCTGCTTGCTGTTCTTGGCTTATACAAATGTATAGTGAAAGGGTATGCCTTATGTAAGAGTCCATCTCCATTGCCCTGGTCTGTGTTGTAATCCAAAAAAACTTTTCCTTCTTTTACACAAGGAGGGTTATGGTGATGAAGCTTTGTTCCATTTCAGGCGAGTTTTAGAGAAACTCTTCAAAGAGCGGAGACAGGTCTGGCCTGAGAGGTGAAGGTTACCATTCCCCAAAATTTGTGGTGTTCTTTGGGCTCATGTAGCTTCCGCAGCTGGCGCGGAGCAGAAGCCCTGGGAGCACATCTTTGCTTTCGGATCTCGGCTGTTGAATCCTGGTTTCATTGCTGATTCCCCAGCGGCGGCTGCAGGGAGAGGCTGTGTGCAAGGGAATGGGAAAGCGGGCGGAGCACTGGGGGCAGTCCCTTCATAGCCTTGTCCTCTGTCCGTCTGCCTGGGAGCAGGAATCGGTTTCTAAAAGGGACCTTCTCAAGAAACAATGGACTGGATAAATCTTTGGCAAAGTCTGAGTGTACTGATAAAAATACTGGCTTGCAGATTAATTTCAGCGGCCTTCTCACAGGTTAGGGAACTAAATAGCGGGTAAAATCACATCAACTCCTGGTCTGTGTCTAAAATTGGCTGAAGATCAGAAAGCGAACACTTTCCCCTGGCAGAAACAATAGATGCACTCAGCTTTTGTATTTCAGTGAGTTAAATGCTGTGATTGTCTTGTAACTTGTTACTCTGAAACTAGACTTCTCTTGGTGGTGCTGTTCTTCCTATTTTGTGTGCAATTTAACTTTAAAAGCTCTGGAATAGAAATTCAAGTAACTCTAGAGGAAGAGTCATATGCTATCCTAAACTAGCAACTTTTCGTTTTAGATGAGTTAACTTTCTTTTCTACTGAGCTTTAATTGTTAAAGGATTCACAAGTCTATCTATCTTTCTTTTTAAAAAGTACTTTTACCTAGAATCCACTCTTCCCATATTACTAATCACACACTGTATGTTTGTATTTTTATCAATTAATTGCTGTGAAAGCTCGTGTGTGAGATTAA
Organism: Regulus satrapa; assembly: GCA_013396955.1. Lineage (NCBI taxonomy): Eukaryota > Metazoa > Chordata > Aves > Passeriformes > Regulidae > Regulus > Regulus satrapa. The sequence goes on from VWZN01000909.1 coordinate 130,982, forward strand.
AAAAACCTGTTCCTGAGCTGGATCTTGTTTTGTTTAAGCCAGAGTCTTAAATTCTGGTTTGGAAGTGAGACTCTGGTAACAAATGCCACAACAGACTTCCATGACCCTCTCCCAGACAGTAATAAATCCTCACACAAAATTTATTTTAAAAAACACCAAAATACGGTAACTGGCAAGGCACGTATTTAACACCGCCATTTGTGTTTTGTTCTGTCCCTCTTCCTCTGTTTACAAGTTGACTATTTAGATTTCAGCTTCCTTCCTATGAGGAACTTGTCTTCATGTCAATCTGTCAAATATCCGGCCATCCGCCGAGCTCATCCGAGCGGTGCCACGCTGCGCTGCTGCTCCTGGGGGGGTGGCACAGAACAATGCATGACTGGTCACCCACATCTCCAATTCATGATTACAGCCATGGTTACACAGCTAGACAGCTAGGTGTGGTGGGAGGCCTTGCCTGTATGAATCACAAGGTGGGTGGAGTTTTATTCGATCCAGGAAAACCCCAGATTTTGAGAAGGAATTTCTTGCACTTCCTGAAGATGCTAATAACTGCAGGCAGCTAGCTTTAAGGTGAATGAGATGGGAATCTCAAATGTAAAATGTATCACAGCCGTTCATTCAAGTCCCCTGCTGGGTTTTGCCTTGTCCTGGCCAAGGGATGTGGCAGACAGAGTCCCGAGTGCAGAATTGGCCCTGGGTCAGTGTTGTGGAATCAGGTGCTTGACAGCTAATTGTGGACTTGGAAAGCAGTAAATGTCAACTGGTTGCTTTGAAAATACCTTTGTGTGTGTGCATGCACACTTGGGATTGGTTCGGTACCTTGCAGCGAATATCTCTGCTGTTCAGAAGTGTCCATCGAAAGGGCTCTCTGGTTTTGGTACGGGGCTTGGGACAGGGGAAAGGGGGGCTTTCATCTGTAGAAACTCATTTTACACTACTTCTTATTTGCAGACAGGTTTTGCTAATTGCAGGGTTGTGGTCTGCCTGTTTTACTGGTTTTGCATGTAAAAAACGCTAGAATTTGGCAAAGGGCATGTTATGAAATGCTAAAAAGATGGGCTCTGAAGCATGTACAGTATGGGGGGAAGGAGTTAATCAGTGCTGGGAATTGCAGGCATTTGCTGGTTGATGTGCATTGACACATTGTGAAAAGCTAGAAGCTTTTTCCCTCATAGTTGTGCTTTCCAGTGTTTGTTTATGTAGCCTTTCAGTAATCATTTTTCTAAAAAAAGTTCTGCTGAACACTTAATTCTTTCTTGAACTCCCTCTGCATAGTAGTTTTCTCAGTCTTGAGTTCCACTAGTTTATATTCATGGGGCTAAATATGCATCTAATAGTCTGCAGCTTTTTCTGCCTGCATATGAATGCTTGAATTTCCTGATGTGAGATCATTGTAATGGAGAGGGGGGGGGAAAAAAGGAAAAAAGGACAGGCTTCATCACTTTGTTTTTTGACTTGCCCTGTCCTGGTGCTTTTAGGTCTGGTGCAGAATGCCAGGAAAAGAGGATTTGTTTTTACGTTGCTGCTATTTCACATCAGCTGCAGTGCCATCCCGCTTACCTGGCAAACCAGGAACCCGGCTGCTCATCTAACTTCAGTGAGGCTGATCTGGATCGAGACAGGGAGCTGGGCTGAAGAAGGGAAAATGCTGAGCCCTTGATTGTACAAACCTTTTTGCATTGAGCTCAGCAGTTTAATAATAGTTGGCCAGAGTATGAAGTTATCACATGATGGGGAGTAGATGTGGAGTTCCCTGGCTTTGTTTATACTGCCAGACCTGTGAATTCACTTGTTCAGATTAATCCTATTGTGAACGTACAGATCTAAATGTCCTGTAGTCCGTGTCCCACTTAGTACAGCCCGTTAGTCCATGACTTCCCTACCATCTGGTCCTTGGCTATAGAGAGGAATTTTTCTTGTATATGTGTCTCCATAGCAACGAGTTTGCAGTTGATATGGAAAGTAAGCAGTTGCCCTAGCAACGGAGTTACTGATGTGGCAGCTTCTCTGCTTGCAGGGAAAGGGCTAAGCTAGTTCAGACCCATTATGTAGGTTTGCTGTGATTATAGCTATGCCCACTAGTGCTGCTCGAGCTAAGGGACTGCTGAAAAATTTTGTTCCAAGCCCTATTTCTGCCTCCCTTGAAAATCTGATTTATTCGTACAGGGATTCCTGCTTTGAACAAAGGCTGGTAGGATTGTCTTCCCAGGGTGTGTGATGTGTCTGTGCCTTTTATGAATTCAAACTTCCTCAGTCATCGTTATCAGATGAGGGGAAATGATGTTTGACCTCGCTGGCTTCACTGCGGTATTTTTGTCTCAGTGAACAGCCCGTGGTTATAAAGGTTGGAGCTTTTGTCCCCGTGCTGCTCTCTGCTATTCTGCTGTTTTATCCCTGGTCTCTGTTTCTTTGGGCATCCATCCTATCAAGAGGGCTCCTCTTTGTGTCTGCTCTGCATTGTCTGAGATAGGGAAACACACACACGCTTCTGGCTGTGTGCGTGCCGAAGAAAAAGTGTCTGAAAGGTTTATTTGGCACTTACACTGGGGGATGTCTTAATAAAAATGTAATGAGGGTAAAGGATATGTTTATGGGGATGGGAGAAGAAAATTCTCCTCGCTTGATGTGGAAGTTATTCTTAGAAGTACGTGGTCCATAACTGGGTCATGGAGATCCAGCCAGGCTCCTCCTCCGTCTGGAGCAGGCTCTGAGATCTGAGGACTCCTGAGTGGTCCTTGAGCTTTGCAAGAGCTGAAGTCCAACTGGTCCTCGTGTAATGCACTGTCTCTCGTAAGTGTTCTGCCAGGGCATCTGAACAGGAGCCCTGAGAAACCCTTTGGGCACGGGAGACTTTTCAGGAGTGCCTCCTGCAAATATCTTTCCTCTGATGTGATAATAACTGGGCTTTTGACAGCTGAAATCCTGTGGAAAGATAGTGCTAGCTGGAGTGAGGGGGAAAGGAGCCTGCTTGTTCTTTGTTAGAATCTCCTGATCCAACCTGCATATGCACATAGGTGAGGGAGACAGGACCCTGTCTTCCCTCTTTTAATGTCGCTGAGGTGTCTTGTGAAAGTTCAGTTTTACATCAGCAATAGAAATAATCTCCTCTGTTTTTAATGTTATCACCTAGATTGATCCACATAACAGAAGTGTCAGAATTTCACTGCATTTATGACATCTGGGGAAGCTAAAGTGAAAAAATACCAAAAATCAAACCCAAGAGAACAGGCCCTCAGATTCATGTTAAAGGGTTCCATGTAATATGGACTCCATTAAAAAAAAATAATGTGCTAAATAAGCTGGTGCAGCTGTTAATTCAATTATTAAAAGGATATTTCGTGGTTTTAAACTGCAGTTATTCTAATTTAACTTGAAATGCATTTTCTTATGCTTTTGTCTGTCATACAAAAAAGCTCTAATATCAGAAATTTTCTCTTTAAATTGGTATGGGGGAAACGTGGGTCATATCTAGAGAAATCATATAAGTCTCTAGAACTATACTGTAAATGGAATTGCAAGGTATTAGACAATTTATGGAGAACTTTGCTTGAACCCTTTTGGTTTTATTTTTGAATTACAAACCTGAGAATTATACAGAATATTTAAATAATAGATTTCCTAAAGCTGTGTATGGAAATAACACTCTTCCTTTCACTGGCTTCCAGCTGCTTGACTTTACATGAGAGCTAACTCTTTGCACTGGAATCTGCCTGAATTAACTGTTTTAGAGCTGTACAAAACACAAGCAGTTCTTCTCAAGTAATGACAGGAGAGCTGGCAACATCCAGGGAATCCTCTGAACCTTATATCTAAGGTATTTGTGTTATTTTACTCTCGGTTAAGATAGCCTGCAGGCAGGTGTCCTGCTTTGGAACTGAGGGGTTGGTTGCCCAGTGACCTGCTGGAGGAGATTGGCCACTTAGGTTAAATAGACCCGAGTAGCGGGCCCTGCCTGTGCTCCTCGACCACAGCAAGGATGATGCAAAGCGTGTTAAGCAGCACTGAAAGAGTGTTGGAAATCAGGAGCGAGTCTTGGGCTGTGGTGAGGTTGATGAGTCCATTTCTCAGCTGTGTTTGCACTCCCTCGCTTCCACCTGTTTGCTCCATCACCTTCCTGGCACAGGAACTTTTCGTGTTTCTTTGACAGACAACTGATCTGGCTGGATTTATCTTTCTTCTTTTAATTCTTCTGTTGCTTTTCAGCTTAAGTTCCCAGTTCAGCTTAGAGTGCAGTCCAGGTAACAGTTGTGCTGACAATGACGAGGGAAATAGAGGTGACGGGGAGCCTGGGCATTGCCAGTTGGGATTGCTGACACAAACACTCCTTAGAGAAGAGGGGCTGGCAGCTGTGTGATGCACAGCTGCTTGGTGGGGTAACGGATGTAGCCCTTGCCCCAGGGTGTAGAGGTTAAGGTAAAATGCGAGCAGAGGTTTAAATGCAGTGGAATGCTTTCTTTTGCTTGGAGGTGTTTGTTTTGATTTCGCCTTGGGAGCAGGACTGTCTTGTTTGCTGTTCAAGTGGCCTGTGTTAGTGACTCTTGGTGTTTCACAGCAGATTTGAACTGATCAGAGTCTGGGTTGCCGTTCTCATGCACAAACCCCGCTGAACCTGGCTGCCTGTACCCTTTCCTGGGAGGTGAATTGATCTGGAGCTGTACTGCAAGCCTCTCTGCAGCTCAGACTGGCACGTGTGTCACTATGTAATGAGCAGGCTGAAAACTCTGAGTTTTGTTTGGGTTATTTTTCATTGGGCTAGTATAGCTGGATTCATTTTCAGCTCCCTGTTTAGTTCATGGTTACTGTGGTCAGAGGAACACCAGTGTCAGCACAGGCCAAGGGCTCAGCTCTGTTTAATCTGTCATGAAGCTGTGCCTGCAGCTTCCAGCCAGCTCAGAGCTGACCTGGTGACAGCAGATGGGGAAGGGAAGGGTACTTTCACCTTTGAGAGCATAGGCTGCACGTAAACTGCTGGAGCTACTTGTATGTTCTGATACAAGCTTGGTGCTGGATTGGGTCCGTAAGACGCGGGTGAAATGGTCCAACAAAAACTGTACCAGGATGTGAGCACGTGTGTGTTTTTTCAAGATTTGTTTCTATTGCCCAAAGTTCTTAATTTTGGCTCTCTGTGGACGTCTGCTGTGCATCCTCTGAAAAGCTGTTATGGAAGAGGAAAGGATGTCTATAAAATCAATTGTCAGGCTTTTCCCATGCTGCTGTCATTATATCCTCATCACCTCCTGTGTTTCTTTCCAATTGTCAGAGAGATAATGAAGTGCCCTTGTCACTGCCAGTAAAGGAAGCACAGATCTTGGGGCTTCACTCTGGTTTGAGCACAGGAGGCCTCGTTGATGATAGGCTGAAGGATGTGGGCACCCAGGAGCACTTTTAAATGTCCACTAGTGAATGTGGCAAAGCATGTTCCCCCCAGCACCAGGCCCACAATGGTGGCTGTGCTAACTCCAGCTGTAGCTGAACATCAGAGATGAACTGGGCTTGCTGGTGTGGCTGAGTGCCTGCGCTTCTGTCTCGCACTTCAGTTCTTCAGCAAAATATCAAAGAATCCATTTTAATTACTAAATATGTGTCTCTTAGACTTCCCCCCTCCTTTCCTGAAAGGGAAGTGAACTGTTTTACATTGTCTGAAAGAACCCAGCAAGTTAAGCTGTGTGGCTTCTTTTCCTGGGTAGAGAAGGAAAAGAAAAAACTGTTTAAAATGTTTAAGAAAAAATATTTAAAAGTCTGGGTCATAACTGAGCAGTTAAAAATAATGGAAGAGTTGAGAATACTCTCCAGGCAGCCTGACGCAGCCTTTGAGTTGCTGGAGAAGCTGCCTTTCTTTGCTCTGGGTTCAGGCAGTTACCATGTCCTGGTAACTGACTTAGTTCAGTCCTGCAGCATGACTGTATTTGTGGTAGAGCCAGTCACACGGCAGGATCTGGGCAGCAGTCTGCAAGTTGCTTATACCTGCTCCTTCTGTGTTATTTTCAGCTAATTGCTGTATCTTCATCATAAACCTAATTAATACCAATGAATGGTACAGAATAACATAAGCCAGAATTCTTACGAAGAAGGGGCTGTGTGTGACTGCTTTTAATTTAGCTGGTATGTTGTGCAGTCGTGGGTTAGCATATAAAAGCAGTTGAGTTCTGTCGTTGCAGGACTGGGCAGACTCGCTAGATGAGGTCATGGTGCGAGCGCTGCATGCAGCTACAACAGAGCAGTACGTCATGAAGCCCAAGAAGTCCAAGTGCAAGGTGCTCCATCTGAGCCAGGGCAATCCCAGGTGCGAGCACAGACTGGGAGATGAAGTCGCTGAGAGAAGGACTGGGAGGTTCTCATGGCTGAAAAGCTGGACATGCACCAGCAGTGAGCGCTTGCAGCCCGGCAGGCCAGCTCTGCTGGGCTGCATCCAAAGCAGCGTGGGCAGCCAGGAGAGGGATCTCTGCTCTGCTGTGGTGGGCCCCACCTGCAGTGCTGCATCCAGCTCTGGGGTCCCCAGCACGGGAAGGACATGGAGCTGTTGAGGAGGGTCCGAAGGAGGGCTGAAGATGATCAGAGGGCAGAAGCATGTCTCATGAAGACTATGTGAGGGAGCTGGGCTTGTTCAGCCTGGAGAAGAGAAGGCTGCAGAAAGACCTAATTGCAGCCTTCCATTAATTAAAGGGGAACTTACAAGAGGGAGAGGGACTTTTTTATACAGGCAGAGAATGACGGGACAAGGGGAAGCAGTTTTAAATAAAGAGGAGAGATGTAGATGAGATGTTTGGAAGAAATTCTTTACTGTGAGGGTGGTGAGACACTGGCACAGGTTGTCCAGAGAAGCTGTGGGTACCACATCCCTGGAGGTGATTAAGGCCAGGCTGGATGCAGCTTGAAGCAACCTGGTGTGGTGGGTGTCATCCCTGCACATGGTCGCTGAGCTGGCGCTAGATGATCTTGGAGGTCTTTTCCAAATCTAACCCTTCTATGATTCTATTCAGTTACTCTTGTGAACACAGATTTCTTTAAGAAAAAGGCCCATGTGGCTGCCTTTGGTTAAAATTTGCTTAGCAAGCATCTGGGGAAAGATGTGGCCCATGCTTATATGTATTTTTAAGCTAATAAAGCTTGCTATTGCTAAGTAATTTGCTTTTATCAGATATGTAGTCTGGGATTTTTAATCACTACAAGTCTGGTTAAGGTCTTCTAGGTAAAGGAAGATACTGAGGAAAGTTCATTTTTATGAGATATGTAAGGATCTTGCTGATTTTGTGATATTTTTGGTTTGTCAGTTTTTAAGTGGTTTAGAAACAAAGAGATTTTGCTTTCTTCAGTAGCAACAACCGTCTTGTCATGACTCAGTATTTAAATTTTGGTCTCAAGGAAAAAAGGAATTTAGCTTCATAATACCTTCATTCAATCTAATTCCCAGTTAAAGTCCCTTCCCCAACCATTCCTCACCTGCCCTGGTGTCTCAGAGCTGGCTTAAAGCAGGGTACCCTCTCAGCTGCAGAGAGGAGAAATTATTGTGGGTGGGCTGGGAAAGAGAGGAATTGCCAAAATTGATTGTCTGGAAGTGCTTCACTGGCAAGCAGCAGAGAAACGTGTGGTTGGTTCAGGTACAATTAGGAGTCCCTGGCCTTGACACTTGAGCTCTGACATCCTTAAAAGTAAAGTGGACCCTGAATATGTGCTTGGATGATTTTTTCAGTCTTCTGGCTCAGTTTTTTGGACTTCAATTTCTGCGTGCCTTCTCTCTGGCTTGCAGGAATTCAGACACGGAAGTAATACCATATGCTTTCTTTAATGGTGTGGGCAAAGGCAGATATTCTGGAGGACGAGGCATGTTGCTGTTGGACACTGGCTCTGTGGATGGTTTCAGCAGTCTGGCTGCCCTGGGACTGCCTGACCTTGTAGATGGAGACAAGAAACATCTTCCTCAGGTGTGCTGCTTTTAAGCATGAGCTTCCTGATATATTTTCATTTAGGGCGGAATCAGCATCCGGGACTGAAGCTCTCAGCAATTTTTACCTTTAATTGCACAAGAGAGCATAGAATACTTTGGCTCTGCCATGCCATCATATCCATGATTCCTCTTAGCCTGCAGCCTTAGTGGTCAGGTGGCTGGAGCTGCTGAGTTCTTTGGTAGTTGGGATAGTGCACCCACACATACTCATCATCCCTGCTATGTCTGGCCATTTATTGCTATGGTAACAGTGGTTATCCTTTCTGGAGAGTAAGCACATTTGTAAGAGTCTTGATGATGACAAAGTTTATCTATGTGCTGGCAACAAAACTGTTTTTTAAAGAGTCCTACCCTTCTTGTGGCAGTAAGTGGTGTCAAACTCATCAGTGGCAGAGGTCACGTAAGATAAGCAACAGGGGAGGGAAAGAAAGGGAGTGATCTTCCTGCTTTGGCAAACAACTATTTTTCCTCCTGAATTTTTTGTGAGTTGTTGTTGGCCCTTCTTAGCCTGAAAAATTGCTTGATTTTTTTTTTTTCTCCCACCACTTTGGACTTCTGACTTCACAAAAGCTGCTTTTGGTATACTCTTGAGTATCTACAACAGAATTGGGATTGAGAGCTGTGGAAAATAGCTGTTGTGGCCATAAATGATGCCTCTGGATCCTGCTTAGTTATCCATAATAATAATTTTGGAGACAATATGATTAAATTAATTTTGTTAAATTAATTTATTTCTGTTTAGTTGTTCACATTTCATTCGGGCTCTTACGGAAAAATTATCCTGGGAACTAGCACAGGAATTTGTGGGAGGACTCATTCTAAGGATCTTAAATGTGAGTGGGTTTTTCCTTGTTGCAGTGGAAAAGAAGCCAAATTGCTGCCCTTAGCCAGTGACTTAAGATACCAAAACACTATCTACGGCATGCTGAATTGCTATATTTCATTGCAGCAGTGAAGAGTAGCAATTTACCACTAGCTGAGAACTCTCAGGATTTTGAAGCACCAGTGTAACTTGCTGCAAGACGATTGTTGGTAAGCAGAGGAATGAACAGGCTTCTGTACAGGGAAGTCTCTGTGGCATGGAGAATTGTCTGTGGCAGTAGGTGGAACAGAAACTTACTGATGGAATTTTGCATAAGAGAATTTAGTTGAATGGTGAATTCACACTCATTCAAGCTTTGAGCAGAAAATTAGTCTGTGCTCCAGAGCTATGTTTATGAGATCCCACAGCTGCCTATTTGTGGGAGGGTGCTCACTGAGTTGAAGCAGCTATTATTTCTGAGTTGACGGTTGAAAAAAAGTGTCCACAGTGCAACCTGCAAGGGCTGTGGGGGTTAATGCAAGATCAGGGTTAGTTGCTGGCATACCTTGTCTCAGGCTTTCATTTTATCTCTTTTCCTCATCCTTTAGTGGGGAGGGTGGGAACACATGTCTCGTAGGTTCTGCACGCTTCAGTAAAAATAGGGAAATCACCAGTGAAATGTTTTGGTTTTACATTAGCAGGAGGGATGTTAAACATCACTGTTACGGTTTAGTGGCATGGAATGTAATAAATTTGCAATTAGATCTCTTTAAATAGTTGAGAAGAACTAAATAGACCTTGCAAGGACAAGATCTTTGTCTTTAGGACTAAGGTCCTTGCCATGCAGGAAAAGCTGTATTTGAAGGATTCTCCTAAGTACCACTGCTTTGCAGTGCCTGGTTGTGTGCAGCCTTCTCAAGCCCCAGAAGAACACAGAATCACTTCCAGAGATCATCGCTGCTCTTGGGAGCACTTTGAAGGCTTTTGGAGAGAATGTTTGACAGGTTTAAGAACTGCCTGCTGTTGGTGTATATGGAGCTACAATTATACTTAGGCTTTGGGAGAGTACCATGGGTCAAAAGGTATTTAGTTCTGCAGGAATTCCCTTCAGACATAATATTTATAAATAAATTTAACTGGAAATCATGATACGATTCTTACACAGTTCCACCCTTCCTGAAGTACGTGAGGACAAAGGGTCTGCACATTAAGAGAATCATAGAATCATGGAGCATCCTGAGTTAGAAGGGATCATCGAGTCCAGCTCCTGGCCCTGCACAGGACACCACAAGAATCACACTGTGTGTCCAACAGCATTGTCCAGACACTAATTGAACGCTTCAGGCTGATGCTGTGACCACTTCCCTGGGGATCCTGTTCCATTGCCCAACCACCCTCTGGGTGAAAAACCTTTTTCTCATGTAATGGTGTAAGTAGTTTGCTGGCTTTTCTGCCTAGCTGAAGTCAGAAGGAATGCATGGTATGCATGGATAGTGCAGGTTTTCAGTCTTCAGTTAGGAAAGACAGGACGTTGGAGAGTCAGGATGTGGCTGAGATGGCTGAGAATTAGACAAATGCTGGCATGTGTACTGTTGCATGGTTTGCTTTGAAGCAGTAGGATGAACTTGTCCAAAATGTTTTGTCCTGTTTTGGCAATTAACATAATGCATTTATTTTTATGTAATTGCTCATTACGCTAACTTATTTGTGTTTTCTCTCTCTTACCCTTCTTCTATACAGGTGAAGATTTTTCCCTTCAATGCTCAGGGTTAAATATACAGATCTTGCTTTTGTAAAAAAGTGTACGTTTGGTTTACAATTTTATATTGATCTGTAATACTTTCTAGACTTGCTTGTTTTGCTAATACACCTGTAATATTTCACTGCCTCTTGGGCAGTGATGCATTTGTTCAGAGGAATCAAGTTCCTTGTTCTTGGCTTAGCAAGTCCGCTTTGATGTGTCATTTGCTGTTAGGCTTTAGAGCTGACTAATTTTGAATTTGGTAAAGCAGAAATGTAATTATGAACCTTTACAGTAAGAGACAAAGTTTTCAGTCATTCTTGTTTAAAAAAAAAAAAAAGTTTTCATTTAGAAAGCTTTGATTTTAATTTGTAGCAATGAAATAGTAGGAAAGGTTTTGCTTTTTCATACTTTTCTTCTGTGACTAGGAAAATGTCTTCCTCCCACCAGCTAAAATACTTGCATTATTTTCGTTTCAAATTAAATATGCTTATGATCTAACCACTTTTGCTAATTACCTGCTGCTCTTTCACCAGCACTCAGGTTGCACGCACCCTCCAGTAGTATCTAGTATGCTGAAAATGTGTTTGGCTGACTTGGGCTGATGGGACAAGAGTCCGTGTCTTAATTATGGTACAGTTACCCACTTGTGTGCCACTTCATCTTATATTTATTCCCCTTGCTGTTTACAGAACAAGGTTTGCAAACTTGTTGTATTGGCACTTTGGATCTTTAATTTAGACACGCATTTAAAAGCAGAAGAATTTGTTTCATCAGTGAGCTTTCCTGTTTTTGGGTTTCAACTATCTGTTGAGTCCTCTTTTTTGGCATCAGGTGAAAAATTACAACAGTTCTAGAGTGATTTAAACAGCTTTTCAGTCCATGGTGTGTGTAGTGTAGCTTCAGACTTCTTGCAGTGTGTACCAAGACATGCTTTTGTTTGGAAAAGAGGGGAATTTTGCAATTGCTTAAATGAATTTTCTGTTTGTGTTGCATGGCTTTTAAGTTAGACCAAGTAGTGTTAGCATCTAAGGATGTGTTTGTGTAATAATATGAATGGATGTAAGAGTGGTGTGGGAGTCTGTTTATATAGAGATTTATATCTTAAAAGTTATGAAATAGGCTTAAAAATTACGTTGTCATTTAAAACAAGGAGTGTGCCTTATTTTAGAACCTTTAAAAACCTTTACAAAGTCTTTTATAGAAGAACATAGCTGGAAAGGTTTTTTGTTTGCCGCTGCCCCCTCTCCCCCCTGATTTTGCACCATCTCATGATTTTCTAATAGAAGCATCTAGAATACCAACATGCTAAAAATGCTGTGAATCAGAAGCATTAAAGCCAGATTCTGGAGGCTGCAATAAAGCTATAAACTGTCAAGTTTCTTTCAAACCCTTTTGTTAGTGGTGTGTTTAGTATTGCCTGAGAAAGTCTTTTGCAAGAAAACACAGTAATTGCAGAAGTCCTTCACCGTACAGTGCAGATGTCAGCATTTGTGGTCACTGGGTGCAGCTGTGATGAGAGAAGGACCCTTTGGAGCAGCCAGCCCTTTTTACGGGCTGGTGCTTTGGAGCTGGTGTAACTGGCTTCCTCTTGAGGGGGCAAGCAGTGCTGAGCTTCTACACCACCAGCATGCTCACAGGCTGGTTACTGGTTTTCAGCAGGTTTGGTACATTCTGCAGCTCTGCAAGGTAATGTGACTGCTGTTTAAGTGTTTCAGTATTGGTAACACGAATGGAGCCGATTTAAGGCATCCAGTCCTTTTTGTTCAACCTTTGGATAGGGCCTTCAGCAGTTTGGACTTCATTTTCTAGCTATGCATTTTTCTCTGTAGGAGTGTTTGTATGCTATTTTTGGTTGCTTTTCACCTTCGATTGCAATAGCTGTTTTTGTGGTTTTCCCCCTGACACACATACCTTAGTTCTCTTTTTTTTTTTTCCTACCTGCATCATCTCTAAATGTAACTGAAAAAGCATCTGTCTGAGGAATGCAGGGACAAGTGCTTTCAGTCATCGTTGCACTGTACTGAGAGTGCATTTGCATTTTGAAAAAGAAAAATGTTGCAGCCTTTTTTTGAAGCAGGATTTTCATTTGTAAACGGTGTGCTATTTTTGGTGTGTCAGATATGAAGGCTTCCTGTGTGAAACTGATCAAGAAAAAGATCACAGGAGACCTGGAGCAGTGACTCAGGTCACAGCAGGCTTGGTTGCATGACACCTGTGTCATCAAAATAGCTTTGCTTTGGCACCCCTAAATGAGATTTTCTTTTCCTTTAGATGGTAGATCTGTTCAAAGGCATATTTGATCATGAATAACTTGGAGGAAAGCAACTTTTTAACCGTCTGAGAATGTCATACCTCTTTTCTTCCTTGTTACTTTTGAACTACTCACATCATCACCTGATGTTGGGCAGGTTGTGGATTTTCATCACTGGACTCCGCACAGAAATTCTTTCTCCCTTCCAAAACTCCCTGGAGTTTCGTTCCACTCCAGGCATGTTAAGTCAGATAAATTCGTACATTGATGTTTAATCGCTGATTCACTTATCACTCTTGTGCAATATTGATCAGCAGACTTTTTGTATGCAATGATCAGAATGAGTAATAGCTTCCTAGTAAACACTTAGGAGTGGGAGGGGGAAGATGGTGACTTAGCCCCATGTAGAAGTTGACACAGCTTTTTTCCAGATGTTTCTAGACTGCATCCAATTTCTTTTCCCCTCCCCTACTCCAAACTGTTTCTTTTGTTGTTCTGTTCAAGCTGAGCATCAGTCCTTTCTGTAGATGGCGTGTCTTTCAGCAAGTGCCCCACTCCTCAGGGCTGCTGGTGCTGCTGAGGTTGTTCAGTGTCTCATTTTCCTGAGGAGCCTGTCATTTCTTCTTTCAGCACACAACAAACACGCACAGGCTTCCTATTTCACGGGGGCGTCCTGTGAACTTCATACTGAAAATGAAAAATGACTGCTTGTGGGATAATTCAGTTAAAAAGAAGCCAGGGAAAACCCAGATAGGCATGGCTGTAGTGTGTAGGTTGAAAGCTGTTTTTTGCCACCTCCTTCCTCCCACTCTTTCCTTACCAGGTAAAAGACCCAGTCTGTGCCTGAACTTGCTATTCTGAATAACCTCTTATCTGCACACAGTGACTGATGCTCACATCCTGTTTGCTACCAACTTAGAGTGCCCTGAAGAGGGACATTTCTATTTCTGCTGGGTCTGTTTCAGTGAGTGTCAGGCTGGCTCTCTGCTGCTGCCTCTGTCATATGCCTTTTGATTCTCTCCTGTGAATTTGAGGAAACTCACTTTTTCTGTACTGTTTCTATGAAATAGAAAGATCATTGAGGGATTTGGAATGGCATCTGGAAAAATGAGGCAGACTTAAACAGAGGAATAATTTATATTGAGTCAGGATTTGGTTAAGTATTTAGACTTTTATTAATGCTCTGCTAATGTAGAACTAGTCTGCCCAGGAAATAACATGAATAAACCTGTGAATTCTGTTCTTGCCAAGATGTAGAGTTTGATTAGGGACTTCCTAACTTCCTTGGAAAAATTGTAGATTTAAATATTCCTTTTTTGCACACCAGTGAGTTCAGATATTTCTCTAATGTAATCACTTTGCTGTGTTTAATAATAAACTATCTCTACAATTTCAAATCATTTTGCTGATGGAAGTGCTCAGGGAAGCTGATTATCCACTCTAAAATACACTTGATTCAGTGGCTCATGCTGCAGAAGTTTTCCATGACAAGCTTTGGTGTGTCTGCCATTTTTAGTATTTTACCAGTTGCAACCTGTGTAGCCATGCTTGCAAAAATGCAGTCACTTAAACCCAAGACAAAAAATCCTATAGTTGTCAAGTCTATTTTTGAGATGGCTGTGTGGGGATAAATATTAAAGGAAGTCTTCTTACAGTTTTAATGAAGCTTACTGTGAATTAAACTTTGAAGACTAAGCAAGTTCATCTTGCTCTTTTTACAAGCCTTTGCTTCTGCAGCAGACTTAAAGTAAAAGTGGGAAAAATATAAATATGTCTGAATAAATGGCTCCCACAAGGAAAAGTTCCCGCATTATTATTTTTAGCTTACTTCACCTTGAGGATGATTTGGATGAGACCTGACAATGTGGCTTTTTTTCACCCCCTGCCACTGCGTGCTTCTGCTGAGAGGGACACTTCCCACCTGTTTCTCCCTCTGTCGCTTCATGGTGGGCTGCTCATCTCCTGGGGCTGGGTGCAGGTTCGCCAGCTGTGGCACAGTGGAGGCTGGAACGCTGTCCTTGGAGGGAGGGTCAGGGGACTGTGCTTGCTGCCAGGGTGGAAATGCCACTTAACCCACATGCCAGTGTCTCCTGTTTGTGCTTGTGGTAATGCTATGGCCCTGGCTATCTTAAACCATCCATGGGCTGGAGCTGGTGTGAGAAGAAGCTTTGTGCTCTCATGCATTGCTGCCAGAGGAGACCAAAGGTACAGCTAGGACTGGGAGAGGGTGCTTGTGACATGGCCGTCAATGCAGACAGGTGGCTTGGCAGCCCACTCCCTGTCTCTGCTTGCATACGTCATTTCCTTGCCATCTTGAGATTGCAGCCTCCCTGTGTTGGAAGGCTCTGGTGCAATTGAAGTGTGGTTTTGACTCTCTCAGGAAGGTTTTTCTGGCCAGCACTCCAGAAGATACAGGGAGAGGTTTCTGCCATAGGTGGTAGTAGTCTTGACTCTGCAGATGGTCCCAATGAGGTCTTGCTGCTCTCTGGCCATGCTTAGGTTTCAAGGGTGTGCCTCTCAGGTGAGATTTTCTGCTCAGTTTATGTTACAGTAGAAATGAGATGTCAAATCCCATCAGGTGAGGAAAGCCCTCTCCCACAGGCACTGCAGTTCTAGTCCCACCTGGGTGCCCAGTGTCTTAAGAGGGAGCGTGTGTACTGTAGCTGCTGGGTCTTGACCTCCCCACGGGAGGCTAGTTTGCTCCTGAGCTAAACTGGTCTTTCCCTAGTTTGTCTTATTGCAGAGCCATTGATCTTACTGTTTAATTTAGGAGGCATTTCTCCAGAGGCTTGTGGTAGTACCTGGTGTTTGGGTGGAAGGAGGATTTGTAGGCTGCTTGCAAACATGCCAAGTTGCGGTGAAGTTTTTTGGAGTCCGTGAGGTTTCAGGTTATGACATTTGGGCTGTTGAAGCTTCTGAAGGCAGGCCCTGCCCTGATGAGTTTGTGCTGATTTGGGCTGTGTGAACGAGATGAAAACTTCACTGCGGGCACGAGTTGCTTCATTTTGCAGGATGTTTGCGGCATGGGGAGGTGTTTTGTTTTGCTTTCTGGTGTTTCATTCAGCCATGAAAAAGAGGAGGAGAAAAGAGGAAGATCAGAAAAAATAAGTATCTCCAAACCTAGCATAGAAATGGGGCACAAGCAGAGTAGAATGTGTATGTAAGTAGCTGAAGTGTAATGTGTGTCTTGATGGATGTGGGTAGCACTGAGGTCTCTGTTGCAGGAGGATGGTTATTCCTCAGCATGTGCCTGCTGGAGGTGACAAGGATCTGTTGAGGCTGCTGAGTGGGGCTTGGGATGAAGCACAGCTTTGTTTCTGTAAATAACCCAGGAACACTTGGAAACCCCACATCCATGGAACTTCTCAAACCATTTATCAGAGTGACTGGTTTTTCTCCTCAATACATCTTGCAAACCAATATTAAACACTAAGCAAGGAAAAAACGTACATTAAATAAACAGTTATGAGGGAAATGGTGCAAATCCATTAGCTTATGTCAGGTCTTCCTTACTTCTATTTTTATTTGTCACAGATAATGGATTTAGTACAACCTATTCCTTCTCACACATTTCTGCTAGCTGTTAACCCCTTCCCCTGGAAATTCACTCACTGGTTTATTTCGTCATTAATACAGTGGTAGGCAGAAAGTGACCTGTAAACCTTTAGCACAGATATAAGTGTTGAATAATTCTTTTAATATATGTTCTGTGAAGGGTTGTGTTTTAAAATTGTCCCTAGGTTTTCATATATGATGTAACTATGCATTTGTAAGAAAAAGCAATTTTTGTCTTTTCTAATTATAGATAATAGGAAGGGCATGGATAACCAGTGGTATTTAAACAAGTGCATCTCTGATATGAAATTAGTGCACCGCACTAAATGGACTATTGGTCTGAAGTCTGGGGGTTTTTTTCCTCTCTGACATAGATTTTATAGGTGACCTTGAGGACTTATTTTTTTGATTCTTTTGTTTCTTTGTCTTCTCAATTTTCTTTTCCATAGTGTAGGGATAATTACACTTTCCATGTATACACAGAAATTCTATAGGCTGAAACAGCATTATTAATGCTCATTGCTGCCTAATCTCCCTCAAGTATGCCTGTGATGGCCCGTCATGATGACAGGCTCGTCTTCTGGGCTCTCCTGCTTTCCCAGCCCAGTCTCCCTGCATCTGTTTGATCTTGCACTTCGTTCCTCCCTCGCAGCGTCTCAGCCTGTCTTCTTCAGCCCGCGGACTTTGCCTAGCCTGGGGAAACTTTGGGCAGAGTCTGGGGTTGCTAGGTGCTGCCATGAAACACCATCAACTTCATATAGGAGACAGGCATTGTTTAAGGGCACTTAATGACACTGCTTTCTTCAGCTGCTTGCAGGGTTTCTGTGTGGCAGCCTAGTAGCTTTATAGGGTGGTTTGCATACAAACTCGAACAAGGAGATATCTAACAAGCTAAATAGGATTCTTGTAGCTGGGCCACGTAGTGCAACACTTCCTGAGCCTGTTGGAGGAATTGTTTTATGAGGATAGCAGTGGGAAGCTAATGTGCTGTAGGAGATCCGCTGCTGGCTGTTAGCGGTCATTTTGTGTGAGCTTACCTGTACTAATGGAGCCGTGCTGGTGTGCTGGAGGAGCAGTGGACCAGCTGTGTCCACGGGCAGTGGCTCACCGTGACTGAAATAATGGTAGAGAATCATTCCAGACCTGGTGTTGAAGAGCCCCTTGCAGGGTCAGGAACCTGAACTCTGGAGACATGTTTTGGGTTGGCAGTCTTGGCTGCAGCTCAGACTTGTTGGGTGTCTAAGTCACGTACTAGAAGACATTCCTAACTTCTCTGTACTCATGAGGGGAGTTGCTGAGGTAAAAAATTGCTTAAAAGCCCATGAATACCTTCATTTATGTAAAACCCAAAAGCTGTCAGTCCTGTGCCTGCTGTTTCTTTGCTCTACCTGTGGCAGATAGACAAAGGCCATGAGATCTGTGCCCATCTCTGCAGGTTTGGGTGGGGTTGGACAGCCTCAGAAGGCACTGCTGCAGAGGGCAGGGCCTTTCTTTCACTCTGTTAGCACATACAAGCTCAGAGAAAGAAAACTTCTGATATGTCTTGTGCTGGTCAGTCTTGAACTCCTCTAACACTGGAAGACCACTGGACAGAGTGCATTTCGGTAGCACTTTCTTGTGCTGCAGGATGTTGTGCTGCATCTTGCCTCTGACATAGGTTGAGGTTTTTTTGACTGTGGAATACCGCAGCCTGCCTTTCCTTTTCTCAACTGTTACATCTCAGTGCTGATCTGGCCTCTTCATTCCTGTATCATTGTTTATTTGTGTGCTTGGCTTCCTATTTGTTTCATTTAATTTTGAGACAAAGTAGTCCTTTTCCTCTCTAACCTTTCTTCCATTCTCAGGGAAGTAATATACCCAGCCAGCCTCTCCAGTCAGAAAGACAGTGCCCATTTTGTGACTGGAAAAGCAGCAGAGGTGTGGAAGTGGTTTGTGTGGCTGCATCACGTGGGGAAGAACCAGGCCACTTTCACAGAGTCAAATCAGGGGAATGAAATGTTGATGGCTGGGTTGGTGTGTGGGGTAGCTCACTGAGCAAATGAACTAAAATACCAAGAGATGAGTGTGAAAACAAAGACTTGGACTTGCATGATTTGAAGGTAATGGATGTTTTTACTTGGAGCAAAATAAGATTTTAAAAGCCCCAACCTTTTCTTGAGAAATACTGATGATGTTTTGATGCAGCTGGCTTACTTGGGTTGAACACTGTACCTTCAGCAAGCTTTTGCATCAAAACTTTAATTTCATGCATTAGATGAGCATATGTTTATGGTCATGTAATTGTGTTTTAGCTACTCTCTTCTTGTCACGCTTCTTCACCT
Source organism: Regulus satrapa (assembly GCA_013396955.1). Classification (NCBI taxonomy): domain Eukaryota; kingdom Metazoa; phylum Chordata; class Aves; order Passeriformes; family Regulidae; genus Regulus; species Regulus satrapa. Next base: position 149,603 of record VWZN01000909.1, read on the forward strand.
TTGTGCTTGAGCTGAGCTGTGTCTGCTGCTTTACTGAAAAAAGATTTAAAACATGTAGAAGTGTTTGTGAGGGTTTTGTTATGCTGCATGCAGATACTACTTCAGATTTACTTCAGTTTGGTGTCAAGCTGTCGCCTAACATTGCCAAACTTTCCTTGGAAGAGCAGGGGAAATTTCTAGCTCTCTTAAGTTTGTAGGTCAGGGGAATTTTATGAAAATTAAAAGCAGTAAGTAAGCAGTTGTCTCTGTAGTTAAAATGTGGTCAAAGTCTATAGTGCAGTTGTTTAAAGCTGGACATTGTGAATTTCACTGGTCTGTGCTAGAAATGTTAAAAGAGAATGAAGAAAAACTGCCCTTAAACTGCATGAATAGCTATTTGTAATTTTTATGTAAGATTGCAGTGAATCTGAGGAATGTGTTTTGTAATAATAGGAATCACTGGTAGTGGCTTTGTTTTTCTTTCTTTAAGAATTCCTTAGCTGTTGTACTTCTTAATTTAAAAGAAAAACAAACAAAAAAACCCCAGAACCCAAACTAAACACAAAACCAGAAGAAACTTAGCTGACCTCAGATGATTCAATGCTTTGCTTGTGTGTTTCTGCAAATAAGTTCTGTTGTTTAAAAAAAGCAGTAACTAGAGAACCCACCAGATTCATATGGAAGGTATAGGCAAGCTGTTATAGAGGATAAAGTTTTAGTATGATCTGTGACCACCCATAAAAAACTACCTAAAACTGGAGAATCTGTGTAGGAGAGCAGAGCAAGCAACATCACTTGACTTTCTTGATAACTTGAAGTACAAACGAGTAAAATAATAGAGTTTTAAACACACCAGCAGACCAACTTTGGCATCTAATCTTAAATCTTCCTGAGCACTTGCCAGGCAAATAGTTTAAAATTTATTATTTAATATATTTTCCAAGCTTTGATACTAGTATGCTAATTCTGCCTCATGTAAATGAAGGAACTACAGTTCTGAGTTGGTTCTATTTTAGGAGTGATAGTCTTCATTTGGAGGAGCATGATACTAACATAGGGGATGGCTAGTTGAACTAAAAAAGTAAGGCATGTTCTTCTTGTCACTGCTGTCTGCAAGTGAATGACATAGAGCTGGCCTTTGAGTAGTCTTCCTGGTTACGCAGGTTCTCTTTCCTTGGATATTGAAAAACATCTCTGCCCTTGCTGTTGTAGTGCTGATTCAGCACAGCATCAGTGGTCACAACAGGCTTGCATTTTCTACTCTTGGATTTTGCAATCATGAACCACTCCTTTCCCATAGTGCCAGCACAACGCTCGCAAGCCCTCAGGAGTAGAGGTATATTTAGTGAAGTACTTGTAATCTGTGTTGTGTTGTGGAATGGCTTTGAAGTCACTTGGCAGGTTTCTTTGCTTAGTACAAGCAAGTTATTTAAGCAAGTCATTCTCTTCTAAGGTGGATTTTGGAGTGATTATTGTGTTCCTCTTGATGCACTTCAGAGCTGAAAACAGGGTATCATAAGGTGCAACTTGGAAAGTATTTTACTTGCCCTCTTTCTGCTGCTCCATCTCCTCATGAAAATAGCTTTTCTTGTTAAATATATCTTTTCATAGGGTGAGAAAGGGGGAATTTGTGTTTAGGAGGAATCCCTGACGATAGTCTGATGTTCCTGGGAACCAGCCAGAAACTTGGTTTAGTCAGGGTTTCCAGAATTTGGCTGTCTCCTGAGTGACTGCAGTGTGTCAGGTGGTGCGTGAAGTACCCTGCGCTTTTTGTGGATAGACTCTTCCATCATGCCTTGTTCTCTTGGGTGCTTTTGCAGGTCCTTGCTGCCTGACAGCCTTGGGTGTGCTCTCACCACCTCCAGAGGTTTCCTGCGCAGGTGTGAGCAGTCAACAGTGACAACAGTGTCAGCAAGGTGGCTGATGGCTTTGTGCTGCTACATTAGATGTGGCGCAGTCATAGAAGTTGAGAAATGTGCTTCTGGCCTAAAACAATTGTCTTTTTCAGATTCTGGTCCTGGATGTAGTTACTCAAACAGTTGTTTTAAATTCTGTGGTGACATGCATAGTTCTATCATACAATTCTTTTCGCCCCTGCAGAAACCCTTCTGTGCTCATATTGAACACTCAGACCTGTAGAAGCTGTTGGGCATTCCCATGGATAAGCTTGATGGCAAATCTGTGTGAAAAGTTTGCTTCGAGCCTGCTCTTGCAGCATAACTGGGCACAACGAGTTCAGGATAAGTATTTCTTTAAAGTAAGAGAGAAAACATTTGATGGTGAATTACTGACAACAGAAGGTTCCTAATCACTGTGGAAGGTGTCCTTAATGATATTCACAGGTCCTGTGTTAACGACTGCAGCAACCTACACTAAGGCAGGGACAGATGTCACAGTGATGTGATTTCAGTGTTTCAGTAGCTTGAGGTCTGCAGATGTTAGTTGGAAGTGCCCTTTCTTGAGTAATAGGAAATTTTTGCTTTTTGTCTTTGCTTTTATGGTTACTGAAGGCAATGTTACAGTACTTCTCAGATGGTGTACATATGCACCCCTTCAGTCTGTGTAGCTGCCTGACTCATACTGCTGATCATTTTGGTTCAAGAAGGCCTCCCCGTGGCCGCTCATCCCCTCCTGAATTGATAGTGGAGAAGTAAAGTACAGATCTATTCAGTGGGCAGCTGTTGTTTGGGAGTAGCAAGGTCTTTAACTCAGAGTTGTTTTAAAATTCTCAGCCTGCTGGCATAGCTTAGGTGCCTCAGCGGAGCGGTGCAGTCACTTGTGGGTGTCTTGTTTTGGTTTCTCTCCTCCCAGCCTCCAGGGCCCTGTGTTGGTGCCCAGCCTCTCCGTGTCTCTGGTTTCCCATGCACAGCCAGGCCTTTTCCTCAGGGCTGCGTGCCAGCCCTCTGCCCAGCTCTCCCCTGTACCCCTGCTCGGTGTCATACTGGTTTTGCCATTTGTCTTACAGGCTGCTTTATGTCCAGCCAGAGTCCTGGTTTTCCTTTTTTAGTGTGCTGTTTCACACGGTGCATCAGGAGGTCACCAAGGTTCCTGCCTGCAGAAGGAGAGCTCCCATTCCCCTCCCTGGCTCCCCACATCCATCCTCTGCTTTGCCACAGCTCTCTGCATGCTTGTCACACCCTTCATGTGAGCCAACTTAATGAGTGTAAATTACATCAAATTGTGTGAGAAAAACAGTTTTCTTTGAGGAAAATGACAAAAATGGGCTTGTGCAAGAAGGCCAAGGCACATGCAAGGCATCATGGAGGAAAAAAAAAATATCTCCCTTTTGGCAGATTTCCCTTAGGGTTCTGTTCCCTGGGGGCCATCTTGGTAGTGATGCTGCTGAGAGAGATATGGGTGCCTGGAGCTGCTCCTCCTTGGTCCAGATTTCAAGTGAACATGTTACCAGAGCTTCAGAAGGGAAAATTTGGAAATGCCAACATTTCCCTGAGCCCATATTTTGTGGTCTCTGTGTCCCCTCTCTTTCCAAAGCTTTGTTTTGGCCACACTTGTTTTTACAGGAGTGAAAAGAACAACTCTATGAAAAAGGTTGTGCAGGAAACAAAATTCTTCAAATAGACACTATCTGGAATTTTTATACAGACAGATGTAGCCCTTGCAGTACCAAAATCTGGCCATGCAAACCCAGTGCAATGGGTTGTGTATTCTTCCCCAGCCACTGGTCTCAGAAAGAGCTCAACACACAATTCTTCTAGTTGAGCTTTGGGCAGACAGTAGCTGATACATGAGGCCAGGCAATTAGTTGTGAGGTATATGCAGGAAAAATCTTTATGATGAGGAGTGTTACTAGTGGATAATGCTATTAATTCCCAACTATAACAACTGAAAGAGCTACTAGCAGCATTTTAATGATTTAAAAATTTCAATCTTTTTGCAATTCTACTAAAAAATGACTAAAGATAATATGAATAGGTTGTGTAAAGTAGTAGTTAAAAACTTTTCTGTGCAGTCCATTGGAAGAAAAAACAGGTGAACATTGAGTGTATAGTATACCTTTTCATGGCAATGCACTGACTTTAGTGGCTGGGAGGGAATCAGAATTGGATATTTGACATATGAGAAGGAGAAGATTTCTTAATAAATTGGGAGTTAGTTCACAATATTATACACTATATATATATTAAGTGACATAAAAATGAGTAGCAATTTCTCCATATAGAAGATAATCAGGATTTTTTTTTTTTAATAAAGTATTCAGTCATAAACTTCCATGGGGTAACTCTGTATGTTTCTCTCTCTGCATTAGCACCTCTGAAATAGTTTCCCCTCAACTGTAGTTTACTCTTGGACCACATGAAGAGGACTTGGAGAGACATTCCCCATTTTTTAATCACCTTAAGCAGGAATCAGTGCAGAAGCTGTAACCTGTGTTTGGCAGGAAGGAGGTGGCTGTGCCTGGCCCTGGGAGGAGGTGGCATTTCAGGAGGTCTGAAAGCCCTCCAAGTGCTGAGGAGATCAGGAGGCTGTTATCCACTCCTCAGCCACTTGTTGCCTGGGAGACAAATGCAATCCAGAGTTGGGGGGTTTTTTTGACCCTTCCTTGCTGTTTTTTGATTGGAGTCACTGTTGACTTTTGGCTTGGAGGAGGTAGTGAAGCAGCACGCCAAGTGTCATAAGATGGAAATTAATCACTAACCGATGGGTCTGAGCTCCAGTGATTTCCTTTCCCGTGATTGCTCTGGATATGGGAAGACTAATGACACATCTGAACACAGTTAACGAAGCTCTTCACACCTCCCGACAGTCAGGATTTCTTAAGCAGATGTCACTTCAGTTTCCCTTTTTATTCATGCTCTGTATGTGATTGTGGAAAAACAAAAAATAACTGCTGTAAAAGAGAACTCCACAAAATTGGCGAGCTTTGCCTTAAATTACATTTGTTTTTGCTGGTAAATTGTAAGTCAGCTCAGTTACAGTGAAAATATAGCAAATCTGCTTTCCTGGTGGTGTTTTTTTTTGTTTTGTTTTGGTTTTTTTTTGGTTTTTTTTGTTTTTTTTAAATGAGGAGTGTACTTCTCAATCTTTTCGGTGAGAATTCCTGCTTTTTGGTGAGATTACTTTTTACTTTTGCAAGAATATGGGCAAGCCACACAAATTTATCTTAACAGTAATCAAAGGTTTTGAAGTCACTCTTTGGTAGTGACTTCATATTGTAAAGTCCTCAGCGTAAACTAACTGGTAGGTTTGGGGAATAATCTCTTCCAGGTAGATGAAAAATCTGTCTTAGAAGTAAATGAAAAAAACCAGAAATTTGAAAACAATATGTTGTGTTCCAGTACATACAAATAAGGTAGATGGTATTTAAGTGTATCTTTTTTTACAAGCTTATCCCATGCTCTAAGAAGTAAGGAATCCAGCAAAGGTTTTCTTCTGAAAAATGTTCCTAGTTTGCTCATTACTTGCTTAAAAGGAAATTTTATGTTCTTAGTCTGCGTCTTGGATAAATCATGGAAGTGGAATTTGGGATGTTTGGATTCTATTTTTGACTCTGTCCTTTGCCTAAAAAACACTTTCTGGCTCATTGTCCCATATTTAAGAGGGCTAAGTGTAACAACCTCCTTACTGCAGACTGGTTTGAGAAGTGGTGAGCCGGGTGGTGCCCGGCTTCCACGGCCGACAGCAGCGCTGCATCTCTCAGTCGATGCCTGTAGTGCTTTACTGAGATGAGAGCTGAAGAGTCTGGCTTGCTTTCTCTCCAGCCCCTTGAGCTTTTTGGACATATCAGGGCCTTGCTTCACTTCAAGAGCTGGAAAATGTCTCCCCTTAGATTCTTCTGGGGTCTCCTGGTAGGGGCACCTCTGGGCAATGAAAGGATGGAAGGGCTTGAATCCTGGAAGCCATCCTCAAGAGTCTTGACCCCATGCTCCCATTCCACCAGAGCAGCATGCAGCTGTGCTGCTTTCCGACAGAAAACTGTCACAGCTCCTGTGGGTTGTGCTGGCTGCTCTCCTTTTCCTTCAAGCCAAGTCTCACATGGTGCTGGAAACTTTCTAGGTGCACACCTAGCCATCCAGTGACGTTTCTTTTTCATTCATTTTTGGGGAGGAGAATTTAGTACTGACTTGCTCCTCTATGAGCGCTTTGTGTGTTGCGCTGTGTGTCCTAAAGTTCTGGAGCGCTTGGGAGGTGATAGGGCAAAGATACAAGTTTTCAAAATGAAACTGAGTGTGTGGTTTTGGTCTTTTGTGTGGTTTAAGAAAACAATATCCCTCTTCTGATGTGATTCTCTTCCTGTGTCTGTGTGTTCTTGATCTTTAGCATGTTAACTGAGAGCTTTGTTTCAACTGATAGAAGTTGAAGCAGAGAGAATGGATGGTCATGGGTTGAAAAGCAGCTAGAGGCAGTAATGCAGCCTCCCCCACCTGTTCCAGAAAACATCAACATTTACAAAAAGTCTTAGCATGATGCCTCGAAAGCCTGCCATTGGAGTTCAGTCAACAGTTAGGATTGATGCTTGTTTTTATGTATGTTCAAGCAGAGCAAAACTGCTCCTGAACTATTATTCCATATGCTTTAACAGTGAAGGTGAGGCAAAGTTTTCATATTTGTTTGAGAAGTCACACAAAGCAATCCCAAATATCCTCAGCCTGACCTTTGATAGGATTGAGACAAGATATGAAAATTGCACTGCTTGTAACTGCAGAATAAACACTGAATTTTAGTGTAATCTTGACTGCTTGTGTTGATCCTTGTGTCCAGAAATGGTAATTACAGTAACTGTTGTTTTAGCCGATCACAATTTCACAATACCCTTAAATGATTGTACTCTGATTATACTGTGGGCTTTTTTTTGTTTGGTTGGCTTTTGTTTGATTTTTGGGTTTTTTTTTGGTTTTTTTGGGGGGGGTTGTTTGTTTTTAAAGTTCGTTGGTTTGTTTTGGGGGTTTTGGGTATTTTTTTCCCCTCTGGGGAGAAAAGATGATTAATTTCCTCTTGTAGTATAATGGCATTGATGTCATGTGGGTTGGTTGGAGGATTAAGTCCTTTTATTTTTAAAACAGTTGCTAGGGTGTTTAACCCTCTCATTTTTAGCCTTGTTTCTGTTTGTATAACAGCAAAAGAAAAAGAAAACTGCTTCCAAAAGCAAGATACTTTTCTTCAAAGTTTCTGTTTAACAGTTAATTGTAGCTTCTTATTTTCCTATATGAGGTGAATAGAAAATTGCCAGATATTATTAAACCATATTAACTAGTAACAGGAGAGGAGGAAAAGAGCAACCGAACATTCATTCTTACATTTTTTTCCCTCAGAATTGTGATTTAAATCATACAGTCTTAATGCATTATTAATGGAGCAATAATCTCTGGCAAGCAAGTTATCTTCACTTCTGTCAGACAAAAAACCCAAACCCCACTGCTTTTGTTGACAAAAACTGCTAAATAAATAAGGCTGTGCCATTAGATCAAATATTTGATTTTTTTTTAAATTCTTTTCTCTTTGCAGAGTATTGGAAAGGGGTCCTTGTGGTGTATAGACCCAGAATATAGACAAAATCTTATTCAGGCTTTGAAAAAGACACCCTATCACCCATATTCGCATGTGTTCAATACACCTCCCACATCTCCTCAGGCATATCAAAGGTAAGAACTAGATGCATTTTACAACTCTAAATGTTTTCCCGCGGTCTTGTGTATGATTCTTGGGTAAGATGCTGAACGTGCTCAAGCGATGCTGTTTGAGTGTGCTGATGTGGAAAGCCCAGGAGTGCCGGCAGTGGCCTGGCCTTGCTCGGCGTGTCCAGGACACTGTCGTGCCCCTGCTGCCATCAGCGAGTCCCCCCAGCTGGGCCTGGAGGTGTCCTGCAATAGCCGCTCGCTCGGCAGAGGAACGCCTGAAATTAAAATGCAGATAAGCTAATGGAGAGCTCTGAAGTGCCCACTTATCCCCTTTGGTGAAGGCACGATTCCCTCACTCGCTCAGAGGAGATGGGCTCATTCTTTTCCTGCGAGAGCCGAGGGCCGATGTTCCCTTTGCAGCCGCCTGATGTCCACCAGGTGAGCGGGCGCACGGGTGGCTTGACCAGCTTGCTGGTGGATAGGCGCCCGTGGTGGCCCTCAGGATTAGCCTGGATTTTCTCCTTTGCTTCAGTGAAACAGACGCGGGGTGAGGTTTTTCTGTTCGTTTTGCGTTTTTTTTTTTTGATCTGGCCTTCC
>VWZN01000909.1:160137-293618 GCA_013396955.1 Regulus satrapa
CTGCACAGCCCTGTGCCCGCTGCTCCCCCATCCTCATCCTGCACAGCCCTGTGCCCGCTGCTCCCCCATCCTCAGCCTGCACAGCCCTGTGCCCGCTGCTCCCCCATCCTCATCCTGCACAGCCCTGTGCCTGCTGCTCCCTGTCCTCATCCTGCACAGCCCTGTGCCTGCTGCTCCCTGTCCTCATCCTGCACTGCCCCGTGCCTTCTGCTGCTGCTCTGTGCGTGTTGTGTGTGGCAAAGGATGCCTGCAGAGTCTCAGACTGTGGGCAGAGGCTGTGCTGCCCTCTTCCAATGGGAGTATGTGTCCAGACCCTCATAGCCTGTTTTCAGGAGTGGGAGAAGAGAGGAGTACTGGTAGGTGCCAGCCAGTATGGGATTTAACAAATGGGTTTCAGTCACTACCTGCTTTCATCACTGCCCAGTGTAGCTGAGCAAGGGAGAAGGTCTAGCAAAACACGGACAATCAAGTCCCAAAACTGAAAGGGAAACTTTTTCTCCTTGGAACCCATGGGTTGTCTGAGCTTCTGCTACACTGCTTGTGCTGCCAAGTGCTTTGGAGTCTTGCTTGTAATGACTGCATCATACAACAAAGAGCTTGTGTGGTTGAAGGAGCAAATGCCTTGCAAATACAGTGAAGGCCAGGTATTATATGACGAAGTTGTGGTCTCACTGTTACTCCTAGTTGGTAATCTTTCAGCCTTTCTGCTGTTAAATAAAACTTAATATCCCCATAGTATTCTAAAATATTTATTCATTCTGCTACTAATGACTGGTGAAACATCAACATGAAGCTGGTCTAGGCTATCAGTGACTTTTGAATTAATTCTGGATTGGCAGTTACATGGTAATTTTCTGAATATATTTCCAATATAGTCTAAATGAGTTGAACATTCCCTGTGCATTTGGAAGAAAACAGTAATCCCATGTGTAAGTGATTGCTTTCTCATGTGTACAAAGACTTCAGTGAGGGTAGAAAATGTAAATCCACTCCACCGTAGTCAGATCTCCAGAGCAATACATCGTCATAGTAACAAATTCCGAGGGGAATTTTTCTTATGGTGAAGACAGTACATCTAGAAAAAAATCCTTGGGTGGCAGAGGTTTTGCTGTCTGTCCATCCTATGTAATGGAAGTCCACAACTAAGAGAAGCTATGTCACTTGGTATTAATTAAATCTATCTGGAACCAGATAATTTGCCAATATTATTCCTGTCTCTTGGAACAATATTTATAAGGGTCAGTTGGTGAAATTCCATAGGGGCAAATGGACCTATTCCTTGTCTTTTATCAGATATTTTAAAAGAGTAAAGATGGACAAATGAATCACGTGTTCTGTTTAGTGTCTGTATAAGCAGCTTAGGGTTGAATTGAGCACAGACTGGAGAAATGCATTGTAAAAATATCCCAAGCAAGATGATCACTGAATACACAAATTCTCCTTTTCCTAACAGAGTTGATTACATCAGATAATTCAGTTTCATGAGTTTAGCAGAGCATTCTGCATAAACGTGACAGGAGTGGACCTTTTGTGAAGGAGTTTTATGCTCTGAACCCACACATTTGGATGGCTGAGTCAGTGATATACCAGTACCATTTAAGATAAAAATGACTCAAGCCACAATATTTGGACTACATTGGGTTCCATTAATAGAAGACATTTTGGGGGGAAAGGCAACCTTGCTGTGTTTGTACATGAGAAGGAACTTCAGACTGCAGTTGTCTGAATTGCTGCTTCAGTTCAGGGCAAAGGCTACCTGTAAGCTCTAAGAAGAGAAGTAGAATATCACAAGGTGAATTATTTAATTTTAATTGTCCTGGGTGTGTGTTCTTAAGAAACAATACTCGCAACAAAAAAAACCCCTTGGGTTTTTATCTGGTTCTTCTAATTGAAGGATATGTCATGAGGTATTTCATTCACAATGAATTTCAGGAGTGAATTATCACTGATACACATCCTTACAAAGGGAAAGCTCTCCTTGGTGTGGAAAAATAGGTATGTTAGACTAACATGCTTCTTCTTAAATTTTATAATTATGTTGGCAGTAGCATTTTGAGATATATTTACAGACACACACTTGATTAAGTAACTGTACAAGTCAGTGCCCTGATACTTAATCTGTGTTTTATTTCCAGTTTTCTCACTCTGAACTGAAGTGTAGGTGGGATTTTCTCTTCTAGTAGTGCTTGGAGGAGGTCTTGAAATGGATTTTTTTCCTGTGTATATTACATGGGGCTATTTCTCAATTGTGTTTCTCTTTGTACTGCTGAAAAGTATCAAGAAATGTAATGTAAAATAACAGAAATAATTATTTTCACAGAGTAATAAAAATATTTGAGCATTTGGGTGACTACCCGGGAGTACTGGCTTTATAGACCTGTGGATAATTATTTCATAGCTTTTCATTTTCTTCAGTGTGTTTTCCTAATTGTAGTTTGTTAGAGCAGTGTCAAATGTTGGCAGGTCTGTCCCGTAGCTGATGAAATTGCTAGCATGCCCAAGATAGAAACTGAAGAGGTGTGTCTTTCTTGAGCTGCCCCAGACTGCCTGTTCATAAAGGGCTTTGTTGTGTTCCTTGTTGGTTTGCTCCTTGGGTGAGCTTGGTTCTTCCTCAGGAGGGATTGAGACAGACCTGAACTGGATTTGTGCTTGGCTGTGGACACCGAGTCCACCTATGCACATTGTAGCATTTGTGTCAGAAAAATGCATCTTCTGGCGTCCATCGGTGCATTTCAGCCAGGCTGCCCTCTGTAGAGAGGACTTGAGCCTTGCAGGGCTGGAGCCAGCAGGAAACCGTGTAACAAAAACTAACCTGCAGCCCAGTTTTGGTGTTGTGGGGCATGCCGTGTGCCTGGGCACCCCACCGTGCTGCCGGGCTCCCAGACAGTGCTGCAGCCTGGGTGATGGAGGGGAAACAGTTCCTGCAAGGAGTCAGCAGAAAGCCACCTCTGCTGCTTGCGTGGAGTCACTTCCCAGAACAGTATTTCATTTGAGTGTGCGTGGCTTTGTCATCTGGTTTTCTTCTGCTTCCCTTGTTGAAGTGTAGGTTACAGAGGTAGGCCAGTGGATCACAGAGAGCCTTATTATATGAAGCATTGCTAGCCTGGGATAGGAAAAATTTTGAGTGGTTTCTGTTTTGTTGAATTTAGTGTCTCTTTATGGCATTTCCTTTTGCTACTGTTGGATGCCCAAAAAAAGCCTTAAAAATTCATCACTTCTCCATTGTCTTGTCTTTTGATGCCTCTTTCTGGCATAAAAATATTCTTTATCCCTTTGCTGAGATTAGAAAAAGGGACTTTGTGGTTATGAACCCTTGTCTAACCTTTGAAATGTATTTGTAGAGACACAGAGAAAGATTTGTGAAACATGGTGGCTAAAGCTTTGTTCCAGAAAATTCAAGTTTCACAAATCACTGTGAGGAAGCGATGGCCATCACTGTGAGCGCTATGGTAAATGGCAGTAGAGGTGGCCTGGGCATGCTTACATTTGCATTTGTCTATTTTAAGACTGAAAGCACACAGTCTTACCTCTCAGCCCTGGCATTCTGCTTTCCTCTCGGCAGTAGGAGCTGTCCCCCGAGCGGGGCAGCCCTGCGGTGGGAGCTCCCAGGCAGTGCCTGCTGGCGCCTCGCTGTACCCACCCCAGGTCCTGTGCCCTGCTGTGGGGATTTCCACGCGCTGTCGGGATGCAATTTGCACCCAGGCCCCCTGGGATGGGGAACTTGGAAGCTGTTCCAGGGATGTGAAATGGACACTGTTCCCAAGAGGGCAGCTGTTGCGGATCAGCTGCTGGGGAAACCACTGGAACAACGCCTTCAAATACTTGCAGGTTTTGATTTTACTATCACAGCTCCTACCTTTCGCAGTTGTTTATTGAAGCTAAGTCTGCATTGAAGTTGTAGCTTATCAATTATCAGCATCCTTCCTACCTGTCCACTTCATAAGTTGAGATCAGAAATGGTTTGTGGCTGTTTGGGGGAACTGGTGAAACAACCTTTTCCCGTTCACTAAAAGACTTTGCAGAGTGTCTTACTGCAAGAAGTAGCATAGAAAAGACATGCTTTGGTTGTCCTTTGCATGGATTTAATTCTGTGTTAGTGTTTTTGCTTTTGATAGGAAATGAAGCTGATCATAGGGTAGTCTAATACTAATTTCTGTGTGTGTTACAACCACTTTATCAAGAGCAATCTAACAATTTTATTTCCTATGCAGTCAGAATGAGTTTTCTTCTCTTGGTGTGGTGTTGAAGTGGAGGAATCTTTGTTTCTCTGTTACCATAGTTTTGTAGTTTGCGAGATAACAGAGAATACAGATTCTTCTAAAGTGAGCCCTCTGCCACCATCACATGCTGTAATTTGAAGAGCATCTATACTTTATGATTATGCTGCTTTATTTCTGTTTTCTGGCAAGTTAGATAATATTTGTTTAGTTTAGTGTCAGGTATGAATAGCAAAGAGAACTTTTGCTTGAGTGCATTCACTTGTAAGTGCATAAATATTTGAGGATTTGCCAATTCAGGACTTGGTTTCTAATGTAATTCCTATCAGTTCTCTAATTAGACTTCTGTGATTCTCACTGAACGTAGTTTCAGGAAACAAAACAGATCAATTCTTCCTACCTCTGAAGAGGTTTTTGGGTTTTTAAAAATTTTTTTTACACTTTACAATATGAGGGGTGTGTAGTGAGAAAAGAAATTTGGAAAGGTGGTCAGAGATCCTGGACAGAAAAAGAAGAGCAGAAAGTCTGAATCTGATCTCTAACATAATAGTTTCATGCAGGGACGGCTGGTAGAAGTACAATTAACCCTCTGATCACATCTTCATTCCTCTCAACATTAGTGACGTGTTTCTGAGCCTTCGCAGCTGAAATGTTTTCAGTTCTTTCTCATTCATACCCCCCAAAAGAAGAAATGTCACATTTTCCATTTGGCAAATACATGCAGATTTGGTTGAGTCTTTGTTTTGTTTGCTTCTATGTAGACTTTTGGTAGAGTAGTGTAAAGGAGGGTCCTTAGCCTGTCATCTTTCTCTAGATGCCAGGCAAACACCATCTCCTTGCTTTATGTTGTCATTTTTCATAGTTCCATTTGTTGAACAGTCTTTCCAGTTACTTGGCTTCTTAGGCTCTTTTTCCCTTCCTCTGTGCCTTCTGTAGATAAATATAGCCTTATTCCAAAGATAACTTGGAATGGTACTGTAGCTATTTCCACAAAGTTCATGGGAAAAAGAAAGTATAGGGATGTGTTTAGAAATTTTTGTTGCTTTGTTTGTAAAACCCTGTGTAGGCCTGGGTGTTTCCGTATGAAAATTTTTAGAGTGGCCTCACTGACAGGGCTGTGAGTTGCTGACTGCAGAAAGGTGAAGCCCATTGGGTGCTGTGCTTCTGAGGCTGCTTTTCTGCAGCTTCTCAGCGCTCTTCCACGCCGTCCCCGCAGTGGGTGCTGGTGCAGGTAGGGCAGGGTTGCACAGTGGGCGAGCTGTGTGCTGTAGCAAAAAGCAGAGGGTGTGGGGGACGCCTTGCCTTTGGTCCCTGGGCAGTGTGAGTGGATCTGTCACCCTTCAACAGCCGTGGTGTCACTGTCACAGCTGCAGCGGTTGTGCGCGCGGGGAGGCCCGTGCCGTGTTCAGCATCAGTTCACCGGAGTTTCACTAGTTCAGAATTCACACTCGGGAAGGAGCGCAATGAACAGGGGTGGACGTGAGCATCACGGTTGTTAATCATATAATATCGCAGCCGGTGGAAATCATCTGAATTCCGGATTCAAAAACAGGCTCGTGAAGGTTGGGAAGCCACAAATAGTATCACAGTGTGTCACATCTTGCTGCTGTTGGATTAAGAAAAGGTTTTTTTGTATTGCTATTACTCAAGTAAAATTTTTAAAATTTGGTTTCAATCATGCTCTTTTCTTTTTTTTTTTTCTTTTAGATTTTCTTCACTTCTTTATTAGTTATTGGACTTTTCCTTTGGTGCTTGTAGAAAGAAAAAAATGTCAGGGAAAGTCACATTATTTGTAGTTCTGTTGTAAGACTGATATTCATGGAACAGTTTCTAATGTTGTGCTAATAGTGTTAAACTTAGTAAAAATACGAAGATACCTTGAATCTTTCAAACAGTAGGTAAGGGATGGCTTTACTTGTAATGATTATGATTTTAAGGTATTCTAAAATTTAACTCTTTATTGTTTGTTTAATATTAATTTAAAGTCAAACTTAAGGGGCATTGACTATTTCTAAGAATTGCAGCTGTGTCTTCAACAAAAGCTTTTGTGGACCTTTCATCATTTCACCTAGCATTTTAATATATTTTAGGGAATAGAGGACATGTTTAAAATCTGAGGCAGCTGCTGTAGTTTATGCAAAACTCCCAATATTTGTGTAACCGATTTGTTCCATATGCAATCTTTCTTTGACAGTGCCAGTTTTACAGCTTCAAAGGCCTTGCAGACTTGGGATAGTCCACTTGAGTCCAAGAGCTGTGGGAAATGATTGCAGGTGACCCATCTTCTCCCCAGGTTGTAACAGAAGGTGACAGATGTGCTGAAAATCCTGGTTGTCCATAGGGAAATGTCCCGGGAGGTGAGCATGGCCAGTGAGAACCATGTCCTCTTTTCTCTCCATGGTGTTAGTGAGAAATAGAGCATAAGAGGGACACATTTCATTGCAGCTCGTGTCTGACTGTGGGGGATGCTAACAAGGTGGCATCCAGGTGATTGAGGGGGCCCATCAGGCCTTGTGTCAGCCAGCAGAGGTACAAAACCGAGCTACCTGGTGGACCATCGGTCTGAGCTCTGGGTCAACTGGGAAGAGTTTTAACTTCAGGGGAAGGTAGACTTATATTTGGACCTCACAGACCAAGCTGGTCCTTGTCCAGAACAGAATCCTCAGATTTCCTCATCTCCCATTTATGAGGGTCACCCATGTACTAAGCCAGGCTTATTCCAATAGTGTTTCCAGTTATCTTACACATGCAGTTAAATGAAAGGGCAGTTTCATTTCTGTGTTGAGTGTATCCGTAATTCCTGCCTGTGTATTAGACCCAGTATTTCTCAAAATATCAATCACCCTTTCTGTGAAATACTTTTTTTAAAGCATAGATGTCCTATTTCTTCAGTATCTATGTGTTTTCAGATAAAAAGCTCGAAACAAGTTTTAGTGGGTTAGTCCTTTTGAATCTTTATTGACCAATTCACTTTTTCTGGGATTTGTGTGGTGTCCGTATGTGTGTATACAGGGTCCTGTATGGTGGTGTAGTATCTCTCTGTCATTTGGTATCCTTTCTGGAGAAGGCAGGTTTATTAATTGGTTTAAAGAATGTACATTTTGTCATAATTTCTTTTGTTAGCATTTGAATGCTTGAATCGTGATTTTTGTCATCATCAGTTATGACTTAAGTTCTGATGTCAGAACGCCTCAGCTCAAGGCTGGAGTTGTCTCATGCAGGTTGTGATTACTGACCGTGTTTTTTCTGGCTTTTATAACTCTATCACTATGATTTCTGGATTCCTGTTGTATCCAGTTTTCAGCGTGTGTGAATCTGCCCTCTGGTATGATCCTAAGTAAAAGTGATATTCCTCCTATTTGGATGGAACTGGCTTTTGTAGGAATAAAACTTGCAGGTTTTGCTAGAGTTGTTTCCTTTCACAGGAACCTCCAGGGTTCAGATGAATAAAAACAGAAAGGGCTTAAATGGTATTAAAAGATTAAAATTAAAGATTAAAAGATCTTTTTCTGAACTTTTGGAACAAAAAGCATAGAGTCTTTCTTAATACAAAAACGTCTTTACATTTGGGTTTTGAATTTTGACTTGGAAAAATCAGGCTGCTTGCTTCACCAGAATAAAGTACTTACATTAAAAAATGGGTTTTGGAAGTGTTGGAGGGTCGTTAGTAGAGAAATTTCCGTTCTCCTCAAAGTTCTCTGTGGCTGGGAACACAGACTTCTTTTCTCATCACCTGTTGGTCCTGGAGTAAAAGAACAGAGGGTGAGAGGTATGTCTCTTTGCCTGTCCAGTGGATTGATAAAATGTTTTTTCCCCTCAATAGACAGAAGTGCTCAGTACTTGCACTTGTTCTTTTTCAGTAAAGCTCTGGTGAAACTCTGGAGGTTATATTTGATTATCTGTAGTGTATTTTTTTCACAGATGTTTTGACTTTCTTTTGAAAGCCCCATAGTTCTGTCAGGCAGTTTTGGTACTGAAAAAAACAAGTGAGTATTCAGGGGCCATGTTTTTGATAGATTTCAAGAAACTCGTGTAGGCTTTCTTTCCATTCCAGGTGTCCCTGAAAGCAGTCTGTATATGCGTGGTGTTCGTTGGTGGCATTTGTGCTGTTTCTGAATTGTGAACCTGTCCGTAAAATGCAGCATTTTCCCCTTTTGGTTGGTTGGTTGTTGGTGGTTGTTTTTTGGGTTTTGTTGTTTTGGTTTTGTTTTTTTCCTTTCTTTCTTCCTTTTTTTTTTCTCTCTCCTTTTTTTTTCCTTCTTTTTTTTCTTTTTTCTGTAAATTGCTTAATGGTTACCTCAGGAGAATGTGGAGGCTAATGATGAAGTGGTAATCTCACAAAAGGTGAAATTTTGTTTAACAATTATGTCCACAGCTAATAGAAGTGCATCTGGAGGAAGATTCTAGTCCTTGTGGGGTTATCAGGTTTAAATCAATCTCTCCAATAGTTCAAGTCCACATGGGCTGTAGAAATAAGCACAAGTTTACTGTGCTGTTATGTTGCTCTTCCACTTTCTGTGAAAAATTCAGCTTTGGCATTAGGTCATAGAAACCCCGGACCAAACAGGCTGTGGGTTTCATCCAATTTGATGGTTTTCATGGTGTTCTACTTCTGATAAGATCCCCCATTTTGTGTCTCAGGCTTTTTTCCCTGTGACTGCATATGGTTTTAGTAATAAATGTGCAGATCTCCAGGGGTTTCAGTGCACAGATACGTGTGTATACTGCAGTGTACTTTTTATGTCAGAAGACAGCCTAGCTGCCAGGGAAGCTGTTCTCTCTTCCACTTAGAAACAAAATGTACTGTTTTAGGGCAGGTGACCTATTTTCATTACAAAAGAGCAAAATACTCAGAGAGCAGTGATAGGAGAATTGCTTGAGACAACTAGTCTGAAGTGGGTTTGTGCAAATGGTTTGACTAGCAAACATGTTAGGGAAGTTCATTTTGTGGATGAATAACTTGGGGATACCAGAAGAGGAGCATGAGTAGGGCTGCAGCCCAGCTCTCTGTGTGTGCTGAAGTTGTTTGGATTGTCACATACACCTGTGTACGCTCCCTTACAAGGAGCTCGGTTTCTGCCTCTGTGCGTTAAGGTCCTTCCTCTATTCCTTTGTGAAAGGCAAACAACTGAAGAGGTTGGCCAGCTCAGATATGTGTGGATCAGAGCTTTGTAAAATATCTTTCTTTTCATCCTGACTCATTTCTGCTTTGTTGGCAATCCCCTTCTGTTAATTGCCAGTACTCACTCTGTCAGCTCATATCAGCAGCGCAGTTATGTATGGTAATTTTTTATTGCTCTGCACTTAAAGCATCCAAGATAGCACAGCCAGTGGGTCTTGCTAATACAATTGTAAATGTATTTCTTTCTTGGCTTGCTGCAGCATGCGTGCACTTGTTCAATTTTCCTTTCATTAGCTGGTATGACATATTTTTGGTATTAGAATCAGGACTACATGGACTTTATTTGTAAAAGTAGAATAACTGTAATTTGTTATTCTGCCCACTTCTAAACGTAGTAGTCAGTGTCCAATTTTATGCAGCTGTTGGGGTTTTGCATTTGTTTCTTATAGCCCCTTATACCTGACTGCTGTTGTCAGTTGTTCTCTGTGCTGCAGTTTTTAACCTCGCTGATGGGTTCTCTGTGTTGTCTGCCTGGGTGATATAAATATTGCAGAGCTCTATGCCTCTCACTGCTTTTTTTTTTCTGTAACTATTTTTATCACAATTCCATTATATATCCTTTTCCAACTGTGGTTGCAGGCTTGGTGGGGAACTTCCTAAGGTTAGTTTGAAAAGCTAAGATGGTCAGAACAGGCTCCTTTTGACACTTCCACTTCAGTGTTCAGAAGTGTGTATAATTCTGTGGTTTAATCTAATGTGATGGTGGTGAGGGTGGTGTTTTTTAAGACAGAATATATGGAATTTGGAAAAACGAATTGCAAAGTAATGCATATACTGAAGGTTGGGTTGTTAAAAATGTAACAATGTTGTCCAAGGTCCATGGAGCATTGGGAATTCGTAACTGATGGCAGTGCAGGATGCAGGTTCCAGTAAAAGTATATGAAAGAGAAATGTAAATTTAGGAAATTCGACATTATTTAAGTTTCATTAATTTTTATGTTTAATCTGGATAAGCAGATGGAGGAAAAAAAACCAGAAACAAAAAGGAATTGGGTTACTTTTTATTATGTAACTTTCCTGAAAAGGCACTGTTTTTTCAGGCAGCTGTCTGATCAATGGCAAAATTCCTAACAGCTCCCCAAGTATTTAAGATCTCTATTAATTGGAGTTCCTTCTCTATGTAAAAAAAATGTTCTCTCTTTAGCTGTTTTGCATATGAAAGATGAAGAGGACCATTTTTCTCATGAGATTAAAAAAATAAATAAAACAAGTAATTAGAATGAAATAATTTTCAAAACTTAAGGGAATTAATAACAAACAAAGCTTCTGGAGTAGCCAGCTTTTATTTTGCAACTTGCAAGTATAATATAATGTAAAAGGAAGGCTTTATACAAACACATTATTCCATGATAGTTTAAGAGCCACAGTCAGAAATATTGTTAAAGTGATGTAGATCTTCTGATTATTAAGTACATCTTTCTGCTTTTGCCTTCATATGTAGAAATAGACTTGGTCAGATTTTGGGGGGGAAAAAACCCTGGAAATTTCCCCTGGAAGGGTTAAGAACTGGTCTTTTTCTTTCACCCGGGGGATAATATCACTGTCAAAACTCTGCTTTGAAAATGGGGCTGTTTGTATTGATGAACTCTTATCTTTTGTAATTACATGAAACAAGAGCTATAGGAGCTTGGTTTGTGTTGAGCTTTGAAGACCTTTGGAGCAGTATCGCCTGGTTGTTCAGTAGTTGCTTTTAGGCTTTGATTTGGAGATTTGTTGGGGGATTTTTGGTGTGTTTTCTTTGGTTTTTTTTCTTTGCAAAGTCATTTTAAGATGCTCTTGCTGCCTTTGTAAAATAGAAAACTGTCCTCTTAGTTGTGCTGGTGAAGACACTTGTGTAGTTGTGTTGTAAGTGTGATCCTGGTGATTTGTCGTGGGGTTTTTAAGGTATTGGGGCTTGTCAGGGACGAGGGCTTTCTTAGAGCATTCCTACCAGTGAAAACCCATCATTGAGCCATAATCTTACTGAGATGGCACAGTGCTGTGCTGGTAAATTTATGGTATGCTTGGCTCCCAAAGCAGATTCTCTCCAGAAGAGCATGGAGACATCATTGTGCTTAGTATTTACTCTGTTATGATCTGGTGCTTGTGTACTACCAGCGTGCCTTAAAGGTTTCCTCACTTGCAAACCTGGTTTTTCAAGTCACTTAAATGCTATAGAAAAGTCTTTCAGTGCCAGGTAAAGCAGGGGAAAAAATGCTTTACCTCAGCTTCCATGATCCCTTGGTGTTCAGAAGCTTGGAGAAAAGGGGTCATTTTGCAAGGCACAGCTTGGCATTCTGCTGCATCTCTCAGCCTGGTGTTCTAATGCAGTAGCAGTGCAGCAGCCTGGCCTGGCACAGGCGTTTGGGCTGCATTGAAGCAGATAAACACTACCCCGGGACTCTGACCTCAGGAGAGGGGACTGGCAACAGGAACTGTCTTCACTTGCTGTCTTCTGATTACCAGGTTTCAAACTGCAGTGTAGAAAAGGGAGGTTGCTTTGATATCATAAACAAGTTAATAATATCTCTCTGTAGACACAGTTGCTTGATTTTCTTGGGGATGTCTCTCTGCTGCTGTTGTATTGTCGCTGTGAGCAGATTTTGACACTAGGATGGAAACCTTCTCTTTTTAATAGCGTATGAGGAGACAAGTACACAGTCTGGCTTATCTTTCCTTGGTCGTTGACCAGGTGCAAATAATGAACTTACTAGACTGAATTAGTCCCCTAAAGGAAATTGTCTGAAATCCATCTGGTAGAGTGCTGAAAAGCAGACTCAATAAAATTCTAGAAAATTGACTGCAGGAAAGTTTTCTGCTGGCAGAAGGCTGAATTGGCTGACCTGAGGAGAGCCCTTAGTCTGAAATTTGTGACACAAAGGCAAACAGAAATAAGTGATGGATCCCGAGCACATTTGCAATCTGCATTTTCAAGAAATGGAAAATTTAAATGCCTTTATTCCAGCTGATTTATAATATGACTTCCTCAGCAAGGTGTTGCATTGTGGATGGCTTTAGTGTGGCGGGAGAATATAGCATTCCAAGGGTGGTAATATGTGCAGAATTTGCTTATTACCCTTAACTTATTACCCATCTTAACTGAGACACGGCTTGACCAGAAGCTATGATGCAAATGAAGAAATCAACACTAATTTTAGTTCCGTGTTCGTACTTGCTATCAATTTCTGTGACAGGAGATAAATGACATGTTCTTACTGTGTAAGAGTTACATACCCACACCATTCCAGAAGGTTCTTGCAGTGACAGCTTTTTTCCGCGGTGGTGGTGAGATACTGGCTGAGTGTTCCTTTCTGCACACATATCTTTGGTGTTGTCTCTTTGCAGTAGTGGTAGATTCCCTAAATCTAATGAGACTTGAGTGTCTTGTGTGTTGACTTGTGCAGGAGTCTCAACATCTGACAGCTTGTCTCTCATTGATGCTACACAAGAAATGTTGATCTGTCAGGAGAATGAAGCAAGTTGTATAATTTTCCTTTTTTGATGCTAATCCATTCTTTGTAACATACCTCTTCGTAGATGTCTAAAGACAGTCGTGAATAGGAGTGTGGATTTAGTCCCAGTTGTGGTTAAACACCAGAGCACTCACTGCTGGGGGGCACGATGGAAGCAGTGTGTGTATCTCGGATGGAGTTTCTTGTGTTGCCCTTCAGCTTCAGGACAGTAGAAGGCACAATATACAATATCAAAGCATCAAAACTTAGCGTGTTCACTTGGTGATGTAGAAAACAAAAAAAAACCCCACAACTTCTGAAGCTTTTGGCTTATTTTGTCTAACTCAAAACTCAAGGTTAGCCTTAGGTTTGCTCGAAGTGAACATCCATTGGAAACAGCTTTTTTTATGGTTTTGTTTTAATGCACTTCCTAGATTGAAGTTTCCAAATACAGAAAAACTGATTTTGCTTCCAAGTCTGAGAAAAAGTCAGAAAATGGAAAATGGTCAACACTGCAATTCCCTTGGTAAGAGAAGTAATTGTTCCTTTCTGGCACTACCTGCAAATACAGTCATGAGCTGAAAAGTAGCAGGCTTTCTTAAATCTCCTCTTTGCTTGTTACTCTTCAAGGAATTGTATTCTGGAATATTTCTTAAACACAGACTGTCCTTTCACCACACCAGCTCGGTCCCATCCCGCTGATGCATTCCTCGGCAGCTGCTGTAGGCGATGTTTGCAGGGTGCTCCTGGTTTTCCCTCCTTCCTGCCGCCGGGAGCTCTGGAGAGGCCGGCACTGCCTGTGCCACCTTGTGTGCCCGTCTGGGAGGATGGCCCGGGCATGGCACCCTGCTCTTCAGCTCTCCTGCTGCCCTCCCGCCTGCTCGTCGCCCACAAACTTGGGGAGCTTCATGAGCAACAGCATCGCAATTCTCCGGGTCTGTGAAATAGTGCTGCTCGTGCTGTGCGATCTAAAGACAAAGTGCTTCCTGCTAATTATTAACAGTTACTCTGTAGGAACAGACTCATTACAGGGGCACTGAACCCTGGCCTGCTGTCCTTTTTGGGCACCTGAACAATGCGGTAGGGAGGGGACAAAATGGCGAGAGAAACTGGAGTGCTGGCACCAATTAGTCCCGAGATTAGTCCTGAAAGAGGATTGCAATTTCAAGGCCAAAAAGAGAAGGGAGTGGGTAAAAGGATTTGAAATGAGATTATAGGACCTAAAAGCGCCTTTCTTTTGTTAGGGAAATAATTCAGCAGTTTTACTCGAGCCAGTGAGACAATCCAGTTTAGTGGCTGAAGCAAGAAATGTGTGTCCTGTTGGTTTTTAAGGTTCTTTAACGAAGTTGATCCCCGGTTGTGTTCGTTACTGCTTCCTGTGAAATCCAAGTGTTTTCAACAAATAAACAAAAACATGGAGGAAAGCTATTACCTCATCAAAAGGCCTGTTGTTTTTCAGGAAGCTTATTTGTATTCTTTAAAAGGGAAGCCAAGAAAAGGAGGCAGATGGAACTCCCTCTTTTCCTTTGGGGAAACTTTTTTTCCCCCGGTGGTTACTATGAAACTGGCACTGGAGTCACCCTTTCACGACCCATCCCACAGATGAATTTCAGTGCCAGTTTTTGTTTGTTGGCCTGCTCAAAGATGCAGATCAGGCAGTTCCTACTGCAATTAAAAGCACCATCTCCGGTGGTGAACATCATTCTGTTCCTTGGAGAGGGAAGCAGGCACTAAGCCTTGCTGCCCTGCTGAAGAGACCACAATACACACTCATGGAACACCACAATGGTCTGGGACTAAAGACTGGAGCCTGCTTGGAGACAGCAGAAAGAGAGATCTTCCCTCTTCCTCTCCCTCAGAAGGAGAATTACAAAAGGGACAATTACCATAAAGAATTACAGACATTGTGAACTTAATAGAAAATGTTTTGATGCAGCCTCTTCATGCAAGACTGCGTGAAATAGTGACACTTCTGCCATTCCCAAGAAGCTGTTTCTCTTGGGGCGGCTTAGAGTCAATAGTTGTGTAGGGATCACACAGCTGTTATGTATTACCAGTTTTTTTCTTTCTTTACTTTTTCAGTGGAACATCTTAGTGGAAAACACCTATTCAGGCAGGCTTGAAACCTTTGCTTTCAGTTCACGGTGCCTACAAGTTTAGGAAAGTTTCTCATCGTGAAGGTGTAATGAGTTCTGCCATGCGTTTGATTTCTCATCTGCATTTCACATAAGCCTTTGTTGAAACTACTTTCATAGGCAAGTAACAGAATCATTAAGGCTTGAAGAGACCTCTAAGTTCAATGCTTAAAGCCGTTGTCCAATGTGACACTGACAGGTTAGCAAGCATCATCTTGCCACTCAGGCTACTGTAGCCTGAATAATGGGCAAGACTGGGTTGTATGTGGAACACACAGAGAATAACCTTTCCTTCAAAAGAAGAGGCTCTTTATCTCTAGACAAAGCCATTAAAACAGTGCATTCTGCATGTCTTTCTTTGAGTTGAGTTGTCATCTTTGGACTTCTTTATAATCAAGTATCTTAGTTCCCATTCAGAACCCTTGTTAAATGCTAAATTTTTGTCCCTTTTGTTTTTATTCCATTCTACTTCTCTCATATAATCTAGTGTGTCTCACTTGCTGCTTTCTAGCCTTCACCTAGTCTGGAGTCCCTCCAAGAAAAGAGGGAAAGAGAGAGACAAACCTGTCGGCTGAGTTTCCACACAAGTTGATGAAGAAACACAGGCCCTTGTCCTGTCCATAGGAATTGTGTAAAATAACCTTAATAAGACTTGAGTTGTGAAGTTTATCCCATGCTGAGATGCTAAGGGCTGTACAAATGAGCTGTAAAATTTCTGAAATAGAATAAAGACAATAGTAAAACCCAAAACCAGATTCAGCAGAGGAGCTAATGGGGAGGAGGAGATGGTTTCTAAACAGGGATTGGTAATGATAACAGAGTGGCAGGTCTTTTTAGGAGTAGGAGAGAAAAATGGTTTCAAAAGGGTTAAGAATGGAATGAGATGACAGCAATTTCTGTTGAAGGTATCCAAGGCTGCTTTGCTTCGAGTCATGGTACTCTGTGGTCTAAAATTTAGGTGCAGGGATTTCTAAAAAGAAGTTGTTTCTTGAGCATGTACCAGTTGAACTGAGAGCTGCAGGTAGTTCTCACAAACTGTGAACACAGTTCTGCACAAACTGTGTATTGGCCACATCGACATGCCTTCACAGAGGTAGCTATCTGGGTGGTTCAGTCCTGAAAATGGCTGAGCTTGCTGCTTTCCAGTTCATTAGTATTTACTATTAGCCCTTTGTGTGGTGGCTGGAAAATTCAGCCGTGTTCTGTACATGACATTATAAAAAAAACTTAACTATCAGTGAAACCTCCAACATGAGAATTAACTGGAGTGGTTTGGCAAAGTAATTTGTTCCATTTTTTCCTTCTCTGATTTGTCAGAATTTACAATTGACACATGAAGAAAATATTTCTGCTTAATTGGTTGCAGTAAGTGGATACTTTATAAATTATTGCCTCTTGAATGTTTAAAAGATTGTGTCCCATTCATTTTATGACTGATTAGTATCATTTCACTAGAATGAGCAAGCTTGCATCATTTGATGTTTGAAAAGCATAGTTTGATACTTTCTGTGATTTGCAGCTTTAGAGGGCTCAAATGCTGTCTGGGGATGTCAGGGTGTCACTGTCTCTTTCTAAACACCAGTGTACCATAAGTAATTGTTTCCTGTAATCTAGCTCACTGATTTTCTGTACTTGAAGTGATGCAAGGAACAGCTTTACTATAGGGATTAATTACACAGAGAGAGAGTGCATATACATTCTTGAACATATTTTTGCTAGTTAATATTAATAAGGGTATTTTGCAACTCCTTGGCAGATACCAGCTCAACTCAAAGAGGAATTAAACAGTATCTGCTAGGTAACCATGCCCCCTCTTAGCAGCTCCTTTTGGTGCCTCCGAAGATTGTGCTCTTCATTAGTGAAATACCTCCAGTTTTGGGTTGCCCACCAGCTGATGGACCTCCCAAGCCTCTTGATTTGTTGAGATCTTGTGGTCTCCACTGGCTGCTAAACCAGAGCTGTTCAGGAAGAGGCACTGAGGATTGCTGAATTGCCATATTTGGGTTTATTCTGTAATTTTCTTGGGCTTTTTCAAGAAAGAGTGGATGGCCTAGACTCTCCTCTTCCTCTATGGTTTTGTGTTTTGGCATATGGTTGCTAACAAACTTCTGTAAAGATGAGTTCTGCAGAAAAACGAAACTCTGATATTTGTGACTTTTTGTGGCTTCTTTTCATGTTTTTAATAATTTTTTTCAACCTTCACCACATGGATTTGCAGCAGATAAAACAGAAATGTAGAAACAAATACCTCATTGCAAAAGCAATTGTAAAACTTGACCTTCTTCATATATCCTTTTTTCCTGTGTCTCTGCTTTCTACTGCAAATTCCCAAGTGAGAAGCGGTGTTAAAGCCATCCAACTTCTGTACAAACAGCTGAGGAGAAGCAAAAGAGGGAAACAGACCACGTCATGGATTCCACTGGGGAAGCTGAAATTTGTTGAAATGACAGTGTTTTAGAACATCTAAAATTTAGACAATTTTGGGAAAAGCAGACTTCCTTTTTAGGGTTACAGCTTCATCAGTCATATGAGAAATCACTGGCCTAAAGGTAGAAGAGAGACTTCTCACTATAAATTCTGTGAGGGTCAGCTTTTCTTTTCTTCACTGAGTTCCTTCATTCATGTAGATAATATTGTAACTTGAGAGAATTATTAGAATATTATTAAGTACAATGTTAGTATTCTTAGCAGGCTGAATGGCTGTTCATAGAGGTAAGGATTAGGGATAAAGATGCACACTGAATTTTATTTCCCATTACCAGTGGGAGGGTTATTTTTCTGTTAAATGAAAGTGGCTAAAATGAGTAAAATGAAGTCCTCTGAGTATTTGTCTACAGCTTGGTGTGTAGAATGTATGAAATCCTTTATTTCATAGCTCTGCTTTGAAAATTTTAAGCAGAAGATACTTGAAGTTGGGTGCTGTGGTTATTGCTCCTGTAAAATTAGCTAGGAGCGCTCTTGTTTCAGAGACCAGGGAAGTCCCAATCACACACACTTCCCAGCCACAGTTCAGTGGGGTTCTGCATTTTGGTTTTTAATTTAGAGAGGGAAGGGACTTCTGCCATGTAAGTATCCATGAGGTCTCACCTGCTCTGCCCCTTGAATTTGAGGTCTTGTTGAGTTGGAGAATTCTCAAGAATAAGTGGAAAATTTTCATCTTCTCCTGACTGGACTGAGCTGATGGGATAGAATTTGGTCAAACTTGTGTCATTTGTTTTTAATTTATTGTAAAGTGGACAGCATATTAGAATTCTGCTTTTTATTTCCTCTGCAGCCAACTTGAAACATTTGGGATACCTTTAGGAGAAAAGCTGAGCTATTGTAGGTGCAGCTGATGTCAGTCAGCGATGAGGAGCCCTGGCAACAGCAGTGTGGGTTGTGGATTGCCAGCAGGGGCCCAGAGCTGAGAGGAGTGTCTGGGGGCTGGTCCTGCTCTCCTCCCACTGTTTACTGGGTGTTTCTGGACGTACCTTGTTACCTCTGTGTATATGTTTTCCTTTCTCTTAATGGAAATGATTTCTCTATGGCTCTGTGGGTGGGAGAATTTATATAGGTGGTATCTCTAAAATGCTTTTGAATGCAAAAAAATGCTCTATTCTCGTTTGTTGAGTCTGTAAAGCCAGACCCCGAGGTGAAACAGCCTTTTGTTGGATGCTGTAGGGCTTTTGGTCTGTGTATTGGGACGTCTTTCCCCATCCCTAAAACACAGCTGTCAGTTCTTCAAAAGGAATATTCTTGGGAATATGAATGAGTGAAAACTGACACATTTTGATACTAAATTTTTTATGCTGTAGCAGTTTATTTCTAAAAATGTATCTCTAAGGATAGTGCATTATTTATGCATTAGACTTCTGTGTTGGTGATAGCATCCACAAACTATCTGTCATTTATCTTTTGAGCACCTTGCATGCTGTGCAGTATGGTCCTCAGGCTCAGGTCTTCTGGGGAATAAGGGTATTACTATGAATGCTGGACTCATGTAATAGATACAAATGAAGGGGTAGAACTGAGAGGAGGAAATATGTAATTGGAGCTTTTCAAATATCTGAATACTTGTGTTTTGATGCTGTTGTCGTCATCCTCATCATCATCATTGTATTTTCTGCTTTTACGTAACTTCTGACATGTGCATCAAACACTTTTGTGTGTGGCCCAGGGAGTACAAATCTCTGCAACCTCCTCTGCAGCAGTGCTGCAGATCCTATAAGCACATTAAGCTTCCCAGGGAAAAGTACCCTTGGCATCTGGGAGAGGTTAAATGTTCCAGGGGAGAGGTTAAACATTCGTTTGTCCTCTGCTGCTGTAATTCCAGCAGCCAGATTAGTTCTGAATCATCTGAACCACATTCATTCAAGATTAATGAGAAAGACCAAGTATGGAAAATTTCAGCTGGTTGCGCTTTGGCTTTGAGCAGGTGGCGGAGGGGGAGTTCATACTGACAGCAGCCTGCGGGTCATGCTTCATTTTAAGTTCCCTTAGTTCTTAAATTGGTGAAAGGGGGAACCACACCATTCCAGATAAACAAGAATTTCAGCAAGCAACATGAGGCAGTTGGCAGAGCACACGCCAACTTTAAGGCCTCGCCTCCCTTTGTCCCATCTATTTCTGTTTCATTTGAGATCAGATTTGCCCTTTTGCAAATGCACGTTTATTTGTGCATGTTCAGTGTACGTTATTTCTTTAAAACAGGCAAGTGGTGAGTTCTCAGGAACGGGTGATGAGCCATTCCAGCAGAGGTGGCCTATTGTCATTCTCAAGTCCAGCTGAGTGACAGGCCATGGTTAAGCTGTGGGTAGAGATGTGGGAGCCTCATGTAGGAAATACTTCTGAAATCCAGGCAGGTCTGTCAGCAAAGCTGTTTGAAATACTGCAAGATAATAAATTGAGAATTCAGGACTAGAATAACAGAAGTCAATTGTGTGACCTTGGGCTTAAAAAAAAATTATTTGGTTTTGATTCAGGAGAATCCTTCTTTTAGAAGAACATTGCAGTGTTGTGGCTGGTTAATAGCTCTGCAGTTTCACTGCAGCTCACTTGTTCAGTGTGGATGTTCTCTAGAGCTTTGTCTGTGCTGTAGCATTAACTACCCTTACAGACTCCTTACACTAAGTTTCAAGTGTCAGTGGGCCTTAGGTATAGACATTGTCTCGGACTCATTTGTTTTCCAGAACCTGAGATTCAAGAATTTTTTCTCTTCCAGTGTAATTTTAAGCAAGTGAAATCAAACCAGAGATGAACCTGTTATTTCTTGCTTGCTTTGCAGAAAATGAAAGCAGAAAACAGAAGTGCTCCATTTCTGATTTTGTAAAATAGAAGAGAATCAAACTTTGGATTTGGATTTGGATCAAACAGAGAATCCCTGTTGGCCAGGCCAGCGTTTGATGCTGCTGTAGCCCAAAAGAGGCCACTGTCCTCTGTAGTCTCAGAGGCCAGTGGCTGTCTGTAAAAGGAATATTTTGTTCTTTTGGGCTTCAGGGCACTGACTTGTGGTTCCTGCTTGAGCTGGCACAGGCACGCTCTGTAGCACAGGAGCAAGTTTCGGTAACTCCAAAGTTTCCCCTGCCTGACAACTGCCAGTTATTCATCCAGTGATAGCCTAGAACCATTTAATAGCAGTTGTGAAATAAGGAGAAACACAGCACTTCAGCAAGTGGAGTAACCTTCTATTTTTCCTTACTTTGAAACAAGGGAAGTGGGAACAAATAACATCTGTGCTCTAGAAGTGAGCTGTGTCGGTCCCTCCTTAACTACATGCACTTCAAAAGACTATTCCCTCACCTATTGTGTCGTTACTTAACAATTCTTTATTCCTTCCAGAGATATATGGTCTGTGTCAGTAAGCCTGTTTTTAGTACAAAAGAAGAAAAATAAAACTCAGACAAAAAGGATGAAATTACTTGCCTGGAGTCATTGTCTGATTTCAGTGGTAGAGGCAGAATTAGAACTGGAAGCTGATAGGCAGCTTCTCCCAATTCCCAGTGCAGACAAATCTTTTTTAATTAAAAGTAACATGGGACAGTTGCTTCACCATGAATTTTCAAATATATCTGGACTTGCTTCTGTTTCAGTATTCAGCCTAGAATTACGTTGCATTCACAAAATACATGTTAAAATATTTAAACACCAATGAACGGAAGATTTTCATTTTGCATTGAGGCAAATAGGCATCTCTCTTGAAACAACTACTCTCTAGAAGTTATTATAGTTTCATTTATTTAAACAAATCTAGTGTTGTTGTCCATGAATATATAATATTCAGCTCTCAGCACAGACCAATATTCTGGCTGAAGGCTAGAGAGTCTCATGTAGGGGAGAAGAAGGCTTCATATATCACACCAGCAGTGAGAGGAGTCTTTTGAACACCACAGCAGAGTTGTTGATGGGCTCCAAAGGACACAAGACCATGCTTTTGTTGAAATTAGAAACTACCATTTTTATCCCTGATTCTGGAAGTTTGAGATCTTTTAGCTTTTTGTTAATCTGCACCACTCGCCCTCTCCTTCCCCTGCTATGTTCTTAATTACTTAAGTGAAGACCGTGGCAGGAGAATGGCTTTGTCTGTTTGGAGAACGTAAAGATTTGACCAACTTTTCATTCACTTCATCCTTCAAAAAGCATTAAATTCTATTTTCAGGCATTTTGTTCATGAGTGGCTTTCATGAGCAACTTTTCTTTAGTCTTCAATGAAATTTAGATGTAATCCCTGTGGCAGTTGTGTCATATAGAAAACTCGTTTAGAATTCGCAAGGGATCAGAATTTTATTATTCACTTGAAAAATGTGTTAGACACCCTAGAGAAACCAGGGAAGGCTCCATCTAGGAGCTTAAAGTCTCGAGCTCACATGTTGCAGTAAGTGAGAGATACCGAGAGACAGTAAAAGAGGGAGTTGCAGAGAAAAGAGAAGCGTTGCCAGAATATTAGATTAGCAGTCATAAATTAAAAATCTGTGTTGTGAATTCATAAATCTCTTTAACAGTAATGTTTTGTCAGTTATGGAAAATTCGAGAAGATGGAGTAATGGATTTGTATATTTAAAATCTCTAAAGTATTAATCAGTTTTCATTGAAGTCAGGAAATACGTTATCAACAGCCTTCAAGATTCTTTTTATTTATTGTCATTGGCCCAGGTTAGTAGAGGGTTTTTGATTTGCTTGGAGAGGAAGCTTGCTTGTTTTGTTGCTGGGTGATGGCTCGTTGTGATATAAACTGCCAGCAAGCTGCTGGCAAGGATTAGACTTTTTCCCTCATTAGCCAAACACAAGTATTACAGGTCCAGCAGTATATGAATACTTCTCTATTGCTCAAAAGGTATGATGACAGTGATGAATTAATTAAAAACAACTGTGGTTATAGACCCAGGTGGAAAGAATTAGATCCTCTTTGCAGTGCAGTGGTGTTAGTTGTTCGCCCCCATGCAGTAATGGCATTGAAATTGAGTGTAGGAAAGGAAGCTGATAGAGCAGTGAAGAATGTGAGGTCTCTGGTGCAAGCACTGAAGAGCTGGCAAGTGTTAGAAGAGCCACCAAGCGGAAGGAGCTGCTATCTATCTTGTGCTCTCTCTGCAAGCTCGTGGCAGTGTGGTTTGGACCAAGTGACCTCCTCCTGTGCCATTCAACAGCCACTCTGCAGACCACGTTTGTTCAGCACAGGAGCCAAGAAGGCTGCTCACCGCTGCAGTTGGGAACACTTCCCATGCCTTACACAGGGTGATTGCTGTAAGGAAGTACTATTCATCTTCCAGCATCAAGGAATGCTGTATTCCCACAAAAACATACTTCACCTTTTTTCTTCAGTTACAGCCGCATCCTAAATTTACTTCTCAAGTAATGGTACAAACCAAAGTCTTGCAGCTTAATTGGATAACCATGTATATACCTTATAGTAACAACCTGCACCCTGCTGGCATTGGGAGCTGACTGTGCTTGCCAAGAGCATCATTCCCTGCTGCCTCTCGATACAGGATTTAATGGGCTCCACCCAGACAAGGCATCTATAACTACTGTTACCAGCAACTTTTATTGTTATCAGCTCTCAGAACAGAAGACTAACTGTGACTTAGTTGGTTCTCAGAAACTTTTGGAGGTGGGTTTCTGTGCCTGCAAGATGCTTCATTGGTTGCCCTTTGACAGAACGATTTATTGCTTCTAGGCTGGGTGTTCTTGACATTTCCTTCAGTTCACTCTTCGTCAGAGGTGTTGATGAGACTTGGCATAGAAGCATTTTGGACCGTGGATGGCTGGTAATGGAATACTTACAGCAGGGTCACAGCAATGCCTTCTTTCCCTTCACCTGGCAATGGCAGCTTCTGCTCCCAGAAATTTTCAATTATATAGCTGTCCTCAGAGCTGGTATTGCCTCCAGGGCAAAGGCAGGTAGTTGCAGTGTATTGGGTCAAGCTGGATGTAGAAGCACTTCAGTCAGTCATCTTTCCTTGTTCCCATTTTTGCCACTGGTAAGGGCTGGAGAGGATATCCTCTGTTTCCTTGCTGCCTGTTTGTTGTCTAGCAGCTGTTTGCTTCGGGCAGACTGTGTTGGGTATTTTGTGTGCAACAGCTGGTTACCTTACAGCTGACACTGTTCATATTTCTGTCCTTTACCAAGCTGTCCTTCCCTGCAGTCCAGGCTTTCCTGAAAGCCAGTATGTACTTTGGCACTAGCCATGCTCCAGCAGCTAATTCCACCTTCCCTTGGCCCTGCTGGGCTAAGATGTGTGTGTGGAGCAGTT
The DNA here is from genome assembly GCA_013396955.1 of Regulus satrapa. Classification (NCBI taxonomy): domain Eukaryota; kingdom Metazoa; phylum Chordata; class Aves; order Passeriformes; family Regulidae; genus Regulus; species Regulus satrapa. The sequence goes on from VWZN01000909.1 coordinate 183,829, forward strand.
TCCCTTCCTCTCCACTGAGCTGCCTTTCATTGGGCTAACAAGTATTAGCCTCAATGGCCTTTGAGATGTGTGTGTATTCAGGGGCTGGTGTTGCCTTGTATGTTTGCTTTCCCTTCTTTCTGTGTCTTCCTGCTCTACCGTCACTCTGGGGACATATTTGGTAACATAGTCATTGGCCTGTATTTATTGCCTGGCTTCTGTGTTTTCTTAATTCCTTAATTGTGGTGTGTAGTCCCACACAATTGAATTTGGTTTGAAGTTTTAGTTGTTTGGGTTTTTTAAATCTATTAATCAAGCCTCTCTGACAAAGAAGCCTGTGAGAGCTTTTGGCGTAGTTGTGAAATACTGCAACTGTGCAAGAGAATTCTTACTCTGGCTTTTTTTAGTGCTTGGCTTTAAGACTGCACTCTCCTTGCTCTAATGTGAATTCCAGAAGACAAAGGATTTATGTTGCCTTTTTTGAGTTTCTTGAAGCCTATGCACCTTTTGAAGATTTTTATAAATGTCTGCCATACGTTTTGATAGAAATAATTAATCGGGGGGCTTACACACATTATTGCTTCTGTATGCCCTGGGAGCTCCTGGTTGGGCTGGCCAGCTGCCATGAACCCTCACTGGCTGGACAGTCTTCATATTGGCCTGGTTTCCAGCAGAAACAGTATTCAAATCAACACATTCCTGTAGAATGTTTTAGATTTCAGCAAAGCAACATTTTCCTACAGAAAAGCTTTTCCTTAGAAAAATCCCTGCAGTCAAGAAGCTTCCCATGCCTGGGGGCCCAGTGGCACAACAAAGTTTCCTGCTGGCTCTTCAGAGAACTTGCTTTGAATGGAAATCAAGTCCCACTTGCCATTAAAAATTGCTAGCACGCCCATGGGAAAGGTGGGGTTTGATCAGAAGTGGCCCCCAGTTCCTCAGGAGTTAAAACACCATCCTCCATCAGTCCTCTCAGATACAGTTTCAGCAGGCTGTGAATACTTCATTTGCTCCCTGTGGTGTGCATAGATGCCAGAGTGCCAATCACAGTGCTTTGGAGAGAGGTGGATCATGCACTGGATGCCTCTCAACTCATACCCCTGGATCCTGTTTTATGCATTTGCTACAAATATAGTTGCATATCCTGTTGGCTGAGTGTATGCTTCAAACAATAGTGTTTTTTGAAAATCAAACCAATGGTCCTTTGCAGGTAACTGTTGATGTTTCACGTGTAGTCTTAATTCATAAACTATACAAATTGTTCTTTCAAGATGTTTGCTTGAACTGTGGTTATCAAGGGCCATCTTCCACACACACACACACCCCCGGGCAAGTGCTCTGCATTCATCTGCTTCTCAGAGTTAGGCCGGTCCAAACATGTCCAAAGCAAAAAGGTTTTAGGCCCCAAGTTTCTTTATAGTGAGATAAGAGTTCCAACGACTTGCTGCTTTTCTTCCAAGAGATATTACTGTAGTCAATGTGTTTAATTGGTAAATTTGGGGGAATACCCTTCCATCAGTAATGCTAATGGCATAAATATTGATTTTAGATCAGTTATTGATTAAAAAAGAAAATCATAGACCCAGATTTTGCATTTTTATTTTGCCTAAATGCAGAATATGTTGTTACTTCTGTAGGAGAACCAACCATTCTCTTGTAGCTTACAGGCTACATTGAAGAAACAACTTGTTTGAAAAAATGCCTAAGATGGACCAAATGTTTTGGAGTTTCTTCTTTAGAAGGATATTCTTCAAATGGTTTCTTGATCTAGAGCAGATAGGAATCAGCTTTTGAACACTTTAAAGTGAGAGACAGTTCAACTCTGTCATTTGTCAACTTGAAATATGTTTTAATAATTAATACCTTGTGAGACTTCACATACAAAAGTTTGGGAACAGAAAAGAATTTTACCCAATGCAGATCAGACATAGGTAAACTTCTGCAAAGCCCTGCAAACACAAAAGTTTTTAGTTTCAAAAGGCTTGATGGTCGCTGCAGTACGTTATTTACACGCTTTAATTCTTTAGCTTCCTTACCTGGGAAGACACAGTTAATTTTCTCATCGCATGTAGGTTTGTGCTGAATCAGATGGAGATTTTTATGAGAGCCCTGGGCCTTTTTCAAATTGGAAAATAAGATAAATCACTATGGCTTTGTTTCTCTAGTGGAGACATTTTGTCTATTCAAAAATATACGCTTTTTCCACTCCTTTTATTAATCCTCTTCCACCCACTAATGACACCCTGGAAGTGAATTTCTTTCGCAGTGTCATTTCAGAATTCCACCCTTTTTTTTTCCTCTTGGGCTTTTGAAATCCATATAGTTGCCACACTGTGATTTCTGACTGGTAAATCTCTACAGTATCAAGACCATGCTGTGGCTTTCCATTTGTAGCCTGATGGGTCCTGTTCCAGAGATGATGCGGGCCTCTGATGCACCGTAACGTATGTGGCAGGAGTGAATCCTACAGGAGTGGGAATGCCCTCAACAGCTCTTGACCTTCCTGGGAGTTGAGGAGCCACACTGAAGAGTGGGCACTTACTATAAGGAATGCAAACAATTGGTTGCATTAAGCACTATCAAGTGAGCATGTGTTCAGACAAGTGTGTGCCACATGCTCTCCAGTACTTACAGTGTAGACCTACTTAACTTATTTTTGGTCATTTTGTTTTCCCTCTCTCTCTCAATTCCCCTTTTTTTGTTCAGGAGTATTGAAGGTTTTTATTAATCATGTAATTAGTTTGGATTTATATACAGTCCTTATTTTAAAATGGTGATTTTTTTTTTTTTTTGTGTATTAACACAAGACTACCTGTAGAATAATTGGGGAAGAATTGGTTTTACTCTATATGGCATTTAAACAGAATTTTACTAGTGCTGTCAATCTAATAGACAGCACCTATTTTCATTTTGTTGCATTTTGTGTAGCAGTTGTCAACTCAAGAGGAGACAAAAGGTGACTTTGGGTAGAAATGGCTTGTAGGGCTTGGTTCACACTTTGCATCCATAGAGGAAGGATTGCCTCCTTAAAAATGCAGAGTGCCTTACAGTAATCTTACTGAAGGATATTTTATCTCTTACTTATAAATGGTACCCAAATTTGGACATAGGGCAATTATTTATGTACTGGTAGCCTATTTTCATGATGCCAATTTCAGTTAAAAGCGTAGTGTATTCAAACACCTCTGTCTTCAAGCTGTAGAGGATTTTGAAACCTGTTTCCTGACTACTAGAGGAAAGACTCTCTGGCAGCCTGTCTCTACCACCTGCCTTGACAATGCTGCAACAAAGAGTTACTTCCCTCAGGTACCATGGTTTTAAAATACTGTCTGTGCCTGAGCACCTGGATCCCATCAATGAAATCCTACAGGCAGTGTCTCCTGCCAAGCATTGACCACACAGCAGGAGTGGGAATAGTGGTGACATTTCTTCTCTGGGTATCACAACCTGCAGACAGCCTTGGAGAGGATATAGGGGAGGGAAGGGTGCACCTGGACTGCAGTCAGCAGCCATGCCAGGAAAAGAGTGTGCTGGTTTGTAACACCAGCAACAAATCAGACTCCAAATAAGCCACTCTGCCTTCCTTCGTCCCTTCTGGTAAGAGAGGGAGAAGAGTGGAGACCATGGGTTGAGATAAGAATTTACTCAAAGCAAAAAACAATAGAATAAGAAATGCATAATAACAACAACAACAACAGTGTTAATACCAGAAGTAAACAAAGAGGGAAGGAATTTTATCCACAGTAAAGTATTCACTACAGAAACAGAACCAAGATGGTGGATGCTCCCTTTAGGTGGTATCCATGCGGCTTCCCCAGACAAAGCAGTATGGTGATGGTTCCTGTGGTAGTTGAGAACACAGGCAAGATGGTAAGGGGGCTCCTGTGGATAGCGTTTTCTGCCACCTAGCCCAAAGCAACTAAAAACAGTGACAAGCAAACCTCCCAAAAGCTAGGTCATCTGAGTCTGGTTGTGCTGCTGCTCCCCTGGTTTCAGTTCCTCGCAGGTGCCCGTGCCACCATTTCTACCCCTCTGATGGGCTGGAGGTCACAGGGTTGTTGCCGCTTTCCAGCCATCCCCTGCTGCACCCCTTTGGGCTTGGTCTGACTGGGCTCCTTTCAGCTTTGCTCAATAGGCTCAGCTGGGTTGGGGTCATCCCCCATTGCTCCCTTCCTCCTGGCAGCCTCCATGCTGAGCACTGTATGTTCAGCACTACTGTGGATACACATTTTCACCACCAGGAGGGAGACCAATGGTGGTGGTAGGGACCGAGTCCTCAGGGGCTGATCTCAACACATTCCCACTGTGGAGGAAGGCAGTGAGCCCTGTGGCCACTGCCTGGACAGTATCTCCAGGAGCTGCCATGGTCACCAAGCGCGTGGCAGAGGCTGAGGTTTGTCTGTGCTGTGCTGTGACATGTTGAGCTGTGTTTCCTGGTGCCCTGAGGGGGTTCCGAGGCTGAAGCACCTGAACTGCCTGGTGCCTGGCCAGAGCTGTCCTGGACAGACACATTAGCTGGGGCAGCATGATGTCTCAGCTGAGTGAAAGGCATAAAACATGTGAGTTTTTAGCAGGTATCTTTGGAAAAGGGCATGTATTTTGGTGTACTGAGAGCTCAGTAAATAATTTTGACAATGATTTGAGGTTTTTTATTATTTATTCAAAATTGCTTTTTTCTCTCTTCCTCCAAGAGAGTGTGGGTGTGTGCTCTGCTGAGGAGGTTTTTCCTTGTGAAGAAAATGTCAATCTTGAATCAAATTAACCTATTTTTAACATTTTAGACCCTTGCTTGAAGGCAAAAGTGTCATGATGTTACATTAGCTTTAAGAAGAAACAAAACTCATGCAAATACTAACTGATAATTGCAACTTTCAATGCAAATGTGATTTTCTTTACACTTATTTCTTATTCTCTTTAGCACATCAGGTCCACCCATTTGGCCAGGAAGCACCTTTTTCAAGAGAAATGGAGCCCTTCTACAAGGTAGGTGATAGATACTACATCTTGGAGTAACTGTTCTACTTGAGAAATAACTTCTGCAAATTGCACAGCTTTTTTGATACTCACTCAGCAAGAAATAACCAAATGTTTTTTTGTTTCCTTTACCCTTTCTCCTTATTGCTCATCTGGTGCCTTGAAAATGACGGTTTACCACGTACAGTGAGTGTAGTCTGTGAAAGTTGCTGCTTTTTTTCTTTCCTCAGATCATTAAATTACTTGCTGTAATGTATGGTGAAGGGTGGCTTTTTGGTTTTTTTCCCTTTGTGTGGATAAAGAATGTCCAGAAGGAAATGTTCCAGGAGCACTACATTTAGCTCTGTGGATGAAACAAGGCTGTTCTTTCAGAAACATCCTTTTCTTTATTCCTTAATTGTGCTGATAGATGAAGGGAGGTAGCCATAAGGTAGGTAGCCATGGTGTAGTAGGGAAAAATGGTGTCACAGTGGTTGTCTCAAGAAAGCTACTGTGGTTAATAGTGCTTGTATTCATAGAACAGTGTTAAATATCTAATTTCCATTGTACGGACAATATATACAAAAGCTATGTGACTGCAGTTTTGATAGCTGAAAATTTTCAGTCTACTTTACCCGACTTCTTAAAATAGTTTTACATTGCTGTGCCTGTTTATATTTCTGCCATTTAAGAGTACATCACTCTTAAAGGAGGTGTCTTAGGAAAACAGAGGGCTGTGTCCCCAGTCTGCGAGTGTTTCTCTGTGGTGCAAGGTAACTTCCACTGTTGAGGATCATTTTATGGTCTTTGCAAGGATTTATCCATGAATTGTCTCAGTTTTCTGTTCATTCTCCAGTTGCCAAGACTTCTATGGTCTTTCTTCTGACAGAAAATGCTATACAATGTTCACAGGAGCATTTATCCAAATCACTATGATAGAGCTTTACTCATGATGAGAGGCACAAGCAAATATTTCATTGTCAGGCAGTATTACCTTCTACACACCAAAGTAATCCAGCATCTGAGTTTTATCTGAGAGTATTTTTCAAGTTAATTCTTTGCACATATCTAAGAATTTGCATAACTCTATTTAATATCTATGCTGAGATTTTTTCGATTGAATTTTAAATAAATTAAAACGTTCAGATTATTTCTTACCACTAGGAGATGGTATAAATTGTAGACTTCAGCTACTTTTGGCTTTAGTCTGATCAGATAGATCTGCTACCTTTGCAGTCTTTCCTAATGAGAAGAACTAGACTTTTTTGGTTTTTTTGTAAGGAAAAGGGAAATCTCTTGATTTGTTTCACTTTTTCAGCAATTCTGATTTTAAATGGGTATCTGCGCATATGTAGTCTTCATAATGTGAGTTGATAAAATGTAAACTTGCTCTGTCAATTCTGTATGGCAGAAATGTTTTACCTTTTCTTAAGATGCAAAGACACCAGGAACTAATAAGAGCTGCTTTTGTAGTCCTCCCTATCTCAGTTGTCGCTTAATGACTTCTCATAATGGTAGCAGTGTAGGGAGGTGTGAAATGAGGTGTAGATATTTGTCAGTACCTGTGTTACATGACCATCTGAAGTCTTTTTCCAGTGCTTCTAATCAGCTTAATGCAAATAGGAGAGTGAAAAATTGAGTCAATTATTGGTTTCAAGTTATAGTACTGCCTTTTGATTGGCAAAAGTTGAGGTAACAAAGGGATTTTAAACTATTTTTACTTGATAATTGTTCTGCTGTGTTTGAAAAGAATGTTCGCTGTGTTATAGGCAGTAATACAGAATAATTTTGTAATTATAGTAAATGTGATATTCACATGCACTTGTCGCACCTCATTTCTTCTGAGTTGTTAAGAAAAATATTCTTTTTCTGGTCAGAGGAATGAAGAGAAAAAATTCCACAATGTAAGTAGTGCTTTCTTTAGCCAAGAAGACCTGCAGATGCTTCTGGTTTCCATTCATTTTGTGTCAGAACTATTTGGCAAAATAATCTTCAACGCTGTAAAGAGTTTAACATACTTCTTCTGAGAAAACGATGGAGAAAACAGTTTTGGTGTACCTCAAAATAGCAGAGGAAGAGAAAGGAAGGCTAAAATTTATTTTAGCTATTCTCTGTCGTTAATATTTTGACGTGAGCAGGATTAATTCTGTGTTACTTTCTGGCTTTTTATTTTTTGAATAATTTTGGAATATATTTACGCCATTCTCTTTTTGCCTGTGATTTTATTAGATACAAGATGGCTGCCTTAGGGGCTTTTTTTGTGAGGATTGTGGTACTGTTGTTCTTAGCATTAACTCTAACTAGTTACTCTCAATTGAGTAAGTCACCTGCCTAGGTGCTTTTGAAGTTTTGAACTCCTGCTGGGTGACGGTTGCTCCCTGTATCCTTGTGCTGCTTGGTCTTCTTGAGAAGTCCTGCATGTCCATTAATTTAGGACCTTCAGTCTTACCAGACTCTTTTCTCAAAACTTACCTGCATGTCCATTGAAATTGCTGTGTTGTAGCCTTAAGGATTTCCATAAAAAACCAGTTTTTTGCTCTTGTTGCTTTTCTTTTTCTGGTTTTTTGTTTGTTTGTTTGTTTGTTTGTTTGTTTTGGGGGGTTTTTTTGGGGGGGGGTTGTAGCTTGCTGCTGTACATATTGTGTGTTTGTTTCAAATCATAGCTTTTTTTTTTCTTAAATCTGCTGTATGGAGAGCCTTTGTTCCCACTGTTTTTTCTGTTCTGATCTGTCATAACACATTCATTTTTATATAATAAAATACATGTGAGGAAAAAGTCATTATGGTGGAAAATATCTAGATGTATTCTAAACTCTTCAGGAACTTATACTGGGGAAAATCGGTGGGGCCATAGTCATATTAACTTCAAGACCTTAAAACTAATACACAGTGCTCTGAAAAGGGGAATTTCATTGCCTCTGTTCTGATCTTGGGTGTTAAGCTTGTGTTAGAGAGTTCAGCATGCAGTTGCTCACAGATCAGCGGTAATAATAAAACTATTCTGCTGTTAATATATCTGACATTCTTCTTGAATAAACTAAAATATATATCTTCAAATTATCTTTCAGCAGCAGTCATATAAATTCCGGTGGCTGTGGGCCACCTGTAAGATGTAACTGGACTGTGGAGGGCTTTGGTTTATTTTCTTATAGATGTAACTTCCCTTTGGAGGGAAAAAACCCAAAACAACAAAGTTACTTCTTTTAAAAAATCTTATTTACCCTCACACTTCAGTAAATTAAATGCAGCATATTACAACGCCTTTTTGTATCAAATTTGTTGTGTCTTGATTTGTCTTAATTTTCTGGGGAAGGAAAGTGAAACTGGGTTCATCCAGTCCCTATTGCTATTGAAAAAAAATCGCAGATGGGCCTCCTCACTGAGCCCTGATGGTCCACCTGACCTGCTGTAAGCAGAGCCGCCATCCTTGCCAGGCTCTTTTCTGGTGTGAGCAAGGTCCTCCACTTCCTCTTCTGACAGTCAGCACAATTTAAATCTATTGCCTGTGGATGTTACAGCAAAGGTATGAACTCTTTCTTCAGAGATCCTGCCAGCCTAGATTCATACCTGCAAACTGGATTTGGACAGCATGGCTTTCCTTGGAAGCCGTGATTCTCTTTTAATGAGGATAGAAAGAAGGATTGGAGAAGTCCGTGCCTTTGAGAATGCAGAAGGGGAGCAGTGAGGAGTTGCATGTGGCCTCTGGTCCTCTTGCCTGAGGAACCCTGAGAAGGGAGGGATTGCCCTCCCCAAATCCCATGGTCTGCTCAGTTCTTTCTCTACCAGCAGCTGCAGAGAATAGGCATCCTCATGCTCCAGAACAGAGCAAGGGATAGGATGCTTACCTGGGGATGTCTCATCCTCTTCTCCTCTGGGAAAGCACTGTACGAGAGAGACACTTTCTGCTCTGATACTTGAAGCAGCCCATGTGAAATCTGTCTTGGTCCATCTGCTGTGGCTGTAGCTGGCACCACCTGTGGGAAGCTTTGATAGGAAAGAGTTGGAAGACAATGTCTTCACAGTGTCAGGTGTCACCAAAACCAGCCTGAGACAGAGACTCCTCAGTTTGTTGCAGAGTAGAAATGGAAACTCTGGGCACTGCTACTCCATTTACCCTTAATGCCCTCTGTCCCTGTTGGTGGTTTTCATGTTCTGTTGTGCTGATATCTGACACCTGGCTATGTGAGACTTTAGGGAAAGCACCAAAGCACATGGATCTCTTTATTCTTAGTTGAGAATGGTGAGTTATTTGAGCTAGAAGATTACATTCCTAATAAGAAAGCTTATTTTGTGGAACTGTGGGCAGACCAGAAATGAGATGTTCTACATAAAAACATGAGGAACCAGTTTATTTTGAACATGTTCATACAATTGTTCAGAGATCTTTTTCTTCTCTAATAAGCTTGAAAATCCTTGAAATGTCCAAACAAGCCATTTAATCCCTTTCCCATTAAGTATTTGTAAGAAATGAGAGAGGAGATTTGGGACTTCACCTTTCCAAGCATTAGCTATTAGTAGAAGCAGTTGCTGAGGTGGAAGTAAACCAGCAGGGCGCAAGCAAAAAGTGGGCATTTGTTGCTTTTTTCCTTTGAAAACACTAAATTATAAACTTTTATAAATGAAGACATCCAGCCTATGTTTTTATGTTAAGAGTGGCATTAGGATAAGGATGTAAAACAGCAGGGCCTGGTTTCTTTGGACAAGTATTGCCCACACTAACTACTCAGCCTGAACTCTGGAGAAGCCGGGAGGAGCTGGTTTTTACTTTCAACTGTAAAGCCTTTCAAGAGGGAGCTTGACAACAAAATCACTAAGAGAAGATGCCTGTGTGCATGCAACCACAAATATTTTCTGTCTAGTATTGGGAATATTTGGAAAGTTTTTGTCAACATCACCAACAAATGCCAAGGAGCCCCTGCAAGCACAGTGGGCTTCTTTCTCCTGGGGGAAATTCGGTTCATCTGCTCTTTCCACTGGGCAGGCAGAGCAGGTGCAGTCCTGGGCATGTAGGGGAGAGGTACAGCCCATCCTAGAACACAAGGTATTTGTACCTTCTGATCTTAACAGGGCTGAGGAGGTGAAACAGGGGAGAGCTGAAATACAAGAAACTTCAGCATGTCTCACATGTGTTTAACCTTCAGAATTGTATGTCACACCTCAAAAGAAAACTAACCTTGGAGAGAAATGCCCTCATTTCTCCTACTGCCTAGAGGTACAAACAAAAAGAACATGGCAAGGTAGCATATGTATTACAGATAATTCAATATTATATAATACTTAAATGTCATGGTGACTATAAGAAAAAGGCCAAAAGCAATACAAAATAATCCAACCTTGGGACTAGTAGAATTAGGTGCTGTGATCTGTAATACAGTCTTGGGCAAAACTCTAAGGCCTAAATCCATCCAAACCTTAATCTTTTAATGGATATTGGGGCAACTCCTATTCCTAAGAATCTAAGTACATTTCTTTGCTTTGGGGTTCTAATTTCTTGATTTTGTGCTCTGTGAGATGAAGATAAAAATGGTGCTTTTCACTGCCCAGAGCTGTCAGTCTACAGAATATTGGCTCTGCATCATATTCTGATGCTCTACTAATGAAAGAAGTTTAAACAGGAGGAACATAGCTGTAGAAAGCAACAGAGCTGTCCATTTGCTTCTGCAGGGAAGTGAATTTTAGGTTTTGGTTTGTTTTTCTTTCCCCTCAGTTGAACTCTTTACCTTGAGAGATACACTTGAAAAATGACTGTTCTGTGTAGAGACGGGAGGAGGTTGAATGTCTAGTTCCAACGTAGTTACTTTCATCAGTAGAGCATTAAACCTTTTGACTTCATCAGGTTTTCCCTTTAACTTCTGCTTCTCTGAGCTGCCATTTCAATGTCCTTGAAACAATGGTGACAGTCATGCTCTGTTTGCTGGTGACTTGGTTTGGGTCAACATACTGAATTAAGAGCAAAACTACTATCCTTTCTTGTTAAAATAAATCACTTTTCATTCACATGGCATAATTACTTAAATCAGTTTTGGGTTTTTTTGTGTCTTTTTTCCCCCACACACATGAAGGGTACCTGACAGTCTCTTCAGGAGTTTCTTTTCAGGAAGATGATTTACATGGTGCTTCAGTAGAGACTGAATATTTGAATAATTTCTTTATTATTAGCATTCAGTGTGTTTGCAGTGGTATTATTGAAGAAGTAAAATTAAGTCAGAGGGGTTGTGCAATGTGTCCCTAAGGGAGTAATTTGAACAGCGGAGCTTTCCTTTGTTTGGGAAAATGGATAAACTCCTAGTGATGCTGCTGGGATCCTGAGGGTGCTCGTAAGGGCTCCTGTTTGTGAGAGGATTTTGTAATGGCCCTAATACTGTATAGTCTATAAAAAAATCCCAATGAGTGACTGACTTTTGCAGTGATTCATAAAGAAATGGTGACTTTGGTGTGACATTTTTAGCTCTGCATTCTGTGTAGGGTGTGTATCTAGCTGTGCAGTTTGTATGTAGTCTTTATATTCCTTTTTTTCTAGTTGAGTGTGTAAAATATGGCAAAAAGCTGTTATTTATTAAATGCCTGAAGTGTGGTCCTGCTAACACGGATGTTAGAGCCACTTGTATGGAAATGGGGCCTTAGCTGTTTATATTCCCTGTGACCAAGAGGTCTCAGCTACCTTTGGTTTCTGGAGTTGAGAAGGAAGAAAACAGAACTCCATCAGACAGGTCTTGGTAATGGTAGATCATGTTGCAGAGTACACAAAGATAAGTTGAATTCCTAATGTGCTTAAACTCAGTAACTTAGGTTTCATATCTGCATGGGTGTCTTTACTAACTTTACAGATAACTCTGCTTACTTCGTAACACTCCTGTGTAGTGACTTTTGAAATTATTGCATCTGAGTGACTCAAGATGAAGTTTGCTGACTTTGTTTACTTCCCTTGACAACTGGAGAGCGTGGATGAGTGCTGCAAGGCAAATCCTACCATAGTATTTACCTTGGGCAGAGGTTCTGGGCCCAGGTCTACTCACGTGTTCTGCCTTCAGTGGACTCCTGTGTGAGTGGTAGCAGTAAAAAAGCACTTTGCAGAACACACCAGAGGGAGAAATAACTGCTGCAAGTTCCTGCAGTACTGGCCTGCCTGACTGCTTCAGTGACTGCTGTAGTGTAGGAAGGAAAAGATAGGGGAGGTTACTCCCAAAGCATGAAGGGGGTCAGGAGTTGAATGGTTCTTGCCCTGGCAGTTCAGTGCCAAGGAAACCTACAGGTACTGTTTTTCCAAGGATGCTGCTAAATGGCTTCAGATCTTTTCTTAGTTTAGTTTCAGGTTGGTCCTGCAGGTGATATGGCTACAACTTTGCAATCTGAACACTAGAATCTACTTCCTTTAAATTGCCAGTAGCTGATCTCAGTTCTTTTAGGAAAATTATTTTCTGTGACTGACCCTTCTGTAGGCATCAGCACAGGTGCTTTTGTCTGGAGACAAAAAGCGTTCCAATGTTCCTGCCACAAACACACATAACATAACTGACTTAAAAATGGAAAACTGACCATGGTGCTCTTGCATTTTAGTTGGGTGAAGGAAGATGGAGACTAGACAGAGCAAAAGAAACTGCAAGTTCCTGTTCACTGACCTTATCCTTTACTAGGACTGCCAATCATCCTCCAGTGTTTTCCTTTCCATGCCAGGAGTTGTAGTCTGCTCAAGGAGTAAGGGCTGTTTGCCTGTTGTGATTGTTTGCATCCAGGATTACTGGGTGGGTGCCTGGTGGCACAGTGAGAGCATCTCCTAAGGGTCTGTCATGTAGCTGGAAGTGACTGGCTGTGATCACTGCAGATATGGAGAGAAGTCTGGCAGTAGCTGATGTCAAACCTTTCCTCTAAGTGAAGTTCGCAGCTAGGCTACTTTTGCCTAGGGTGGGGTTTAGAGCAGTACATTTCAGTGGCCTGTGACAGGAATATAGCACTCTACCAGTTCCATCCCATTTTACAGGAGACGTTGTCTGAAAAAGTCACAGTTAGAAATTAGTGGTGAAATTTGTACAGTATCTTGGAAAATGGTAGATTATGGAAAGATTTATTTTCTGTAACTGTGAAATTATTGTGACTATTGCCATCAAAATCTCTGGGCTGATGAGCTAGAGCATATGCTCTGTGCTGAGAGCCTGTGAATTTTTGGCATTCCTAAAATGTGAAGGTGGCTGATATTAGCAGCAGTCTTGGCTTTCATGATTCTAGAATCTGAGAGCGCAGCTACAAGAGAGGCATGTGCCTGTGCTTTACATGGAGATTACTAAAATAAGAATATTATTGCAGTTGTGTTGCTATGAGCAGTTTTTGGTGATGTGCAGATTGCTATGAACAAGGGAACGCTGTTGTCAAGTTGTTCCTTGACTATGTCTGATTTCTTGAGCGAGACCTCTATTAAGAAAATTAAAACAGAAGGTATAGGAATTTTTAAGGGGCTCTCTTCCTATGACTTGCTTGTGTGATGGGCACCTGTTTTTGGATCCCTGGGGAAGCCAAACCTTCCTAACTAGTAAAAAGAAGAAAACTGTGCGACAGACAGTGATGGTGATCAAGGCTAAGCAATGTTTGTGTCTTGTGAGTTTTCTTATATGCTGTCTGTGTTAATGATGGTCATGGTTAACATTGGCAATCATTTTTTCCCTCTAACATGCTAGAAATTTCTTCCTGTCAGTCAGAGTAGATCTCTGTTCTGCTGGTAAGTTCTTGATTATCTACTAGGCATTTCTTAAACATCAAAAAAACGGCAAATTAACAGAAATTGAATATTACTAGGAGAGCCTAATTTTATTTGAAATGTTGAGAAAAGTAGAAGCTATCTTAAATTGATTGGGTGGTCAGTGGCTTGCATATTTCACTGCTATGCCTTATTTAAGCTAAATGTGAAAAAATCCATTGGTTTCAGATACTGGAATAAATCTTGCTACTAGAAATTCTTGAGCTGTACATTGAGGGTATGCAGAGCTCTGGGATGGCACAATTTGTCCTTACAACTATGAATTCATAATTTGATTTTCCTGAAATTGATAACAGGCTAGAAAAAGAATTGGGGCTGCAAGAGGAAAGGAGGCGGGATTTTTTTCTTTTTCAGGAGAAGTACAGTGTGATCAGAAACCTGAAAACCAAAGCATCTTTTGGGGTAAGTAATGCTTTATACTACAGGTTTCAAATTACTAAAGTACATCTGCCAAGATAGTAGACTGTGAACATGAACCTACTGTATACAACACTTGTTCCTCACATCCTTTGTAAAAAAGGCAAAGTTGCATCTGGATCTTGACAGATCAGCTTATACAAACAGTATTCTAATCAACAGAGTGGGATAAACTCATTTTCTTACAAGTGTAGGAGTCTGTAAGACTTTTAGACTATAAAAGAATTTTTCCTCTCTTGAATGCATTTAAGACTGATCACAAGTTAGCATAATGCAACTTTTCTTTAAATTGTTTTAGGACAACCTCTAACAACTTGGAAATAGGATTATAGGATCTTTGGCTTCATCTGCAGGTTATTTCTCTTAGTTCTCTTTCTCTTTTCAGGTCAGAATGTCATAGTGCTTGGTATTGTATATAATTAAAAAAAAATTCTATTTCTCCCTGACAATATTTATTTCTATGTCTAGCCCGTCATTCTGCTCTCTAGTGCACAAGAAGGATAAGGTGAAATTGAAATGAAAATTATTCATACAGTGATGGGAAATTCCAGTCCTGATTTTTACATACGCTCATATTTTGAATCAAGTTACTAACAACACTTCCTGCATATCTTTCATTTTTATATTTTAACATCCATGCTTTGCATCTTTTAAACACAGTTTATATATTTTGTGTGAATATGTACATTATTTTTTGTTATAATGAAATAGGAAATGCTGCTTTGGGAATCAGAAGTTGATTTTCAACACTTAGTTTCTCATATTAATACATTAAGTAACTTGTTTCTCCTGAGAAGTATGTGATTTTACTTGGAGATTAAAAAGTAGCTAAGGCCAGACCCACTTGAGCAGCTCTGTGTGTACAAATACTTCTGTGCCTGTCTGTAGATTTAAATGCATTTAAATATCAACATAGGTAGTTATCTAGTGTATTGAACATGTACAAAAAAGTACACAGTTACGTATAAAACTTTCCCTTCTTGTGCTAAAGATTTGGTGCATCTGCCCCATTCTGATTGTCATAAATGAGTGGTTTGGCTGCTTAAAGAAACATCATCAAAGGTATTGGCAAAAGTAGGGTTTAGCATGAATTTGTGAAAATACAACTTTATAGAGCTGGGTGGCAAAGTACACTCCCTTACCAACTACTCAGGTTAAAGCAAACAAAGGAGGATCAAATGAAAAACTATTTAGAATGATTTACATAGAAGCCAGGAATACAAAAGGGGGGGATAAGGGTGCAAAGGATATGGATTCAGAGATAAAGGTGCAAAGGGGTTTGGCAACATTTAATCAGAGATTCCTCTCAGGTTCAATGCAATTGTGAAATACATCAAATCCCTCTGAGTTTCCCAACAGGCAAGGATTGCACCTTGAGGAGCACTGACATGTCTCTGGGGAGTGACTTGCAGCCTAGGCCTCATCATCCATAATGATGCTTCAAGTGTCTCAAACCATAAGGGTTGCAAGCTCTATAAACATTTTTTATCTCTGTTATTTTGTGTTTCTGTCAGTTCTTCCTTCCAGTCCTCTGGAGCAAAAATAAAGTTGTTCCTCTCATGATTTTTCCTCCCCACTCCTCTTCAAACAGTTCAAATTTTCATCACCATAATTGACATTGCTAATGCATGAGGCAGTTTGGAATTAAATAAACAAAGTATATTATAAAATTGTTCTGGTTTTTTGAAAAAACAAATAGTTTAATCTTACATGACCATGAATTTGTGTTGACATTCTGTCCATACCAACTTATTCCATTACCAAAGATAGGTTTCTATCTGTGTCTTAGATAGCAGACAGCTTATTTGCTGCATTAAGTCTCTATAGGGAGGTCAAGGTATACTTCTGGATCTGTCTCCTGCAAATTTTACTGATGAGAGAGTTATTTTGTTTTGGAGTTTTTGTAATAATATCAAAATTTGCCTTGGTCACTGAAAAACCACAAGCTAGATCTGCATTTTCACACTTCTTGTAGAAATGAGTTAGTGGCTTAAAAACATAAATTAGCAAATGCTGGCCAAGATGATTGATTAGGAAATCAAAGACTTTAATGTATTTATTTATTTTATTGGATTTTAGTCAGTCTCTGAGGTGTTCTGGCTATTTGGTTTTGCTTTTTGGCTTTTCAAGATAGTTCCTTTTGCTGTGTCTGTAGCTTAGCTGCTGCTTTAAATGGTTTACAGCATCTTGCACAAATACAGCTCTTTCTCCTTTTCCTGTGCAAATGAAGTTGCTGTATTATTTGTAAAAAGATAAGGCTTTAAACGTGTGAATTGCTATCTTATTAAAGGCTTTAACACAACTGGTGCAGAATATAGCACTGACACTTGTTCTTAGTACTTTGGGCAGTATAAATCACTGACAAGGCAACCTGTGTACAACGTGGGTTCTCAACAGTTTCATACAGAAAGGCACTTCTACTCAAATGGATTTTCAAAATACTGAGCAAACTCTTTAATTTCCCCATACCATCTGTTGAACAGCTTAATGCTTGGAGGTAGAAATGAGACAGGGCAGAACTGGATGGGGACAGAACTGAGAGAACACACAGTACTGCAAGGTCATGACTCCCTGGCTTTTCGGTTCAGTCACGATGGGGCTAGCAGGGCTCCAATTACTTCTGAAGGACAGGATCCAAATTTACTGGAAGATTTCTGAAATGAATCCTTCTGAAATTTTGTTCCTAGGATCAGCAGTTACTCTTTTGCCAGACTTGTGAGTGCATATAGGTCCATGGCATCATGATTTATTTTGTAAACATTCCATGATTTGACTGCTATCTTTAGAGATGCCCCTCTGTCTACATGGAGATGTTTTTCTTGAGGAGTGACACACATTAAACTCTTCTAGGTACCTCTTAGTTTTCAGTCTTTGGAGGATGGCCAGCAAAGATTATAAAACAAACATTCCTGAGTTTTTCACTGATACTTTACTTTCTCTTTGATTAACTGGAGCAAGAAATCTTTTTATTTACCAAAGGAGGAAATTAAATATAGAGGTCAACAATGAGACTTGGTAGTACACAAGACCACTGAACAGCTGTTCAGCATCTACAGATTGAGTAAAATAGCTTAAGATGATGCTAGTGACCTAATAGTCTACTAAAGGCATCTCTCTTTTTTTTCTCAGGGTTTTGTTTTTGGGGGGTTTTGAAGGGTTGGTTTTTTGGTGGGTTTTTTGTGGCTTATCTAAACAAATAAAAATGTAGGCAGTACCTTGAGTGGAATAATAATATTTTCCACTGAAAATTAGGTTAAAATAATAATAAGGAAAATATTTTAACTTAGAAATGGATCTTCACAGTTATATAAAAACAATTTACAATTCCTCTAGATGTTTTATTCAGCTGGTAACCCTGTTTTATAATCTGAACTTCTTTTCCACATAATATCCTGCAGGAGTGTCCTCTGTAAGCCTGACAGGTGGAGGGACAGCTTTATAGACACAAGACAATATACAAAGAATCTTAAAACTGCTTTTTGGAACTTACAGATCAGGCCCCACCCAAGCATTTTACCCCCTGGTCAAGGGTCCTGGGAGGGGAGCCGAGCTTCGGCAGCGCTGCCTTTCTGTCGCCTTGGAAAACTCGTGTTTCACACAACTAGCTCTGGTTTCATTTTGAGCTCTGAACCCATGTGAGCACCCATGCTGTAACCCCTCTACCATGCTTTTCATGTGTTTTTATTGTACACTTCTTAACTTCACCAATAACTCGATGAAGGTTGGACTGTTGTTATTGAAGGATATAAAGGGCTGGCATCACTCACTGTGGCTGCTATAGTTGGCATTGTGGCCTCCACTTCTGTGTCTGTGCTGGTTAAAACGTCTACACTGCTTTTAGGGGACTGCCTGACATGGTCAAGTGCAGCACCCTACAGACTTGAGGCATTGTTGTACTACAGGTATCTCAACCTCACCTTGCCTGGATTCTTCATTTAGGTTATTTCTCCATTATTTATTAACAAAAAGTCAGGAAGGGAAGTGCTGTTGGCTTTACATAGGAAAGCCTGCAAGCTGAAGCCTGTAGTTCTTCCCTACAGGCATGACATTTGGTCATTCAGAAGCAAAAAAAAGCCTGTATCGTAAGTACTTTCAGGTATGCAGACCGCATGCAAAATAATAAACAAGAGTTTCCTGCTGACCCTGCTCGCTGGAAGGCGGCAGTTGCCTTTGGCCAGGAGATTGTCTGCTCAGGGAAGTCACTCCTTGGGGAAGGTGGTGATCCTCAGCTGGCTGGTACCAGGAGGCCCCTTTGAGGGGCAGAGCGAGGTGGCCTCTCTAAAAGGAAACTGTCTGTCAGTTTGATCCCACAGTTCCTGCAAGCAGCTACTGTTTTGAACAGAGGCAATTTAAAAAGCAAAGCTGGAGCCCTGTGAAAGGAGAAACTAGCTGATGAGGGCTAGTTGGAGTAAGCCATGGATTAGTATTAAAGGTGTCTTCAGAAATGCATCTGAGACATCTTTCTGAGAATTCGGATGTACTTTTTCTTCTGTGCTTGGATTCCCTGAACTGGCTGGCAGGGAACAGTTTTACATCAAGTGCTAAGTTCCTTAAATGACTCAAGATTTAGCTAATTCTCATGAATCCAGAGCAAATGCTGAAGTTTGTAAAGATTGTGACATGCTGTTCTTGTTACACCAACACAAAGATTCATCCCAGCTTTCACTGCACTGCTTTGTGATGGTGGTTTCACAAGTCATAATTCTTAGACACTTGCTGAACCCTGCCAAGCTGCTGTTCTGCCATAATGCATTCTACTGACAAAGCTGACTGTCAGTTACGTTAATTGGCTATTGGTAGTGATTTGTCTCCT
Organism: Regulus satrapa; assembly: GCA_013396955.1. Taxonomy (NCBI): domain Eukaryota; kingdom Metazoa; phylum Chordata; class Aves; order Passeriformes; family Regulidae; genus Regulus; species Regulus satrapa. The sequence continues at coordinate 202,737 of VWZN01000909.1, forward strand.
ATGAGTCAAATACAGGCTGGAAAAAAATAAGCTTAAATCTTCCCATGCAATTTTAATTCAGCTCTCCTGTTATGTGTAGTTTAGGATACAGATCCTCTTATTATATAATTGCTTAACCTGTGGGGGTATTTTTCCATTAGTCTCTTGCTTTATTCAGTACATTAACTGTGGAAACAGTGATTTGGAGGACTACTTTAATCTACTGAAATGCAGCATTTTCTAGCTTTTAAGTGCATCACCTTTTGGTAGGTGGAGTTGGTTTGGGGTTTTTTGGTTCTGACACCCTCATGACTTTCATTTAGGTTTGTTATTTGTATATGAAAAAAATTTTAGACCAAAGTCTATCACACTTCTGCATTCTGCTTGTCAGTTCTGTATGAGATGGAATGAGTATATTGCATTATCTGAGGGGCTCAAAAATAATAAAAATTGAACTTTTGAGCACTCATTCTGAAAGTGTAAATCTACTCAAATTGTATTCATTTAACAAAAAAGAATTCTTAGTTGTTTAGCTGGGTGTTGTTCCCTTTGCCCATGCAAGTATCATTATTCAGTATTTCAATCTATAAAATTGAAGCTCTGGGTCACTTATCAAGGAAAACCATTTCCATTTTTTAGGACTTTATAAGCTTGTTACTGTAATAGAAATATGATACCTAAGTTTATTCAGACAGGGCTTTTCTGTAGTTGGTATGACACATGACAGAAAATCAGAGATCTTGGCCCTGTGATACCCAGTGTCTAAATTTAACATGTCTAAACAGGACCTCTTAGATTTATTTTTTTTAATTTTCAAAAACTGTGAAATGTTTACAAGAATGATAAATTACTTGAATTGTGATAATAATTCAGAGCCACACATAACTCAGAGAGGTGAGCCCCTCTCACTCTCAAAATAATTTCAAGCATTTGTCTAATGTCTAATTAAATCACAAAGCATCCCTTCTGATGGGTTTGGGTGAACACCAGTACCTTGGCTTAAATGGAAAGTTTGAGCTACTTCTTCAGAGTGAGCCTATGCCTGTCAGGTGTGGCAGGAGCCACAGGATTGCAGAGCCCTCCTCAATTCCTGCATACTTCTAAAAAAAATTGACCTGGAGAAAGATTCCCATCATAGTCTAGAAATGTGTCCCAAAATTGGTAATTGTTGTGGTGATTAGAGTTATCCATGAGAAGTGTTTATAAATCTCATTAGCACTTCCATGACTAGAGAGTATATCTTTTTATCTCCAATAATCTGTATGAGTCTTCTACTGCAGGCATGGCTGCTATATAAGAGCTGGGCTAGCTTTCATGTTTTAAACCCCATTGACACCTTCTGCCATGGGTTCCCAAATTTTGGCACGTGAAATCTGAAATTTCTGTCGGGACACTATGAATATTTCAGGTGTCGTGCCTTGGGTGTCTGTACTGTGAGCTGGGGCTGCACAAACGTGTGGCAGGTCCCTCTGTCTGTACAGTGTTGGAGCAGTCACATAAGCAAGTATGGGGTCTGTAATTTCCTGCAGTATTTTCTCTATTTAAAGGACTTGAATCACAGAGCACTCAAGTAGTTCATGCATTTTGGAATTAAAGAGACCGCCTTGCAGAAACTCCAACTGCAGCTGAATTAATGCTAACCAGGCCTGAGGATTGCTAGAAATAAATAATGAGTGGATGAGGGGCTGGGAAACCTGGCAGAGTTTCAGAATGCAGAGGTGGGGTGGCTGGGGAGCATTATCTTATCTAAATGGTAATTTCTATTCTGTACATTAATTAAAACACATAGTGTACAAACTAGCATTTAGGAAGTCTTTTGGAGGATCTTTTCCTAAGGGGATGTTTTGGAAGTAAATTGTGAGTTGTACGTGCCTGTTCAGTGCAGCCTGTAAAAACTGCACTGAAGCGAACAGTCCAAATTAAACACCTTCTTTAAGCAATGTGATCTAATGTATGTTGATAGTTTTGAGAGAAATGCTTTTATTTTGTTCATAATCAATTTGGATACTGTTATGTCAGAGAAATAGCGAAGCCATTTTCATGAATCAGTAGAGATTAACAGTGTGACATTAAGGAATATGTTTTAAGAATACAGAAAGGCGTGATCAGTTTTAAAAGAAAATTTTCTGTAGGAATTAAGACATTTTACATATGTCTTTATTTATATCTTAATGATTTTTTTCTCATGAATACTGCTTAAACAAACTGATTCATGAACCAGTTTGGATGAGTTAAACATCAAATATTACTGTCTATTTATTGTAGGTGTAGAAGCAAGGTTACCATTTAGTAATCAGAAACTACTTACATGACAGGCATGTTTTTTGTTATCTTGTCGGTTGTGTTTGCTGTCTTACTGCATATTCATGACAGAGTTATATTGATTCTTCCTTCTGTGTAACATCCGTTTTTCTGCATCTTGGGCAGAAAGATCTGCCCTGGAAGAGGTAGCTACTCTGATCTTTTATTGGTTACTGTACCTTATGGAACATAGGCACATAGCACCTCAAAAAAACCCTCAACAAACAAAGACACCAACTCTCCCTACAAAATGTTTCTCACTTGAAAACCAGGAGAATTCCTCAATTTTGTGATAGTTGCAATGACCTGAGGTGCAGCAAGTGAATAACAATGAGAGCAAAAGGACAGTCTTTCGCTAGGTTTAGAGGCAGGGGTTTTGGCTTTCAAACTTTTGCAAAGAGACAAGTATTTCCTGTCACGGGAAGAAGAAGTTCCAAATGCCTGTGTGGAATTAAAAGGGATTTGGAAATGAAATGCAACCGTGTGCCCCAAATATGAAATTGCATGTGGCTTGCCTGGGCATTTCAGGAAAATCCACTGATCCACTGTCCTAATCTAATCCAAATAATTAGATTTTGGATTAAGGTAGGCTATAGTCATCAAAACCAGAACAGGTAGAGATAATTTTTGTCCAGTCTGAACCCTCTCTTATTATGCATAGGATTTTTTTCCTATTTATAAACCTCTATATCTTTCACTTCAATGATTAATCTACAGGCAGAGAGCAAAAGTTATTAAGGCTAGAAACAGACAAAAAGATAAATGCTGACCTTTCTAATTGGCTCTTGAAACCTGAAATATTTACCGCTCAAAGGATTTATAATGTTTGTGGAATTATTTGTCATCCGAACTAAGTATTTTTTGCTTCTTCATGAAGCCGTGCTAACCTCAGATTAATAAATATCTGTTGGTTCCTCCACATAATGGATTTTTTTTGGCATCATAGTAGAAAGAAATCCAGCTTCCAACCGATTCACAATAAACTTCAGTTGCCAAGTATACTTTACTGTTGGTTCCCTCAGTTGCTTTGCTAAGTGCAGTTGTGGCTGGAAATGAATGGTTTGCTTCTTTATCTGAAGTCTTTGGCACCAGGAGTCAAGACTTAATCATTCTCTGCATTGATGGGTAACAGAGCATAATGGATCTCTCAAAGCTGACAGGGTGGTGTTTTGTCATTTGCACATGTTCTCTGGAGTTACTGGAGAGGGCTGTAAAATCTGTGATTCTTTGCTGCGCTGTGGATTTGAGGTTTTCAGGTCTGCCTCTGGTGTGGGTGGAGGTTGTTCTGCTGGTACTGCAGCTGAGATGTCCAGTAGTACACTAGAAAGCATGACTGTCACCACTGAGATCATGCTTGTTTAAACTGTGCTCTGCAAAGTAGCTAGGATTAACTATATGCATTGCACTGTGTTGCAGCACATTTTATTAACAGAGAATAGTTACTTCAGCATTTCACTGACAAATCTGTAGTCTCTCCTCACAATAAGGACTCAGTAAATGTGATGAAATGGATTGCCTTTGTTGGAGTGTTGGTCTGTGAAAAATGGCTGTGAAAAGGATGCCAGAAAGTACTGTACTTTTACAAAGAGGAGGAAAATAGACAAGCCTAAAAAAACAAAAAAGACCTTTCCTGTGGCTTTGTTGCTGTGATAAATGCAGTGCATTCCAGGGACTTAGGAAAGTGAGTCTTTAAAAGTGGCCTAACACAAAAGTGCAAATGCACTGAGCTAATCTTGAAAAGTAAGTAAAGTCACTTTGACTTTAAAAGGAGCGGTAAGCTATCCTACTGGCCCTTGATGGATAAATGAACGTTGATTTTTCAGAATGAAAGTATCCCATGTAAACTCATTCTTAAGTGTTATGTAACAGCCGAGGATTTTAGGAGAATTATGACGTAAAAGCCCGATGCCTGTTTAGTAAACTGATCATTAATTACACTTAAACAATTTACTTCTGGGGTGAAATGAAGAGTAGCTTTGCAGCTCTTTTCATTGTAATTGCAGCATCTGTTGGAGGCCTGGGTTTCTCTTCCCTGCTTCATTGATCCTGTCTGTATATTTTTGGCAGTGCTTTGGCATGGCTTGACTGTATTTTAGAGGGGTGTTATGTGCTCACGCCATGAGGCACTGGTTGGTTTGCTCAGGAGAAAGACCAGGAACAAATTCTTGAGCCACTCTAGCTGTTTTGGTCATGGTTTCCTAGCTATGCTTTCCCTTTTCTCCCCTACCTCTTCTGCCACTTCCGATTGCATCACATAGAGGAAGGCACCAGTCATTGTACCAACCTTGTAAAAAGATAGGTCTCTACGTGAATTATGAGTAAATTTGCTCAGAACCCGTGCTGTGGCTCACAAAAGAATCCATCAGTACCTAGCAAGTTCTCCAAAAGCTTTAAATAAGGTGCCAGCTACTTAAAGTCTGGGACCAGCTATCAGCTGTGTATTTGAATCCGCCATGTGCTGTGACAGTGACTTCAGCTTTTAACTTGTTGCTCTGAAGTGAGAAGTAGGCTCACACTTAAAATATTTGAACTTCAGAATTGCCTTGATTTCTGCAGCAAGCACTGTCTCAGTCAAGAAGAAGAAGAATGGGCATTTTATAGTTACTCTTTCCAAGGCATGAGTGTCCTGACCTAGAAGGACGATAGGCACAAGTGTTGGTAGAGGAGGAGGAGGAGTACCTCAGCTGCTGTCAGGTCAGCAGTGACCCAAACCACTGCATGGAAGTTCAGTTTAAAAGGAAAAGGAAGTCAGTATTGTCTTGATGAACTAAAACCAGAACATCTTAACAGCTTCATTTCTTCCTGAAAAATCTGTTTTTTCCAAGAATAATTAACCCCAAACTTTGCAATGAAGACTTGAGTTTTTTGTTATTCAAAGGTAAGTATAAAATTTTAATTTCCCAAGAGATTCAACATTTTCAAGATAATGATACTCTCTAGGTTTGATCGTAATTCCTGCAGTTTTTTTCTCCTGTGGCCACTAGTGGAACAAAAATATATTGCTCTTACTTGAGCCAATGGTTTGAGGCAGTGTGCACAGCAAACGTTGCTGGATGTTGGTAAGAGCACTTTCGGGGAAATCTTGACCAGTTCTTCTTAGGTGGAAACCATTGTATTTCCTCTCCCACCAACCCTTTGACAGTTTTGCTTAGTTTGCTTTGGTTTGCTTCGTTTTTTGGGAAGTCCTGATCTCACACAAAGACGTTAGTTAAGGAAAACTGCATGCACGGGTGTTGTCTTGTCTAAATACAAGTTTTGTTTTCTTTCTTATATAAAGGACCTTCAGGAACTGATATATCAGCTGATAGAGCAGCATGAAAGCTTTACATACCCAGTGTGTGAATACTGGTATGAAGCCACTTCTTTGTTATCCCCGGGCGGAGTCCTCGTACCAGCCTGGGTGTGTGGTACACACAGTGCAGTGGTCACCTGTGGGCAATCCATGGGTGCTGGAAACCCCAGCAGTGATGTTCCTCACTGCCACAGGACAAACTAACTGTTCAGCCCCTGGAAGTCTGTGGAGTTACAGGAGCTTTCACTAAAGGATTTAAGACTGCATGTGTTCTCAGTGAAAGAAGGTTTAAGAAAACTTTCCCATAAGGACCGAGACTTTGCTGTGGTAGTGCTGGCACATGCCCTTGGCATAGTTTGAACAGGCAAAAATGAGCTTGGTTTATAATACTGGCATGAACAGGGGGCTTTAAGCTTCATTAGGGCATTTATATTGTAGTATGAATTGCAGGAGGGGAAAATGTTCCAATATTTAATCATATTTGTACAACTTTTTATACAATAATTATGTGTTTCACTCTGAACATCAAGTTATATTGGGAAGTAAATGGTATAGGCTGAGTCTGAATTTTAAGTGTGAGCAGTGTTTAAAAAGCAATTAACGCAGAGAGGTGCGCAGAGAGTGTGTATCACTGAGTGATAAATGGGGGAGGAGGCAAGCAACTGGAAATGATCTTGCTGTAACAGTTTCATGTTCAAAAGATGAAAGATGCAAGAGACTGAAATTGTCTGAATTTCTGCTGGCCTTTTGCACAAGACAAATCTTGGGCAGCACCGTGTATGCAAGGCTTCGGCTGGCAGCTTTGATTTTTCCCAGTAGCTTTCCTTTGCCCACAGTGAGGATGAGTGTTTCATTACATAAACATTATTTACTGAACATAACATAATCAGTTATAAAAGGTTTAAGTAAAAGGCATTAAAGAAGTGAGGTTCTTGTGTGTCCAACTTCTTCCCCCCAGTGACTCATGGACCTGTAAGCAGCACTGACAGTTGTACAATTTACAGCTGAAAATAAATAGGGTGAAAGTCGGAGGAGGTTGCAGCAGTACTGTCAGGTTATCTAAAGGGCCTTTTGACTACTAATCAACTTAAAGATTTTCTTTGTATGCAATTCTGTCATTGGTGCAGGTGTGTCTGACTGCCAGTCAAGTTACAGGAGGCAACGTGTACAGGAGTAGAACAGCCCCCCGTGGTTTTTATTTAGTTGGAGCTTTCAATCAAGCATTTCCCTTCCCTCCAGAACTGACAGAGCTTGACGTAATAGAATTTGTGAAGTAAATTTAGAGAGATGCAATGGGTGATGAGTCACTGCTTCAGTTAATTCAGTAAATCCTTTCTATATTTTAAAATGTTTATTTTGTCTGTAACCTAAAAAACTCTTCCAGAATGTTGGGCTGGTTTTAATCCTTTATGGTGTTCAGGAAAAAGAATTATTTACTGAAGATAAGGAGAGTAAATTATGATGCAGTTTCACAAAAGAAAGAAAACTAAGTTTCTGTACTGTATTGAAAACTAAGTTCTTTAAACAGACCTTCCAAATTTTAAGGATTCTAATTCTTCCAAGTGCAATAAAAATTATTTAATGCGTGAACCACCAATGTTTTGAAATATGACTCACTTTTAAAAGTATTGCTGCAATTACTATATTTATAAGTACTTATTTGGAAATAATTCTGAACTTTTTAAAATTTTGCTTTATGGGTTGTGCTGTATTTTGTTCTACAAGAAATGCCTCCTGAGCACTAGGATTGGGCAGATTTTGTCTTGGTTTTTATTAATGTGCTTTTACAGTTAAATTCTCCTTGTAGATACACTGTGTACCACCAAAAAGCGTTTTGCTGGCACAGCTGCATTTACTAAGTAGAGTAACTTACTTCACAAGCATCATCAAATGCAAACTGGCATGCGGTGGCTCTGCCCGTGTTGCCATGTCCCTCACGGAGCCTTGGTAGTTGCTGAGAACTGGCTGTGATCTGGTTCTTGGGAGTGTGAGACTGTGCCTGCCTTGCTGCATTCTGCTCAGCCCTGGCTTCATCCGAAGGTGCCGTGGATGTGTCCCTGGCTGGCCGTGGGGCAGGAGCTTGGTGCGCTCGGGGGCCCATCAGCAATGTGCCAGCTGTAACTGGGGCAGCTGGAATCGGCGAGTATATTCATGTACTATTTATCCTTACTAAAGCTGGAAAACATTTTAGTGTTACGGCTGAACAGCTTCTTGGTTGTGCGGGTAAGACTGTGTTTTGGTGAAGAAAGCATTTGAGGGATAAGTACAAGCAATAAGCAAAACTCCATAGCTATAGATTAGATCGTGTCTGTGGTAGAAAGTTATTACTGGGACGGACTATGTCTTCTGACACAGTGCTGCACACCTTGCCTTTGTTTTTGTGGTTCGCTGGCTCTTTGCTGTCTTGCAACAAAAGCTACTCCAGACCATTGTTGCTGTTGCTGAAAATGGAGCACAAGTTTGAATCCAAAAGCCTTTCTGAGCTTGAAGTTACAGCAGTCACCAAGGAGGGCAGAAAATCTGGCAGTGTACCAAGAAACAGAGGGAATAAACTGGACTCAGAGTGTCAAAAAAGGAGGTTACAGGACTGCGTATGCCATTAGTTATGGGGATGTTTATTTAGGAACAAAGACCCCATATACGTTTGTAATCCATTGCTTATATTGTTGAGAAGTACATTGTAAGTTAGCATTTCTTTTTCATAATTAGTTTAGAATACAGGTGCAAAGGAATAGGGCTTGGATGGTTTTTTCAAGTCTCTGTTTATTAATACATTTTTAAATGTTTTGTTTTATATTGCCAGTCTGAAGTGCAGATCAAGTTAACATTGAAGCAACTACCCTGTATGAATATATGATGAACATAATTTTGTAAATATCAGTCAAGGATCTTCGAGTGTTTTATGGAACATAACATAAAAGACCCATTCCTTGCCAAAACTTCCTTTGTGCTGGGCTTCTCTCTAATGTAATTTCCATCAGTAAAAGAATAAAGAGAGCATGGTTTGGAGCTCATTTTGCTTGGCAATGCACAAAGGAAAAGAAGGTAGGGGTGGGGGGGTTGAGAGTATTATTTCTCAGCTACTTCACACAAAGAAATACTGTAGTGCTTTCAGAAATCTCTCGGTACAAATGCCTGCTGTCACAGGCGATCAGTGTTAGGCCATTTTGACACAGCTGTATGGAATATCCTGGTATGTTGTAAGATTGTTGCCCTGGACTTAGTACAGGAGGCCTGGAACTACGCAGGAGACCTTAGTCTGATTTTTCATATTCACATGGCTGTTAATTGTGGGCTAAGAATGGTTTCAGTGTGCAGCTCTTTGGAAAAAATGTTGTCTAACAATGCACTCACCTAGCGTAGAGCTGCTTGGAGATCCGCTGGCTTGGAAGGACTGAGGGTGTCTGTCCGTCTGCCTGTCTTTGGGTCTGTGCAGTCATGGTGTACTGTTGTACAGGAGGGGGTAAGAGACAACCTCTACCTCTTGCAGAGCACTCAGGTTGGCTGGGCCCTCTGATTTTGTCAGTATGTCTTTTCGCAGTCCTGATAGTTTAAAATTGGGTTGGTTGGTCTTTCCCTAGTTTGAATTTAAACACAGCAGCTTGGTTTAATGTTCCATCTTATAAGGGATGCAGTGTAGGAGAGCTGGACATTTTGGGATCTTGTTATTTCAAGTCTTTATGTCCATAACAGTAGGTGTTTTTCCTACCCAGGGTGTCATCCCAGCACGATCAGGTTGACTGTAGAACATGGAGTGCGCGGCTCTGTGTGGTGCTGGCAGAAGTGTTTTCTGGCAGTTCTCTTAGCAGTAGCCAAGGTTTGACTGTGTAGAAGAGCTGAACCCTCACTTTGGAAGGGTGGGGAGGGCAGAAGCCAGAGAGCCACAAGCTCTGCCTAGAGCAGGCAGTGCTGCTGCCAAAGAGAGAACAGCCGTGACCACGAGCAATTATCCTGGTTCAGCAGCTGCCTAAAGAGGTCGGGAGGAGAGACTGTGCTGTGTGCTTGGCATGCACTCACGTTGTTCTGCTGTCGAAGCCCCACACGGGGAGAAAGCAGAAGGTAAAGAGCTGAAGTTCCCCATGGCTGTTAGCATAAGCATATGTACACGGACATGCTTCATGCTTGGTAACTTACATCCCTATTGCCCTCTTTCAAATGATCTGTGTAATACTGAAAATGAGATAACAGTAAATAAAATGCTCAGCCTGTTTTGCAGCTGTCAATAAACAAATGTCTCCATTTTATGTTACGTGCACCTTTGGTTATCAGATGTTTCATGCAGTCCTGCTGCTTGATGCTTTGTACACCTCTCCTTCTGGGATGAGGATATATTAATTTTCTCTCTTCAAATTGCATTGCTTAAGCTGGTTCAGTCATTGGCTATTACTTCATTAATATGTGAAAAGAAAGATTCAACTCAAGATGAACTGTACTTCTTCTGGTCACAAGTATTTTGAGGGCAGGTGATTTTATTCCCTACATGAAATTTACTGTCTTCTTTATGCTCAGAACATGAAACTTCCTTAGTTGACTTACTGTGAGAACAACCTCTAGATCTATCTTTGACATAAAAGAGCAACTGAAAATGTTGTCCAACTTATTTGTGTTATAGTGGATTCCATCAGATTTTATTGGCATTCTTTCAGTTTTCAGGAAAGTGGCTCATTTAAAATTTAATTTTAAGATATGTTTTCTTGATGTTGGTTCAGTATTGCAGCCTGTTTTATTTGAAGTATGTCTCTGGTACATGGCCTAATACATCATGCTGTCATGCTGAGAGGGGAGAGGATGTTTGGAGATTCAAGAGGAGGTACAGGCCTGTCTGTACATTTTCATATTTGTTTGGGCTTTTGTTCATATCAGCCATTCAATTTCTAATGCCAGATTTGGTTTTTTTATTCTTGAAGTTGAGAAAACACATCATGTGTGATTCTAACGTATTTTGAACCGAATTGGTGTATTTGTTTGCTAGTATATTCTAGGAAAATTGCATAGGCCTTGCGTGATGAAAACAACTGATTTTGCCTCTGGATATTCCATTTTATTTACAGCAAGAACGGGAATTGTGGTGTGCGAATGAAGGGCACTCTATTTGTGTGAGCTGTTTCCTTTTTTAGTCTTTCAGTCTGGTGTTTCCCTGCTATTTTGTTTCTCTTAGGCATTTATATATGGTCAGTTTGAGTTTCCTTCAATACTGTCGGAGGTTTTGCATGTTCTTTTTTGTGCTTGCTCTTGTATTTCCCATTAAAATAAGCTTCTCCCTGTTTATAGATAGTTTTGCAGCTTTTCTTGAACTGTGAGGTCACTAATTCTGTACATGCAGGTGAACTGTAACTTTATGTTTAACCTGGGTCCAGGTTTAACTTTGTTTGATTTTAAATGTGGTTCGTGCTTTACTTGCATAATAAAGTCTTGCTGGCTGTTTCTCTGCAAGTACACCGTGTTCCTTTATATTTGCTGTTGGTGTGGATGTAGGCTACGACTAACACAGTAAGAAGAAATGTTTTTATCAATATTTATATAAGGTGTGTGATTTATTTTTCCGCCCTGGATGTGTTGTTAAATAATAACCGCTGTAGCTCAGTGCTACTTCTAGGTAAGTTCATAAGAGAAGACACATCATTTGAAGGACCAGATGGGGGATTTTCTTCCTCTAAACTTTTGCATAGGAGAGTATTGTTCAGCGTATATAATGTGTTAGACTGCAGTGTGTTCTCTAGATGGAAAGAGAAATATGTGTGATACTCTGGTGACTAGTATATAATTAGTTCTGGGGATGCAAGAGTGAGTTTGGTTATGGTTTGTGGTAATGTGTGTATTAAAAGAGGTTTGCGTTATTTTCTTAAACAGATGTAGAATGCTTTAACCAAAATGAAGACGTTCTGGAAGTGCATTTTTTCCTCCCCTTGGGTAGAACAGCCTGCACTTGTGAGGGCAGAAGGGGGCAGGTACAAGTTACCTTAGCATGGCACAAGAAATATTGATTGCTTCTGCATATTATCTATAGCTTTGGTTTTGTTTTGCCTCATATTTGGCTTGATATATGGAGGGGCTTTAGGACTGCCTTCCTGCTTTCGTGTCTAGCTCCTCTACACAGGCTGGGTCTGGCTTTTCCACCAACTGGAAGTTCTGTGAAGAAGAGGGATGTGCAATTCCAAGTTGGTTGACGACTGCTTAAAAGGAGAGGTAAATGCTGTAAAAAACAGGGCTGCCTCCTGTCTGGCTGAGCAAAATGAGGCCCAATGGGTGTCCCTCAGAGTGACTTAAAGCACAGTCCGAAGCTGAATGCGCAGGGTGGAGAAGAGGTTTGTGATGAGCATGTTATTTAATCCAGCATCTGTAAGAGTCAGGGTGTCTCACTCTCTTGTGTGTTATTTTGTTTTAAGGAAAAGGACTTTAAAGCCTGGCACTGTGCTTCCTGTCCTGGCGGGGTGAGGCTGGGTCCGCCGTGCTGTGGCCTGCTGCCGGTTGCCATGGCTATAAAAGAGCTCCCCAGCCGGGGCACCGCTCCACCGCTCCGTGGCTGTGTCTGCCCTGGGAATCGAATACAGCAGCAGAGATGGCTTTCCCTGCTGGGGAGCTGAGCTGCCTTTCAGCCTCTCCTGGGCGACTGAAATGTGCCGACCCTACCTGATGCGATCTCGGATTATAGGATGAGGGTGTTTATTTTTAGCCTGAAACGCTATCATGGCATATTGAAATGCATCTCTGCTCTCATGTGGAAAAACACCTTCCTGGAGTAGTGTGTTTATTCTGCTTAGCAGGGATGCTTTTCCCTCACCTGTTCCCATGTCAGAGCATAAATACTTCACTGGACCTTCTTAGCTGGATCAAACAAATCCTGTATTTATCGTTGTGCTCTTGCTTTATAAGTTACTTTCAGTACTCTATGAGCAAGTATAAAGGCAGTTCTTACATAAGCCACTTTCATTGAGCTTTTTGACTTCAGTATTCCTTTCTGAACTCATTTGCTGCTCCTCAACTTCAGCAGCATTTCTGATGCACAGGATGCTAAGGGAGGTTCATATCTGAAATGCCCAAGCACTGCAGTGAGGGGTGGCAGCCAGAAGCACTCTGTTGCATGTTGCTGTTTTTATGATGTGGTGTTTCCATCAGAGGATAATCTTGGTTCACACATGATTCACACATCCATTGGTTAGAAGGGAAACTGATAGCTCCTGTCTACAGACAAAACATATCCCGAGTTTCAAAGATGTTATTTTCTCTCACTCTCTCTGCGCATGTAGGAATGTTACACTGTGAAGTTTGTAGACCATGATCCATATTTTTATAACTTTTTAACCTCATTTCATCTGCTCTGAGGGTTACCACAATATATAAAGCAATCAATGAAGGCAGTCTTCAGTAGGCTTTGTTTGAAAAGCCTTTGTAATGGTTTATTTTAAATCTTTGCATGTGTGGATAAAACATAATTAAAGAAGAGATGCCTAGTAAATGACACTAAGTCAGAAAATACACTGGATATATATTATCAACATTTTTATTTCTGAAAGTTCTAATTTTGTAAAAATATGGGAAAGCAATGGAACTAGAAGCCTGGATGCATTGTAAGTAGTGCAGAAGTATTTTAGTAACTCTAGTGCTAATGAGCAGAACATAATTTTTTTCTTTTTTTTTTTTTTCGCCTGGCATTAGTATTCCAAACAGCAAAATCCCTGGCTGGAGAATTGTAGAAATTATGATTGCTCATTAGCAAATAGAATACAGATGTTCTCTTCAGTTTGCCTGAGTGCTTCACATAAACACCTTGGGGAGTGGCTGGCACAAAGTACAAAACTTGATAGCTTAACAGTGTGCTAAACACTTCGGGGCTGGCAATAGAAGCAGAAGCATACCATGTAATTTTGTAAAATTTCATGTAATTTTTAATCATTTGTAGTGTTTGTGTAACACGACAACTTTGGTGTAGGAAGTGCAGGGGGAGAGTTGTTTCTACAGGCCTGTAATGAACACCAGAAACTAGAGTTGGGTCAACTCTTCGAAGGTCTGTTCACGTCTTTTTGGTTGGCTTTCTACGTTTAGCTTACAGAGGAGCAAATTTCTATCCTCCCTTGATGTCTGTGAATCTCACATCAGTTGTACATTTTTGGATTTGCCTGGCCAGTTTCCCATAGTTTCTTGGGCTCCTGAGACAACATCTTTTTGGTTCTTTTCTCACACATCTCTGCTCCATTTCTTTTGTTCTTCCATCCTCACCCCCAAAACAGTAATCCTAACAATGTTTTTTTTTTAATTTTAACTAATTTTTAATTGTATACGGGCAGCAACTGCTTTTGAGGTTATATTAAATAAAGACTGGATTAATAAGGCACCATTAGGAGCTCACTGATAGTTATGTGTTAGTGGCTGTGGTGTTTTACATCTCATCGTGATGTTACTAAATTCAGTTTTCTGCCAATGCCAGCAGTGCTTAGGGAACAGCTAAAAGGGGAGATGCCCCATCTGCTGAAGGAGCCAAGTGAGCTTCTCTGTGTCCCTTGCTCTGGTGTTCTGCTTCATGCAGGATTTTTAAAGAGAGAGTTCCCTGTGAGTGAAGGTGCAGGAATTGTTTAGGTTTTAAAACCCATTTTAGGAGTTATAAATCTTATTCGTGCAATTGGGTAGACTTCTAAAGAAAAGGAAATCCTAGCTCTGATGTTACATTGGCCTCTTGCCATGCATGATGTGCATTTGTGTTGCAGTTTCAAAATTCATTTATTTTATTATAGAACATGTTGATTCCAGTGGGTTGTTTTGGATCATTTTGGTTGGTTGGTTGGTTGGTTGGTTGGTTGGTTGGTTGGTTGGTTGGTAGGTTTAGGGTTGGGGTTGTTTTGCTGGTTTTGTTGGGAATTTTTTTCTCTTAGTTTTGTTTGGGTTTTTTTTTAATATTGAGTAAGAAGTCTTCAAATTCCTGCCATGAAGGCGTGGAGCAGCAACATTAACTTGAAAGCACTACCTGTTTCAGACTGCAGCTGAACTACTGTAAAGCCAGATTGCCTGCTGCAGCTATGCTGCAAAATTACTATGCATTACTACATCCTTGGCAAACAGTTCTTAAACAATTATTTTGTGGGGGCTTATTAGGCCATTTAAAATAGCTTTTCCACCATTGGGAAAAAGTCATCAAAGTATTAAACAGTGTCAGCACTGGAAATTGATCTCGTGATGAAAGTGAGAAGATGGTCTTGGGTACCCAGAGAGCTGGTTACAGGGTTTGCTCTTGTGAGCTTCCATTCCTCCTTTTAAGCAAATACTCAAAATTAAATGGAACTTACTTACATCAGGTTGTCCTGCTGAGTTGAAAACAATCTGCCTGAATGTAAAAAGCCATGGTAGATATCAAAGTTACACCACTTCTAGAGGCAGAATCAAATTAAAGTGAATTGTAACAAGCTGGATCAGCATGAAGTGATGCGGTCTGTAAAGAGTACTTTGCATTTCTATATCTCCTCACAGCCATAATTGAGAGAAGAATATTGGGTAGCTTCACTGTAAAGCTGCTGTTTGCTTCTTCCTTTTGCCCTAAAGCAAACAAAAATAACCAGGGTCCCAGTCTGGGATTTATTGAATGAACCTGAATTACTTATGTGCTGGTTAGTTGTAATGGCAGCAAGGCAAATAGATGTGAAAATATTAGCCAAACAAAACGGCAAAAACCTTGGCCCCCTGGTAAACATCTGGAAACTCAGTTAAAACATTCATCAATTATTTGGGCTGCAGGATAAAGGCACATAGCAAGAAGCAAGCTGTAAGTAAAATGCCTCAGCCATGAGATGTGTAAGAGTACTTGTGATAAAAATTTAACTTCTAGTATCATCTCTTCCTTTCTGTTCCTGTTTCATTGCACCTTCAATAAATATTGAAAATCACATGAACAAATAGCAAGGGTGTGAAGTAAAGCATGTTAAAGGAGAAAATTAATTCTTGTGTTAGCTTGATGACCGAGGCACTGTGTTGCAAAGAAGGTATATCCAAGGCAGGTGTTAGTGAGGACATAAGGTTTCATATTCAATCACATTTAAAAATTCTGAGAAATTGTAGACTTCAGGCCAACTATAGCAGTTATTGTCAGCCAAGACACGTGTAGTAAGAGGCAGTCTTTACCTCAAAAAACTTGCAGAGTGAGTACACCAGCCCATGCTCAGAGGAGAAGAACTAAGCTTCATCCCTTCGGAAGAGAGGATGAAATACATTACCTGAAACCACAGTGTTGGCTTGGAAATAGGGTGTGAATTTGAAGCTGTGCTACTCCCAAGCTTTTCCTGGCACAGGTTTACATCCATTCCTCCTGGTCTTTGGTAGACCTAGATACTGGTGAAGAGAAATTGTTCCAATATATCTTACTATAGGGTTCATCCTTGAATAGAGATCCAGGGTTTAACAGAGACTCTCCAGATGGATTGAGCCTTCCCATCACTGCTTGGAGGTCTGATGTACCTTACTTTGAAATTGATAAATGGAGTGGTATGAATTGTTGCTGTGATATGAATTATTCCCACTGTTATTAAATAATAAACATGACCACAGCGACCTACTCACTCTCTAAACTGGATTCCTTCTGTGCTTTAATCTTGGTAATGGCTTCATATTTGAGCTACAAAATGTCAGGGGTGAGCTGTGGGCTTCTGAAGACAGGGGCAGCAGAAGGAAATTGGTAGATTGATACCATATCGTGTATCATAAAGTAAGGTAGTAAAAAGCCTCAGGAAATTATATTTCTTAAGTAATGCAATCAGAATTGCACTTACACAGAGAAGATTGCTTTGTATTTACTAGCTGTGTTTACTGCATTTTCTAATGTGCCTAAGGAAACTTCAGGAAGTGGAAAATGGAGTTCTAGACCAAAATCCGTACAGTTACTTTTGGGAATAACAGCAAAATGAATGAGCTTGATTTGCTACACAGCAGATGCCAGGATTATATGATGTGGAAGGAATTTTTTACTTTTAAACCCTCTCAGTGTGATGACATGCAGGGGAGAGGAAGGAGGGGCTGACATAAGTGCCTGTATGTTTTTTTTAACCTCTTCAGTGCTCTGAATCCAGAGATAGTAGTTGATTCATGTAAGCACAGCCTGTCCGCATAGGTGGACTCTACCAAAACTATAATTAAATATATATATACTGTATGTTTCTGGATTAGATCTAAATGGGAATAGAAAATAATACTATTTATTCTGTGGTTTAAAGCCACAGTGCTGTAAACAGAAAATGCAACAAGCAGAGAGAACGGAGTTTGCATGAAAATAGATGAAAAGTACCGTGTGTCTTTTTTTGGTATTTACGTATTATTTAAAACAAGTTCAGCAGACTATATAGCTTTTGATTACAGTCAGCTTGTAAGTGTGTTCTGCTACATTGTGCAGCATCTCAAAATAAAATGGACCAGCAGTTGTTTACAAAAGCTAAATACTTTCAAAGACCAAGCTCATGGGAGAGGCAGATGGTATTTGGGCACTGTGTTGTGGTCTTGCAGTCCACTCAGTGCTGTGTTGGGCTGATTCATAGAGTAGTTCCATTTGCAGAGACATCCTAGTGAGCAGCTTCACCAAGAGAAGAAACATTTGAATGAACTTTTTTGCCTTTTGTGGTGTCTTCAGTAAATGCCTTTGACTGCTGCTGTATTTTAAAAAGTGACAAGAGTTGTATCGTAGCCTTTATTGAAATGAGCAGCTTGGTGTCCTTTGAAAGCAGAGATCCTTCTGTTCGGGAGAGCTTTTCCGCGTTAGTTGCAGTAACGTGAGGAAGCCATGCAGGTAAGGTTCAGCTCCAGGTCTTTGGGGTGAGATCACAGAGCATTGTCGGTGGCCTGAGGAGTGCAGACAGCCCGGGTGTGCTCCTGAAGGGCAGCGTCCTGCCTTGGCACCACGTCACTCCAGGATCTGCTTCATTGGGCAACTAAAACTGCTGCAGAGGGAGAAGTGCTGCCGCTGCCCTGCAGGCAGGGTGCTGCCCCCACCACCTCCCCTGCCCACAGTGTGCTGGGGGCTTGAGAGTTTCGGCTGGACAGGAGGGGATTGTGTTCTTCACTAGATTAAAGGGGATGAAAATACTTTCTAGACAAAGAGGAGGAGGGTGGTGGGCTGCAAGAAAGGGGCAGTGTGAAACCTCAGGTGACAAGATCTTTGTGGTGTCTCCTTTTTAGGCACTAATAAACCTCAGGATGACTTAATATGCAAAACCTGTTGAACCTGTTGGGAAGAACAGAGCGCCAGATCCTCATTGCAGAGGGTTTGTTTGTTGCTACCAACTGCATTTCAATTGCCTAGTGATAGTGTTTGTTTCCTTGGAATTTGCTTTCTGGTGCAATGTTCCAGCAGTCCTGACCAGCAGCCCTGCAGAGGTGGAGTCGCTGTGGGCCAAGGTACGGTGGGGCTGCAGGCATCCCACGAGTCCAGCCTTGCTGCCAGTAGGGTAAAGCAGAGAAGTGTCATGGCTTCAAAGGGGCTGGATGTGAGAAACAGAGGGAAACTGCAGTCTCTTACTACTCTCACTGGCAGGCACGGTTGGCGTTAAACCCATTGCTTTTATAGGAACAGGCTGACCTACTTATTAAGGCATTGTATTCCAGTGTTCAGCTATGGCTGTCTGCCCCAGAAGAGTTGTTTCCAACCCTGCTGAAACTCAGGCCCCAGCCACGTCCCAGCCTTTTGGGAAGTCTTGGACAGGGCACGTTGGTGTGTCTGTCCAGTGTGAGGAGCTCTGGTACCACAGCAATGGGCACCACATCTTGTCCCTGTGGAAAAAGAGAAAAAGCCTGCTGGAAGAACTGATATATGCCCAAGAGGAACAGGAAAATAAAAATAAATTTGAAGAGGATGATATTTAAATGTTATGAAAAGTTCTGACCAGAAATGCGGTTTTGATTGCATTCTATGGAATAGAATGGCAAGCCACTTGTGGCAATAGCTGTGGGTATTCCTGGGGTATCTTAAAGGGACACAGTTTTGCCAGCTTGTGAAATTCAGAGGCGATTGTAGTTGGCTGCCCTTCCCTAGCCACATTCATAAAACAGCACAGGGAAGGGTGGCTTTGAGAAAAACAGATGCAAATGAACAAGCTGGGAGACCACCAAATGTCTTTGTGGGGCCAGGGAGGAGCTTCCTCTGCATTGGGTTAACAGGTGGCTGTGTGTTGATGTCAGATTAGTGCACCTCATGTCGTGGAGATGATGGCATCAGCCATCATGGGAAGCAGTCCTGAAGCTCTTTCCAACCAGGGCTTTGGACTATTAGAGCAAATCCAGATTTCTGTGAGCAGGTGTCAAAAGTGTGGTGGTGGATAAGTTGAGACAGAATTAAGAAATGTCCTTTGTCAGACCATTGCTTCTGCCTCTGCTCTGGGGGTTTTTCGTTTTTTCAGAGCTGCTGGGTGTCATGTTGCTACATGAGCAAGAAGTATCTGCTCCATCCATCTGTAGCAGTGAGCTTTTACTCTCTGCTGCTCTGACTGGAATTTATACACTTACATGGCTTTAAAATAAAAAACAAATTTTTTGCTCTGACAGGACCTCCCAGCTGATTTAAAAGAAAATTTTCTCCTGCTTTTATAGAGGCTCTTACAAATATGTCTGTTAAGTTTCTGTCCTGGAAAGTTGAAATAGTTGTCCAAATAGTCAGAGTTTTCTGAGAGATTTCCTCCAGGTTTGCCCCTGAAAAGCTGTGATGTCCTTAAGTATTTGCCATATAGGCTTGGCTTTAAGAACCACAGGAGGAGAAGTTCATGTAGACATGCTAAGCCAGAGTGTTATCATCAGATTTTTGCAGAATTCACTTTTCTGCCTTTTGTGCTTTTTCTC
Organism: Regulus satrapa; assembly: GCA_013396955.1. Classification (NCBI taxonomy): domain Eukaryota; kingdom Metazoa; phylum Chordata; class Aves; order Passeriformes; family Regulidae; genus Regulus; species Regulus satrapa. Next base: position 222,109 of record VWZN01000909.1, read on the forward strand.
CAGTACCTTGTACTTACATGCATTCTCTTTTACTTTGATGTACACATATACCCTTGTCAAATTACTTAATCTAAAAGTTTTGGGGAAAAAAGAGAATTTTTATGTTTAAATTCTTTAGAGGCAGTCTGCTATCATAATGATAGAGCTGTAGGATTATTACCAGAGATACAAAATGACAGACATCATAGTTAATACTCATCAGCATCCTTTCTAGCAATCTCAAACCAGTCCCATCAGTAAAAAGCCTAAGCAAGCTGTGCTGCATTATCATGATTGAGAGCCACATCATATTTGATGTTGCTGGCTGACATGAGTAGAAAATAAAGTTTCCCCACTTCTAAAACTAACTTTACAAATAAGCTCTTTGTTACATTGCAAATACATCCTCACATTTCTGTTAAAATACCCAGTAGTGACATGAAAACCAACCTCAAACACATTCCCAGATAATTTGCCTTGAAACTAAAAGGAAGGGAGCAGCTTACCATCATCTCTGGTAAAGGAAGATAGCTCAGTGCTCATACACTGCACTGAGAGTTCACGGGTTTGTGGATTCCAGGTCTTTTTTTCAACCAGTGTCAGGTCTAGCAACACTGATTTTTAATCAGTCATAATTACCACTCATAGTCTTTTTTGAAACAAGTGACTAATGACTTTTCCCCAGCCATTTTAAGGCTTTACATTATTTTCCATAATTATAATTGTACAATAATGTACAGTTGTTTTTTTTTTTTACTCTGAGGAGTCCTGTAACTGTCAGATCTGTAACTCTGCTGGAATTTCACTGACAATTTTGCATAAAATAGAAACATCTTCATTGATATATTCCCAAAGGAATACTATTTGTGGCTTTTATATCAAAAGCCTTACAATTCCATAGTATAACGCCATTAGCGTATTTGTTGTACTGGATGAAATGTTGTACCAGATTTATGAATAATTGTCTCTAAATCAGGTCATCAGGTATTTATAAGGGGAAGAGGATCCCTATAATGTTTTCAGTTCTGTTCCTGATTATGTGCAAGACAGCTGTTTGCTGTGAATGATGGCACTAAAATGAAAAATAAATCAAGGGGGTTTTTTTCCTCTTGCATTGGCTTTTCTGGAGGTTTGTGACCCTTTTCCTTTGAGATTTCCCTACACCCTGCTGGAGACAGGAAGAAGCAGGAGATGTGGAGTGGGAAGGGAAATCTTCAGCAGGCGCACTGGGAAGCTTAGCAAGTGTTCATCTTCTGGCCATGCCAGGGAGGAGCCATGTGAGGAGATGTGTGCCTTGGGAGAGCCTCTGTCCAGGGCAGTGGTGGCCAGGTGGGTCCGTGTGACCCGCCCAGGAGGGGGCAGGCCCTCATTAAAGATGAGGGCACAGAGATGGGAAAAGGGGCAGGGCAAATGTGTTCTCTCTGGTTTGCTTTGTTGGAATCGATCCGATTACCCAACATTATTAAGATAATTTACTCAGACAGCCCATGTTTTGCTCTCAACAGACGCTCAGATCTGATGCACAGATCATGGTAGTAAATTGATTTTGCACTGGCAGAGGTAGTACAAGCTGTGTGCTTACATATATGAAGTAGAGATCTGAAAGGCCAGAGCAGAAACTGCTGCTTAAAATCAGTAATACAGCTCTCCCTAGAGTTTGCTGAAATTTTGGAGTACAAAAGGAAATATGGGGCTTTTTCTCTATTTGGTTGTAAGCACAAAGTTGACAAGATTACTAAATACTTAATAAAAGCAAGCTCCATCTTTCTTCATGTCAACTTTTGCCTTGCCTCCCACTTGGCGGGCGCAAGGACTGTTCCTTCCCAGCAGAGACACAGCTGCTAGATATCAGGAGCTGCATTTGGTGGGCTGCAAAGAAATGAGATCTAGCACCATTTAAAAGGTGTTTTCTTCTCTGGCCTTATTGTATGCTCATCAGAATTGTGCAGAACATACTTAGAATTGTTGTTAATGAAAGCACTAGTCTTACAAAACTGTCCTGAGCTATAGCTGAGCTGCCCAGCTGTTCTAGCCCCGTGCTGAGCCCTGCAGGGTAGGTACCATGCTGGTACCCTGATCCTCTTCCATGGATGTTACTTATTCCCTGGCTTGTATATACATATAAGTGTCTTTCTGGATTACAGAGACAGCTCTCAGTATTTTCTGGATAAGGCTTAATTTCATTTATTTAAAAACATTTTTAGTGTCTCACAACTTATTTTAGATATGGCCTGTACGTGTGATCAATTGGATCCTTGTTCAGCACAAAGAGAAGGGGATGAGAGCTTCTTAGCTTACCCACTCTGTTTTGTGGAGTAAATACACTTTACACCTTTCAGCTGATGAGCTGAGTATGCAAAAGAGTTCTCATTGTGTTCTGCCCCTTTCTTAGTCCTTTGGTAACTTCACATGTCAGCTAGTGGCCATTCAGAATTCAAGGCGTTTGAACAGGAACATTCGTAGCAAATCAGAGACTGGCAGAAATGGAATCCTGTGTGTCTCCTTCATTTTAATTAAATTAATCAAAATGTCATAGATAACAATAATAAAAAGTTGTTTCAACCATTTTAGCTAGAAAGGAGCTGCAGTTATAGCAGTTTGGCAAGTTAGAAGCATCGAAGGGGGCCTGTAAATACAACTTAACAGCAAAATCCTGTCTTAGTACTTGCTCTTTAGACTCTCAAATGAATTACTCTCTCGCCACATTTCAGTTCACAACATTTCATATTTCCTATGCTTTTGAAATGCGTAAGTAAAAATGCCAGTGATGACAATGTTGGATTTACGTGTTTGCTAGTATATAGCATAGATGGTGCCAAATTAGCAAAGTGCTTACATGAATATCTGACATACATATACAACTGAATTCAAGGATCATGTAAATGAAAACAAGTTTGATAAGCTTTTTCAGCAGCATATCTTCCACAAAATCTCTTCCATGAAGTATGGAAGTAAAAAACACAAAAACTTTGTAAATTAGGAAGCCGTGTTTAGTCTAAACAAATGATGTTGCAGTTCTTTTAAATCATTCCTATTCTTATGTCTGCTATTTAAGCTAAGTTAAAGCCCCAGCCTAAGGCTGACTAATTTCACTGTAAAGTTTCTTCAGTGTTTTCAGCCTGTATTCACTGTGTTGCTTTCACCAGAAGCTTTCACTAAAACAGGCCAGTGTGGTTTCCCGATATTGACTGTTATAATTTGGAAGTAATTCTTCTACTCCATGGATTATCTTGCAGTGAGTGAGACTGTCAGGGTCTTCAAAGCCTATTTTTGTTTTCATACTTCATGGCAATGATCCTTTAAAAATGGCATTGATATTTCCTGCACTGCCTTATTGGCCTGCGTTGTATCCCTCAGGAGGGTTGGGAAGCTCTCTGGCAAAAAAAGTCATAAGGCCTTAAATACTAGATTCCTGCTCATTTGTAATTTCCTTTATTTGAAAATTAAAGAGGTTTAAGAAGAGTATTGGAGGAAGAGTGGAAAGAGTTTTTCAGGTGATGGCAGTGTTGCTGTCTTCCTCCATTGATTTCCTTCAGAGAAGCTGTGGAGAGTGCTCAGTCATCCTCCACAGAACTGGAGAAGTCCTTAGCATCTCCATGTACTGTCTGGGGCTTGCTCACGGTAATGCAAAATGATGATTGTCAAGTGCTCTGATGGAAAAGAGACTTTAGTCTGCTTCCCCCTGGGTAAGTTCGTGTCTAGTCCTGTTGGTGCTTGATAGGGATGCAGTTGCAAAAAAGATTGGCAAGGGAGACACAGCTGCCCCAGCAGGGTTTTCCAGTGTGTTTAATAATAGGGTTTCAAAATTAGTGATTTGATTGATTGATTGATTGATTGATTGATTGATTGATTGATTTTACTAGTGACTCTTTGTTGGTCTGAGTCTTAGGGTGAAGGGAAGGTACAGACTTTTATTTTTCTTCATTTTTAATATTTCTGCTTTACTTGTGCATAACTGCAAACGCAAAGTAATCTCTTCTCTAGATGTGACTTTACTTGAGAATTAACACTAACCACACCTTAATGTATCCACTGTCCTCCTGGGGGAGAAATCACCTCATCTAGAATTGGAGGACATGCCTGGGCTGGCTCTATGGTTGTAAGGCATGGAGTAGAGTCCCAGCAGACTGCATACTTTCCTGCATATATACTTGATATTTAGTCATGCTTATCCTGGCTTTTTTTAGCATACTTCTGGTGGCAGTTCTGGCAGTCCTGCCTTCATCCACACCTTGAAACCCAGGATTGCCCGGAATACCCCAAGATGGGAGCTGTAAGGCTTGCAGCCGATTTCCCTAGCCTTTCCTAGCTTCATGGAGAAGTCCCTGTGCCTAGACCTCCCTAAGCTGTGGACTAGTGTCCTCTCTCTCTCTGGTTCATGTACAATGCTCTGCCTGCTGGCACCTCTCTGCACCTTCCTGCCTGGATCTGCTCTGCTGTCTTGCAGAGGAAAGCAGAAGAGGGAAAGTGGGAGTTTGAACAGGAGTAGGCACATAGTACCATAGTAGAGGTGACACAACTTGCAAGCCAGGTCTCACAGAGCTGGCCCACTGTCTTTTCTTCATAAGTGCCATGGTTCCAGTGCTACTGAGTAGCTCCTGCCTGACTCCTCTTCATCGGACCAGGAGTCTTCCTTACATGCATAAGACTGCTGCCAGGACTCTGAGAGCTGTGTGCTCACATCACCACTCTGCATTGGTATGGGGCTCCAGCTCTGCAGTTGTCTCCTCCAAGTGCAGACAGCCACTGATCTTCAGGCATCCTGCCTCAGTCGAGCAGCTCAGGGCACAGAGCGTGCTGGAAGTGACAGACATGGATTCTGTGTGTCCACAGCACAGCCCCTAAGCCCATTGCAAGTCACCTCTGACATAAAATGGTGCAAGGTCTGGTCCTGTAATGTCAGACATCATCCTGGGGCTTCTGCACGTTTGTGTAGATAAGCCTTTGTGCAAGTAGGTTTTCACTGGCATAGTTTCTTTGTGACTGTGTTTTGTGCTCTTTCCCTCTCTGTCATAGTTTGGAAGGCAGCTTCCAAGGAGTCCCTTCCCCTGGGTCACATTGTGAGCAGCAGCACACTCTAAATACTTCTGAAACTTCACATGCAGACTTTTGCTTTGTTTCAGCTCTTGTTAGAAGAGTTTACTAGAAGTGTTCTGGTTGCCAGTCTTGTCTTCAGCCAGTGTTGCTTTACTGAAATAGTTTCTAAACTTAATAGTTCTTCTACCTTGCTTTTTACCTCTGCATCCCATGGTTACCTCATATTGGTCCTCTCTGCCTTTGTTTATAACTGAACAAGCCAAGCTTTCTGCTTTCTGTCCTAAAGTCAGTTTCCATGTTGGTTTGGTTGTCCAGCTCAGTGTTTTTTTTAAGGTTTTGTGGTTTTATTTTCAAAGAGTGCTAGCATCTTCCCTGCTTTTCTCCAGACACGGGTTTGATCTAGGTCTTGGTGCAGAGACTTGCAGAAACTGCAGCTTTCCCCAGGCTAAGGTATAGAGTTCCTCAGTCCAGTCTATTTTACAGAGGTTCCAAGGAAGCATTTAGTTCATCAGAACTTGCTCTTTCAAAATAATAGATCTTAAACAAAATTAGGCTTGCCGTTATCCTACTCACTTAATCGAAACTGAATTACTTCATGGTCACCCATTCCAAAGTCATCCTCATTATTTAACATAAAGAGCAGAATAGAATCTATTCTTGTTCCTTCAGCAACATGAATTAAGAAACTTGTCAGCCATCATACCCAGGAATAACTGGTCTTACCATGGTTAATAGCATTTGTTCTCCAATCTGTACTGTGAAGTTAGTCTCCCTTGTTGACGTAATTCCCATTTCTTTAATGATGCAGAGCTGTATCCAGATCTATATCTGGTGTAAGAAGTCAAGAGCAGACCCAGAGTCTCTCTCTTAAAAATCTTCTTTGACCATCTGTCCACAGCATTTCCAAACATTTTCTTTTTTATTCTCTTTCCAAAGTCTGCTCTTCCTTTATTGCATAACAGTATCCTACCATATAAAATCTGTATTTTCTTTGAAAAGCACAGACCTTTTGACGCCTGTTACACTAATAATTGCTGTTCTGCTCTGTTTGTGAATTTTCCTGTAATAGCACTACTGCTTTGAGTTCCTCTTCCATTATGGCAGTCTGCCTGTGTTATTAGCACACAGCTATTTTAGCTGCCAGATTTTTGGTTCACCTTTTCTGCTCTTATCTTGGTTTTAGACTGTATTTGGTTCTTATACAGTGCTTTCATTGGCATTGTCACCTGCCTGACCTTTTTCTCATCACTATCAGTATTTTTTTCTTCAAATACCTGAAATACTATTCTCACCCTTGTTTTTGTGTTTATCTGATATTTGCCCCTTTGTTTTCTGGATCCTGAAACCAGTGGGGAATTTATGTTCACCTCCCCAGGCCATTCCTTGCTCTGTTCTTGGTGAAGATTGTGCCAGGGCTGTTCCAATAGTTGATATATGTGGGTGAAGCACTCCTGAAGACTCATCTAGTGGTGAAAGTACCCAGAAGCCACCATTTCTCGCAGAATTGCACAAAATTTTAGTGGTTGATGGAGGCAGGGGGACTGAATTTCCTCAAGGGTCACTCAGGCTAAGGGAAATCATTGGGGCCTTTTCCAGCTGCTCCGTCCTGTGCTTGCTGGACTGAAAGAGGGACTTGGTTCTCAAGGCCTGGTGGACACAAACATATTTTGAAATAGCAGTGAGAAGGAAATGAGTGCTTAGAAAAACACTGGTATGGGACAATATAGGTTTATTTTGTCTTACATGATCAGAGTTTTGTAGAGGGCTGCCTCCTGGTCACAGCTTTATAGAGGACACTTCCTCTGCCAGCCATCCTCCCTCTTAGCTGGAAGAGAAACCTATTGTTAGCAGCAGGGGCATTATGAAAGCTTGAGCAATGATGACCTCGATGTCCCAGAGATAACACACATCTGCATAGCTGGGTTCAAAGAGCATGTGTGTTTATGTGTATGTTTATTCTTCAGTCAAAAAAAAAAAAAAAAAGCTTGCAACCTGTAAGGCTGCAAGGAGTTACAGCCCTCATAATCACATCTTCCACTGTAGAAGCTGAGGCTGCAACAATCAGTTAAGAAGATGGTTGAAATCCCTGATCAAAAATTAGGTAAGTACATGATGGAACAGCAAATTGTTTCTCTCTTCTGTGCTAGCTCATGGGCCAGTGTTTTCTCTACCTGATGTTCTGTGTTCAATACTCCAAGCCACACAGGCTGGATGGAGTAAAAAAACTTTATTGTTGTCTTTGTGATTGGTAAAATTATTTTCATGTCATTCTGCACTGAAAGTTAAGTTTACAAGTAATATGCATCAAAATGAATAATTTTAAAATAAAGGAACCAAACCAAAGCAAAAATCTTCGCCCTGCTTTGAAGCAGAGTATGTGCTATAATACATCATTTTTATGTGTAAGATGTGTGAGATCTCATCTCTCTTTAATTAGGTGTCTCTTAAAATATTTTTATTTTGCACTGGTAGAATGACTATCAGTAATGTGAGCCTGGATTTTAATGGTTAAGTGATCTTAATCTTTGTTCCTGAGATGAAAAGTTAGGGTGCTTTGGTTTCCCACAGCTTCCTGAATGATAGATGAACCTCTTTGAGTTAGTGCATGTGTATGAGCCACTGTAACTCTTTCTACTATCATTCTTTTTATTAAAGCTAGTATTTTTAACAATAACTCATTGTAACTCTGTGGTTGGTTTACAGTTTTTCTGCTGGTAAAATGGTATTGTTAGAGAATGGAAATCATATGTGTTACTTCATGACAATACAAATGTAACAAAATAGAGGAGCGGGAAGAAGGTTTCTGGTAGAAATGTTATATATTTTCTTAAATTAGACCTCTTATGATACTTGTGCCATAGCTTACTTGGCACTGCCAGAAATGAACTTAAATAGGAAAAATTATTACTTTGTTTAGACCTGTGCCTTTCTTCTTCTGTGTCTCATACTAGATCTATTTAATGGAGTGGGGGATGCTCCTCTGTGACTTGGCATTGCTAATGAAATTGCTTCCTCCTGGCCTCTATTTTATAGCTTCCAGAATTCTCATGTTTGGTCTTTCGTGCACTGTTGTTGAGATATGTGTATAATTTCTTGTTTCTTCCCAAGATCTTTGTTCTGAATCCTGCTGGTTCACTCTACGCTTCCACAAGTATTATGTTTATTTTAAGAGAACTTCTCAACCTTATTTAAATATTTCAGAAATGGACTCAGTGGCATCCCACACCAAGGAATTTGACAGAGTTACAGTACTTACAATTCTCTTCAGGTATTTCTTTCTGTCTTGCACATTGCAACTTTATTTTAACAGCTATATTTTTATTCCACCGTTAAGCAAAATTAATTTAAAATAGAAAAGAAAAAAAAGCAAATGGGGAAAAAAAGCCTCCACTCTTGTTCATTATTCTCTATGTTTTTGACCTGACTCACACCAAGGTTAACCATCATGATGTGAGAAGTGAAAAGGCATGTCTGTTAACAGACAAGTTAAACAGGGACAAACTGCTCTTTGCTCTGTTGCAGTTTAATAAGCCTTGAAGGTAAAAGATGAAAGACAGTGCTGCTTTTGCACCACCTTACTACTGATGGAAATTGAAGATATCAAAGAATCAAATAACAACAACAACAAAAAAAAGCATAGGAATGGGCTGTGCTAGAAAGTGAGGCAGGGAGGGGGTTAAAAACCTGATTTGTAGACAAGGAATAATCTGAACTTCTGCCTTTTGAGTACAGTGGCACTAGGTTTTAGGCATTCCATCTACACTAGGAACTTATAAATGGAAAAAAGTGGTGGAGGATGCTAAGGCAGAAGTTGAATGGGCCAAAAACTAGCATACTGAATGGTACAGTGAAATACTTTACAAAAATAGTTCTATTTTAGATGTAGTAACTTTAAATTAAAAGAAGACCTTATAAATTCCTTCCTGATAAGATAACATAGCTGTGGTTGTAGTGTACAGATGGTGCAGTTTATTTACTAACTACATTTTTTACGTCAGTTGGCTGTAACATTTTATTAATACCTAAATATGCATCTTAAGTGCCTCTCTCTAGGCATCTGTGCTGGAAAATTTAGGCCGTGGTTGCTTTGAACTGCTTTAGCTGCTATTTTCTCTAAAATCTTACAATATGGCTGTAAAGATAAATTTTCTTTTTTCACAACCAAGAGGGCACTATGTCACCCTATTTTTTTTAATTGAATTGGAAGGGGATGAATTAGAAGGGTTTGGTGAAACCAGATCAAAGTTTAAAATAATATAGAAATAAAATTAGTAACTGTAAATCACTTTTCTCCCACTATAAAATGGACTCTGATCAGAGATCACAACATATAAAAGAACAGCTTTCACATCTGGCTTTCTCAGGTACATTACTGATTTAAATTTTTTTGAATCCTAGAATAAAGAGTTTACTACCTGAGGGCTATCCTCTGCATTGCTTGTATGTAATCTCATGCTAAATATTTCATGCCTACCATTTCACCAAGTCACATGTCTGTGCAAGACAGATTCTGATCTATACAGATAACATGCAAAGCAAAATTTGACTCAGAGTATGTGTTGACAATAAGTGTAGATGTAATTCCACAGAGTGATAAATTGTAGGTTATTTTTTCACTGAAAGAACTAGGTACTGTTTACAGATTGTTGAAGACTCCTGCTGACAAGGGGTGTGAATCTAAAATGCAGCAAACAGAACTGTCCTGAGGTTCGTACCGCTGTTGGTACCATCTTCATGAAAATAAGTTTTGTGTTTGAGAGCAGTGCTGGCCAAAACCACCAGCAGGCTCACATTGCAAGGAAAGGTACTGCAGCTGTAGTAGAATTCCAGCCCTTTGATGCCTTCCATGCCTTACAAGATCTTGTAAGTGCTCAAAGTTCCTTCCAGCTCCTTTCTGGTACTTTGTGATGGGTCATTGGTGCCTAAGGGACCAAGCACTGAAACTTCAGTAGTATGAAGCACCAAATGCATACCTAGACTGCAGCTGTTTGTTAGGAAGAACTGTGTCTGCTGGCAATTCTTGACTTTATTTTCTTATCACTCTCCAGTGTTGCCTCTTTGAGACTTTGACATACTCTTACTTCTTTGTACAACACCCGCAATCCTTCCTTTTTTCTTCATAGTTTCTTATGTCTCACTTTCACAGGGAACATCTGCTTTCCACTGACAAAAAATTAACAGTTTGTGTATGCAGTCAGTTCACCATTTACTTGAATTAGCGAAGCCAGAATGCATTCATTTAAATACTTAATTTTTCTACATTTCAAAACTTTGTATGTAGTTATTTTTAACCTGGTTTCCTAGGGAAAGATGTTCCTGCAATCATCTTTCACTAACCACCCACTGTTAATAACTTCAGGAGCCTTTGTGTTGATCGCAGATTTCAGGTAGGGCAAAGATCTCAGTTCTGAAATCCGCACCTTCACAAACACAGGCAGGGTAGATGGAACAGGATCCAGTTACCAACTGGTGGGGATGCAGCAGTAAGCAAGGTCAGGTCTTACAGCTGCAAATGAGAGCATCCACATGGAAGAGACGTCAAAAGGATGACAGTGGGGAAAGGGCCATCAGCATGGGGGCACTGGTGGGGAGCAGCAGCCAAAGCCAGAAGTGCTAGTCCCAAAACAGGTGCCCTTCAGTCCTATGCCTTTGGTGCTACTCCTCCTGGCTACTTCTTGGCTCTTCTTACCACACTGCTCATGAGGACGCCTCCAAATTGTGAATGAAAATGCTGCAGAAGAATGTGCCAGCTTTTCAGTCTGCCTCTTTGTGTGGGCTCAGACAGCTGGCCCAGGGCCCTTGTCTCCCTTGTGCACCTAAGTCCCTCCTTTTTCTTTTTTCCTTGCAGTAGGAAAACCCAAAGCACATTTTCCTGGATCCTACTGTCAGCACCATTCATGCGTTGCCTCTAAGCTCTCTTATCTCTGCCAGGGCATTATGGACTAGTGGTCTGGTTTCTTCAAGAATATACCAAGAGAAACACAGATAGGCACCACAGCAGGAGCAGGCATGGATGGGCTTGAGATACCTGAGATATGGCTATGCTTTGGGAAACAGCTGCTGCAGATGCAGTCCTGTGTTGTAAGCAGCTTGTGTTCGTGTCTTTCGTCATCGCAGAAACACTGTGGTACCGTTAGTGGTCCAAAGGCTAAGAATGCACCTTTCAACAGAAACTGGTTGCATCAATTTTATCTCAAATCACAGAATTTGTTACACAAACAAAATCCAAAGTCATCAGGAAATGTGCTTTTCCTAGAAGTGACCTTTTATTCTTTCAGCAGCAAAATTTACATTATACTACAGTGTCATCCACTGAACTAAAACAAAATTAAATTTAGGAACAGCCAAGAAACAAATGTTGAACTTGGCTGTATGAATTACGATACACTAAATTCAACTTCTAAGAGTCTCCTGATTTTATGATATGAAAAAGAGGGAAGAATTCTGGTTTGGTTTGTCTTTATTTCTCTGGCTTCTTTGCTCTTTTGTCTTGCTTTTTAATATGAGATGGATTATTCCTTTTAAATTTGAAAGCACGCACTTGCTGTGTGGTGTGTGGATCAAGTCTTGCAACTTGGCACGTATTTGGGAATGAAGCTGTTGGGAAATGGCACTTTCAGCATACATGACTACGGCAGGAATGCTGCTTTTGAGGTCTCTTAAGACTTGAAGATGAACATAAGTTGGCAACTCTGCTTTTTCTTTGGAAAATGTTGACCTGTCCAGAAGACACAGGCACGTTTTATACTGTGTCTGCTGCTGCTGCTTGAGCTTCAGTTTGACCCACTACACTGTTTCTCTGTTTACTGTTTTAGCAATTAAATAATAAGTAGTAGACTTTAGAAGAGTGTTTGCAGCTATTCAGAGTAAAGTAATACATACTTAGACTAATAAGAAGTCCCTTTTTTTCATTCTGCAGTCAAGTGCATTTCTGTTTGGCTTAAGCAGATTTTGAAATACTGTCTACGTCATTTGTATTGTTAATAAATTACAGGGCTTTATACCACATCACATTACTGGGAATAGATTTGAAATATATAAAGATCAAAAATACAGATATTTTTAACAGTGGTAAGTAATTTTCTGTCATAATAGCCAAAATAAAGTGCCATGGAAGCTATTAGTAGCAAATTAAATTTTTTTAATGTAATTTGATATAAATACTGACAAACTGAAAACACCCCCAACCTCAAAACAACAAATACATACTCATTAGTCATTCAGTTTAACAGCACAGAGGCAGCAGTCAGCCAGGGTGTGCGTTTTTTATATGTCTGCTTCAATTGCACACTTCATTTATTTGGACATGGCATAGGCGGCTTTCTCTGTCACACGGCATCACTGGACCATTAGCGAGTTGCGCCCCGGGGCAGCTGGGACGCTCTGCTGGGGCAGATGTTCTTTTCAGCTTATTCAGTGGCCGTTGTGGGGTTGTTTACTGTTGTCATAGATACCTGCATTTCCATAGCAGCCGAGCTGTTGTGTGTGAAGCAAGTGAATATAGTTATAAAAGGTTCATATTTTGTTCTGTCTCTGTAACTTACCATCTGTCAGCTGACTGTTAAAGATGGATTCAGAAAGCAATTTAAGAATAACAGCATCGAGTTGATCATTTTTGCTTATATCGAAGTGACGATGGACAAAGATGTAAATAAGTTGGTGCTTCATTGAAAATGCTAGGGGGTTTTTGTTTTGTTTTGTTTTGTTTTAATTGCAGCAGTTTGTCTTCCAACACTTTCTCAAACTTTGCTGAAATCTTTCTTGACAAATAGAAATTAGCAAGTGTCATCTTCTGTACTTGCTCAGGTATTCCTTGCGCTTTCCCACTCCTCAGCTGTCAGCTCATCCCTCTCTGTCGCCTCCAAATTGTGATGTTGCACCTGCTTTCACAGATCCTTTGTAATGAAATCTAAATACTCTCCACAGAGTTAAACAGGGAATTGGTGAGGCTAACAGCAAAGGTATCATGCACACACAAGCACAAGTATGGCTCGGTGACACAGATCACTGCTCTGTTTAATAGTGACAATGGAATCACATGCAAGTTTGGGGATAAATTTAATGCATAGTCAATGAGCCCTCTGAATAGTGAACTCTCATACCTGTTCACTTGGAGACATGGTCAAACCTGTAGTTTAGCAGTGGGGGTGAGGAAATTAGCCCAGTTGTAAATAATGTATTTATTGGTTGATTTTTCCAGATCCTGACATTGATGCTGCCACTGCCATGATGCTTTTGAATACTCCCCCTGAGATACAAGCAGGTTGTGAGTAGATATTTCTATAGCATATAGCAACATAGACGTATAAAATTAATATTCTTTTTCATAAGTATACAGCATACCAGATAAAAAGGATGTAATAAAGAAATATAACTTCCCTTGTAGACCCTTGCACTTCCTTGACCCTTACATGAGTGTAATTTTGCAGTTCATATTACCTTCTTTGTTACATGAATAATATAAATCCATGATCTCTAATGTAAAAGAGAGGTTATTGTTATTCATGACATACATTTAAATGAGTAATATACTATTATCCATACTGATAGAAAGACCTGGGGCAACAGCCAGGAGAAAGGCAGGGAGAGAGAGAAAGAGAGCAAGAAAGTGAAGGGTACGTGGCATATGGTTCTGTTTTCGTTTTGTTTTGATTTGACTCCTATCATGTAAGTTACCACAGCCATCTGGATACTTTCCATTCACTTGGGCACTGTTTCAGCTCCTTGCACACATCTTACCCGTTTTGGGGGGTTTTTTTGTTAGTTTTTTTTTTTTTTCTCTGACTGGTGGAAGGCAGTAGGCAGGCAACAAGGAGCGAAGAGAGATCCCATTTCCTGCCAATACTGTCCTCCCTGTTCTGTGACCAGACCTAAGATTTTAATACTATGTATTAACAGAGCATTGAAGAGGTCTGGATCCCCACTGTACTGGGCTATGCAAATACTGCAGGAACCATCCTGCCCCACAGAGCTTGCAGTGAAGGTATTACAGGAATCCATAGTGGAATACAGCTGCACAAAAACAGGGAATACAAGAAAAAAAACATATCTCTAGTCAGCAAACATGGTAGTAATGCCAAGTGACAGGCAGGTCTAAAAAATAAAGGCAGAAGTTAAAATAGAAACCATTACCAAGACTGTCTAGCATCACTGCTATTGTTCTAGCCTGGGCAACCAACTCCAAATTCCAGGGGAAGCCTTGATTTGCACTTTGATACTCTGCCTGGGGAAGAGAGTCAATTACCATCAAAGCATTTCCCATGCAGCTGAGGAAAGCTATTGTCAGCCTGCTTTGTGACCCTGCCAGAGGAATGCTTCTTGAGAAACTTCTCTCAGGAGAGCGTGATGTACCAAGAAAATGTTGTGGAAAGAAAAGAGTGGTCCTTCCTCCTCTCCTGAGCAGCTTGCAGGAGCTGTACGTGGTTAAAGGGTGAGCTATCTCTGCTGTGTGTATGTAAGAAAAAGAAAAGATCTTATTGGGAAGAGGAGGTTACACTTGGGCATAGTGGGAAGAATAAAATGAGACAGTTGCCAGAGGTTTGCAGATTTAAAGAAGCCAGATTTGTGGGGTAGAAAAAAGGGGGAAAGGAATTGGTATAGAATCAAAGTACAGGGTAAAATGGTATGTGGGAGAGGGAAGGGGACATACGTAGTACGTGCATGGAAAAGGATGGAAAAAACACAGAGTTATATGAACTCCTGGAGGCACTGGAGAATGGGAGAGGACTGCAGACGAGCAGGAGGAGATCCATAGTACTAAAGATGTACTAAACGTGCTGCAGATTTTTGTCACGTGCACGTGTTTGCCATCATTGCAGTGCAGTTGATTGGAAGATTTGTGCACTGTCATTTCTTAGATATCGTAGTTGGACAGTTTTGGCTTATTACTATTTTATGTTGTAGAGGTCACTCTGAGGAATGAAATTCTAGCCTGCTATTGGTTTGGCATATCTCCCCATCCTGTGTCACCTTCCCAGTGGGCTCTTGTGAGGATGTCAAAAGTGACGGGGAGATGAAAGCAAAAAGATGGCTCCTCATTGACACTGCTCCCTCCTTGATGTCCACGAGTAACAAGACCTTCCTCTGTCCCCTTAAACTCAAATGCAGTGTCTGCTCAGAAGTTCACGGATCTTTCAAGACACCAATAGAATTGCCAGGAAGAAAGGCCAGAGGTTTTTTATCGTAACCCCAGAGGCCCTCTAAATTACAAAGGAGAAATATTTTGGCAGAGGTGGGAATGGATACCTTGAAGAGGTAAATCAGCCTGTCCTATCAATTGTGGTTGGGTCTCACTTATGTGCCACGTTAGGAAAATCTTAGGCAGCTTAAAGCAAATTAATTGCTACTTTACTTTAAGAAACAGTTACATTAAAAGCAATCACACTTAAAGTTAGTTTTCAAATAAAAGGCAGGTTGGCTATAAAAGTTTCACTGCAACGTTGAGCATCATCTAGAACTTCACAGTTTATTCTCTGTTCTGTCAGTGGCTGCAGTGGTCTGTAAATCAAGCTGGGATTTAACGGGGCAGTAAGTGTTCTGATACCATTTGATCCTTTGAAGACTGAGAGTTCTGTTCCTGGTATCACACTGTGGTGTCAAGTACATGCATAAGGGCTGCAAAATGCCTCATCTTATGAAAACAAAATTTGGAGAGTGAAGGACATAGTTTGTAGTTTGGCCACAGGTTTTAATACCTGTAAGAAGCCCTCTTTTAGTCTGAGAGTCTGACTTGAACATGGCACTTACTGACACAACAAAGAGTCAACTGGAAGCAGAACCTGCAGTCATTTCACCTTACAACTACTTTACAACTCAGAAAGTTTAAAACTCTAAAATGTCTTAAAACATTAAACCTTTGCATTTCATACAGACATACAACCATTGTAGTGATAGGTAGGTGGATACCTCCAAGGCAGATTGTGACAAAATATGGGTTCATTTTCTGAGAATGATTACATGCATTGGCTTTACATTTGAAGACATCTTGGATTAAAAGCTGCTTTATGAGTGGTGCAAAAACCCTTGTTCATCTAGGCAGTGTGGGTACTAAAAGCATCTTTAGATTGAAGTTAGCTCTAGCAGTTATTAAAAGTCTTACTGAAATTTATACTATTTGTTAAAATGTTCTGTCAGAAGGGAATCCCATCTCAATGGTATTAGAACATCCAGAATAAACTATTCCTACTTTTTAGCAGATTGATTAATTAGTTTTATTGTTTTAAGTGGCCATTTAAAATTCCACACCCATGTGTGAAACACTGCTAACAATCACAAATGAATTCTACAATCAGCTTTTGCTTTCATATGAAATCTTGAAATAGTGTCTGGCAGACATTGCTTACCATTTACCCCAATTCCACCATCCTTTAGTTTTCATTCAGAAAAACAAAAAGGCATAATAAAAGAATAAAATACCTTTACTATTATTATTTTGTGTTTGTGTAGGTTTTATTTTATAGACTCACAAAACTGATTGTTCACATTGCTGCCAAAGGTTAGGAATATGCAATTATAGTTAGAGCATTAACGTCAGAAATCAGTTTCTCAATTATTAACACCTTGCAGTATGTTCACAGACCAAATACTTACCGACTGTAACTAAAGGCAAAAGTTCAGAGTAGCCAGCTGTGTACAAGTTTCTACTGACACCTGCAATCCGGCTGGCACCAGGAGTTAAAGCATGAAAGATACTGTGATATGCTA
The DNA here is from genome assembly GCA_013396955.1 of Regulus satrapa. Taxonomy (NCBI): domain Eukaryota; kingdom Metazoa; phylum Chordata; class Aves; order Passeriformes; family Regulidae; genus Regulus; species Regulus satrapa. The sequence continues at coordinate 238,828 of VWZN01000909.1, forward strand.
AGAGAGGGGGCATGCAGGAACATAGATTTAATATTTTTGCTTCAGTTTATTGAAGTCCTTGTGTTTCATTAGGTTTTGTAGACTTCTGTTTGAAAAGAAACCAGCTGAAATACTTGCTTCCTTTAGAAGCAGCTATCACAAGTTACACATACTTAGGATTTTTATTAGTAGTCAGTTCCTGAGTATTAAGTCCAAAATATTTGACTTGCACTGAAAACTGTATCTTGACTTGCAAGGCACTGAGTACTAACTGGGCCATCTTGGGCAAGTTGCATTAAATTTACGGGCCTGTTTCCCTCATGTGAACCTAATTTGGAGAGAGTGCAGAAGAAAACAGGATAGGGAGCAAATGAAACAAGTTTAGAACTCATGGGTGCTAAATCAAGGAAGTTTAGTTAGTTAGTTATGTAGTTAGTCAGTTAGTTTTGTACAAATGGGGTTTTTTGCACAAAATATTTTCAGCACTTCAGTTCTTACCAATGTCTTGTAAGTGAATATTGCTAGCTGTCATTCCAGCATAGTATTCCCTACTCGTAAGAGTGTGTCAGTTGACTCAGTGTCGCTGAGTTGTGCCAAACCATGATGTTTTGCCATTATTAAAATGGAGATAGGTTTTGGTGCTTTTGCAGTGTGTTTGAATTCCTGAGATTCAAGTCACTGGAAGCATGTAAGTAGCAACACCTTAATTGGTGAGGTCATTCTGGACTTTGAGCCACTTGCTTTTCTGGAGGGACAAGTAAAGAAGGGGCTATGTTAGTGTATAGCTACTACTGCTCTGTGGTCAGAGGGATTATCCTGGAAATACTGACTGAATTCAAGAAGCTTCGCAGTGCTATTACACAGAGCTTCAAATCCATGCATAGTCCTTTGCCCATTGCTATATAATTTGTGAATTGTACACAAATGCGAGTACATTGCTCAGCCTAAAGTTCAGTACTGCAAACAGCTATTAACAGTGCTCACAGAAAGGGTTTGGGTAGAAACCAGGAGACAGAGAGTCTTCCCAGCTCTCACACTATCTTCTGGTTTCAGTGCTGCTCATCACTACTCGGTTGGGTTGGCTAGAAATGGGTGGGTGGCCTTCAGAAAACTTAGCAACACTGGTTTTGTGGGTGGTTCCTTAGAGGAGACTAAAGTGCTGTGCTAGAGATGTTTAGGAGGATAAGGAGTTTTGCTGGGTGCTTCTTAAAAAATAGGTTTTCCAGGATTGAAGCTGGTGTCTCTATGATTTGTAAGTCTTTATTAATCTTTGTCCCAGACTAGATACAAATACTGTAAGTTTGGCAGGAGGAGAATTCCCTAAAGAGATCTACTTTACCTCTGTACTTCTAACATTGTACCCCAATGAAACTTGCTTTTTAAACTAATATAAGTGGATTGTATAAGAGCACGATACATATACAGAGACAAAAAAATAAAAAAATACCCTTAATGGCAGTCAGAAGTTCTCCAAATATTATAAAATAGAACATGCTGTTTTGTTGTGACATTTTTATTGTACATGAAACTTGATAGCTGTAATGTTCAATTTGTTCTGCTTATGGACAAGTCACTTACTATAACTGAGACAGCTTCCAGCCTCACTTTGAGTGTCAGAAAATGGTGATAACCATGGAGAGCAAAATGTTTCATACAGCTATTTTTGCTGACAATTTTGTATCAAAGCAAAAAACTAGGAAAATACATTTTCATAATGTTCAAACTTTCTATTACTTTCTGTTGGGTTTTGGTTGGGATTTTTGTTTGTTTTACTTTGGTGTTTATTATTAAACCATTAAAGGGATTAAATAAATTTTGAAAGAAAGCTTATTTTCATTAAATACCTAATACTTCTTTCTCCAATACTCCTCGTAATATTTTTAGGAAAAATATTAGTGTGATAGGATTATCAGGATACATTTGTCTCCCCCACCTCATTTTTTGTTTAGAATAAATGGCTTGTTGGATGCATCCTAGATTCACAGTTTGTAAGGACTACAGAGTATGGAATTTAAGAGCTAGAAAATCGTCCTTGAGCAGTAAAATACAAGTTGAGCAGATGTCATCAAATTTGTGCCTGGGATAAGATAGCTGAATGAAGTTACACATTTGGCAGAAAACATTTGCTTTTGGCAGCTTCTAATGTCCCATCCACTATACATCATCATCAATTTCCTACTTTCAGTTCTTGTAGCCTGATATAAAGAAAGAATTCTGCTGAACACTCTACTGAAAGAAAGCTTGGCAGAAAAGAGCTGAAGCTGACAGATACTAGCTGAAACTCAGTACCTCTTGCCCATAAATGATTTCTGTGCTGCAAAAGCTGGGTCAGGGAAGAGAGCCCTGGGATCGATGCATGTGTCGTATGATGACAGAAGAAGCAAAGAACCAGTCTGTCCCTACAGGATGTATTCACACATTCCACTTCTTTAAAATTCATTTTTCCGTAAATACTTTTCATTCTTCCTTACTAAGTATTGGCTGCCTTGAGCTGGACAGTTAAATGAAGTGTATGTTTGTTTCCCAGATCACATAAAGGACATGTTTTTTTACTAATTCATTGTATTGATTGACAACAAATCTCACTCCTTGCTTATACTTCATTTAACTTTCAAGTGCCAGCATTTAACTAATAAGTTACTTTCCTTTTTTAGTGAGCTGTTGGGGTGTCTGTGTGTCTGGTGACTATGTGTTACTTCCTCCTTCTCCTTTTCAATTTTACCAAATTGCTACCTTGTTTAACAATCCTCAAATCTTCAGGGAAGAACCCAGTCTGACATGGTTTTTGTGACACTGTTTTGAAGGTCTGGAATGAGATGGTTATCTCAGCCAGAACAGGACTTGCTTCACCTGCACACACCTGCAAGTAAGAGATCAGGGGTGCAGTCTTTTGAGAGGTGTAATCAGAGGAGTCCATAGCTGGAATAGCCTACTCAGCTAATGCACACACCAAGAGCATGCTCTGGGTTAAAATAGTTCCTGCACTGGCTGGGGAGTTATCATGTAGCCGTCTACCTACAGACCCTGAGTACAGGCTGCAAAACAACACTGGATTTTTGAAGGGCTTCTCTTGGATCCTTTCAGCCCTCTGTGAACATAGTGCCTTGATGGATTCAGATTATAGTGTGTTCTCCTACATGTCGTTTACTTTACTGTCTGTTGAACTATAGCATGAAAGTCGCCTACAAAAGGAAGATTTTTTTTTTCTCCTTGGAGAATTTCAGAGGTGTAGTCTTGATTTCTGACATTGGGTGCATTGCTTCATACCAGAGTTAGCCAGTCAGCTGGCTGAGTTTACTCAGGTTGTGAAATTCTACCAGAGCAGCATAAGATCCAAAAATAATTTCCCTTTTCATGCAGCAGATTAGGGGCAGATTCTTAGTACACAGTTTAACTCTACTCCAATGAATTGTGTTTCCTGGGTTTAAAAGAGCAGAGTAGACCCTTAAAAACATAGCAGTGATGAAAGTTGAAAGGTGAATAATGATTTTGTCGTTTCAGACTCCTTGTGTTTCACTGGGAACATTTTGTGAAAAGGGAAACCTTCATCAAAGAGATGCTCAGGTCCTCTTGCATTGTTTTCTTGAGCTGAGCTTCTCAGACATAAACAGCTTTCCCCACTGGCACAGCAAAGGTGTAAATTACATTTCACACTTCTGCCTAGGAATTGAGAACCTGCCTGTACCGTTGGTTAAAGAAGCATTGAAAGAGAGGGGTCAGGACTGTAAGGTGTTAGTCCAGATCAGCACTGATTGATAATGTGGCTTGGAGTAAATTACCTTACCTCCACCCCCTGAATCTTCAGTCTAAAATATAAATATCCCACCTCAAAGTATGGGTTTGAAACGTAATTAAAGCTTGTAAGGCGTAAATGTATCTTTGGAATAAAAGGACCACATAATTTCCAGTAAATAATCCACAACCCTTCAAAAGCACCAAGATGTAGAAATAATTCCTTGAATATAAGTAGCTGTCATACAGCATGCACAAAGGTTGGAAGACTCTGTGGGTACCAGGGACAGTGTAATAGCATTTTATATACATAATCTTTTAAAAATTAAGTAATTAATGTTATTTTTTGCAAGGATCAGTTTTGATGCTTTAAGTGCTGTAAGTAGAGATGAAGGAGCAAAAAAGATCAATCTTACTATAGCACATTGGTAATGTGGATAACTAGAAATTAATACCTTTTAGTACTGAATTATTTTAATCCTGCTTTTCATTTTAGGTTTGGAGTGCTACAGAAGCTGATTTACCAGCAAGTTGGGATATTGGGGTTTCTTTTCTCTGTGGTTCCATATATTTCCTGAAATGATACATTACATAGTCCAGTGTCCTTCTTCAGTGAACCCTTGCATACAACCTGTTTGTCTGTCTGACTGATGTAGTGGTATTGCTGAAGCATAATTCAGAGGGTCTGAGGAAACAAAACCAAAAATCAGTAGCAATAACACCACTGTTGCAAGCTGAAGTAGTTTTTGAATTCTGAGTGATGATTTAATTCTACACAGCTGTGATGTACTTTATAGAAAAGTTAAGACTCACAGAATTGTGGTTAAGGCCTCTTCTGGCCTGAATGGTCTTATTGAGGCCTTTCAGTGAGTGGTGGCACAAGGCATAGGCTGGCCATGATTGAAGTGAATTTTATAGGCAGGACAAGACACCAAGGTGTCTCTATGGGGATATTTTAATATGACAGCAAACTCTCTTTTAAAAACAAACTTCTTCTTTTAAGAACATTTGTTACTTCTTGAAGGGACTATACGGAAAGAGAGAGAGAGTGTATGTGTGTCTGTGTGCGTGTGTTGATGTGGGAATATTTTAAATGTGAAGCTCTTGGAGAGAATGTTTCCTAGATGGCACTCCGCAACTTGCAAACCTACAAAGGGTCAAGGAGAATGAAGGATGAGTTCCAGTGAGGGTATCACTGTAAAGAAATCCTGAGTTGAGAGACATGGCAGTGTATTTGGTATAGATATAGGTGTACATACGCACATAGGACTGCTGGGAAAAAAGGAAGCTCAGAAGAGATAACGAAGGAAGGACAGGAAGCTAATTTTTGAGAATTGGTGAGGAAGCAAACAGGATGTCCTTAGAGAAGCAATGGGTGCTGTCAATAAGGAAGAGGGTAGGAGAATAAAAAGAATAAAATAAGCATCAGTTAACTCTGCCAGCAGACCAGGATAATGAGGTAACTGTGGAAAGAAGAGTTTGGGCATCAAGGAGCCTGTTGCTCTCTTTTTGCAGTAGCATTTTCAGTATGTTTGCTTTGAAGTTTTACGGTGTATATTTAGACAGTATCCGTAGCTAACCGACGTTCTGTGCATATGCAGAAATGTTTCATTTCAGTATAAAACTATGGTTTGTATCACAGTGAAGGGAAAATTCCCAGATCTTCTCAGTCAAACCTCCTGGTTTCTTTCTTTTGATGGGACTTTGCAAACACAGAGAAACTGTACCATATAGTTCAGTATAAAATCTGTCTCTCTCAAAAGTTTGTTGGACAAACCATGCCCATTGGAAATTATGTATTTTTATTGATCCTTCGGTATTCAGCATGTTTATATGTTGCTTTGAATTTACCTGTCACCTTTGCGTTTTAGGTTATATATATCTTTGAGCAGACTGCTTTTCTTTCATGACACTGGTGTTCCAACCATCTCAAGGTCATGCTGTTGAAACAAATATAAGAAATTCAGCTTTTTGAGTTTTAACATGATAATGTTCCTCTACAGTATCTACAAAACAGAACATTGGAGCAGCGAAAGCCTTAAAGTGCCCCTGAGTGAAAGAGGTTTGATCAATTCCTCATAAACTAGCAATGAAGAAAAAGGATACAGAGTAGTGAGGTATAAATAGCAAAATGCAATTTAAAAATTATTCTGGTCATTGAAAGCTGACCCAAGTTTTTATAAACTAGGTTCTGTAATTTTAGCCATTTGAGGCTGTACTTAAGCACCTAAATATAACTGACCTGTTCTTCAAAGGTACTCAAAAGCAAGAGTGAGTGTAACACAGTGACAGGATTTGATTGGGGGAGTGATGTTCTCTCACAAGCAGGGGAAAGAAGATTATTTTCCCAGAACTAATCTATGTGGTCTGGACTGAAATGAGGTGAGCACCAGGACAGCAGAAAGGGAGGTGTCGATCTGGCTTGATGTTTATAGGAAATTGAAATGTTCCTCAGCAGCTTAGAACTAACATACTTCTGAGCCTATACTCCTCTGCCTCAGAATACACAAGTATTTTGGGGTGTGAGTATTTAAAGTTGGGCATCTAAAGTGTATGTGTTGATTCTGAATAATTTTTCTAGTCTCCATGTAATTTGTTTAGAAATAAATTCTGTGGGTGTATATAAAGTGGTATGTTTTACATTTATCTTACATGTCTATATATACAAGTATATATATATATATATATATATATAGTGTGTGTGTGTGTGTTTGTGTTTATATAATATCTGTATGCTTAAAAATTATATAAAAAGAATAATGATCATCATTCTCTTTGTGGACATTCCCCTGGAGGGGAAGCTATGGTACGAAGGATGACTTACAGTAAATAGAACGTGTGTGACCTGGCTGGCTGTGGATGTTACAGAAGCGAGTTCAGGTGGAGGCTATAGCAAGGTTACTCTCCCAGCCTGAAGGGACACAACAGCAGTGCAAACAAATGCCATTACATGCAAGTGGGTCTCTGGTAATGGCCTAGACTAGGAACTGTGTTTGGTAGTCCTGCATTCCACAGTGGAGAAGGAAAATCCTGAGACTTGCTAAGGAGACCCTTGCTTTGGTGGTGCCTGCGTAATGCTTCTCTGCTGCTTGTTCAGCTGTCTGCCCTGGACTGAGCCGTGTACAGAAACATGCCTGGGTAGAAAACAGGTACTCGGTTGTAGCTTAAAATCTTGTTGGTCAGAGCTGCAGTTTTTGATGTAGAGCCAAGTTGAACAGCCCAGTGAAGTGCCTCGTCTGTAGTGGTCAGTACGGAGGAGTTTGGTGTCGGTGGCATCAGCTCGTGTTGGGTGAGGGAGGCTGGGCTGTGACCCCGCTGTGTGTGGGAGGCACGGGACTGCTGCCAGGCTGCGTGGCAGGGGCATCGATGGCCAGAGACAGGGCCTAATCAGTGCTAGGGAGATAATGCCTTTTTAGCCTCTTTCTCTTCCCGGTGAATACATATTTGTAGCTAATATTTTGTTTTGCAGAGATGGGGGACCAAGATACTGCTGCTCAGAAAGTAAACTGGGATGATAAAAAGCCATCAGCTGTGATGTACTTGTGAAGTACAGTGAAGTACTTGTTGTACGAGTATCTGTAAGGGGTCATTGTTATTTTTTTAGACAAAATAGTTACATCTGTGCTCATAGCCGGTCTTCACACTAAGCACATTCATTCGCACCAGAACAGCAATTACAAAAAAAAAGTGATTTTGTACGAGGAATGATTTGCAGCAACGAGGTCAGGCAGTGGCTTTGGCAAGCCATGTTATCGTTTGCCATGAAAATAGCATTGGAAATAGAATGGCACTCAAGACTTGAGGCTGAGATGTCCAAGGTAAGCACTGTACTGCGCGAGCCTCTGTAATGGTTTTTCAGTACATTGAAAAGCTTGAGTTCCACATTTTGCTCCTGTATTTCTCCCATTTTTCCTTTAGAAGAAAAAACGTTCTATGTTTTGTTTTGTTTTTAGTTCCTTCGGGAGTGATACAAAACGGAGCTCGAGTACTGAGTAGAGGAATATTTCCTGGAGCCAGGCCATTGCCAATCAACCCTATAGGGAGCATGGCTGTCGCAGTAAGGTAAGAGTGGATCATTGTGGGATCTGTATGAAATAAATTACTGTTCTGCAGAAAATGTAGAAGTATATATAAGCTCTGTTAAACAGGTATTTTGCTGCTTGCCAGTGCTTCTGAAGTACTAAATGAAATAAAACTCAGCCACCTGAAATTCTTGGGGTAACATCCTTTGCAAGATAGCCATGGCATATCCATCTGTTGCGCAGTGGTTTATGAAAAGTGGTTGTATTTTCACTAGCAGATTGCAGGCAGTTTGTGGTGAAAACCTCCTATAGTGGCCTATTTTTCTAAGTGCAAATGCGTTCTCCTGCTCCTCCCTTCTCTCCCTTTTATTAAAGACTTTTTTCTGGATTAAATAACAGAATGAAGAGTATCAATAATATTAAAGCAAATCCTGAAAGCTATTTGGACATATAGCTGTCATTTTGTTATTAACTTAGATCTTTGTGATGCAGTTTCTTTCACTACAGTTTTATTTCAAGGTTATACTGAGACATTCAAGGTTAAAATGTTGTTTAAGTTACTCAACTATCAGGAAGCAGGGCAGTAAGAGACATCTAGTGATGGCAGTAGGAACTGTGTGTGGTTCTGTAGTTTGTTTTGCTTAAAGCAGTGCTGGTTTATTGGTGGAAGAACAATTTGCCTCGGGTGTAGCTCCATTTTCAGTCAGTCACAACAGAGATTAATTTGGTCAAGTGTACTGCCAGTGCCCTTCTCTTTCAGAACTCTCAGTATCTGCAATAGCTATTTCAGCTCAGGCACTGGGGTATTCTGGGTGGGGTTTCATAATTAGTGCTGACCTCACTTTACTGTGCTGTTCCAATTACATTCTCTTTTCTCAGAAAAGGGCTGCAAGGCAGTGAAACAAAGTATCTTGGTAGGTCTTATTCCATTGTTATTTACATAGGGTTTTTAAAAAAGAATGATCCCTTTTCAGAATCAGTGTCTACCCCTTTAGGTGCAGTATTTCCATGCACTAAGTTGAGAGAAAGACAGAGAGAGCATATGACATTCATGTACTCTTGATGCTTAAAATGCGTAGAGGTGAAAACACTAATTGGAATAAAATCCATATTTTTTTGATGGATTGAACAAGTTCTTGAGCTGTTTTTCCCATTTGCTACACTGAAGGGATGCAACCCCAAGGGTCATCCTCCAGAATTCTGCAGAATTCCTCTCCGTCTCTCTTTACCGCAGCTTGGCCTTGCTAGCAGCAGGGGTCAGCTCTCTTCATCAGCTTTGCCACTGGCTTTATCCAGGACTTGTATTCTGCTCCAGTGGGGATTGCAGAGCCGTGGGACTACTGGATCCTTAATTAGATGTCATTTTTATAAGGTTTTCAAGCTAAATGGAGGACATAGTGGTCTCAATATTCTCTCTAGAGTTTTTCTGTATTTCCTCCTTAGACTCTGTTTCATAATCAGAACTGACTCACGTAGGAGATAGAACTGTTTTACTTCCAGGACACTTGAAAACTTACTTCTGTGTAGGCATCCTCAAATTGCTGTGCTGTAAAGCGGTTTATAGTTAAATTTTACACGTTTTCAAAGATTCTCATGGGTTCTCTTCTCTTTCTCATGGGTTTTTCCCAGCAGGTAGAGAATGGAATCTTTACCAACTACCTGTTAATGTAGAGATGGGAAGGTTGAGATTTTACCCCTCCCTTGCTTACATTCTTTTGCTCTGTCTTACAGAAAAGCATTTATAATTCGTTAATGCAGACATTTCTAATTCTTTTTGTTCTCTTCTCCAGCCTTAGGCAGTATTAGAAATAAGTTGCTATGAATATATTTCTGGTATGCATAATGTCTGCTCATATTTAAAATCTCCTGCAATATCCCCTCTTTTAGTTCTTGAAAGGCAGAGGGAGACACAGACAAGAGACTTTGAAAGCTTTGAGAAGTTAGGGTACTCTCTTCAACAGAGCGAGTTCAGCAGGAAGTTTTGTCTTGTATCCCTCAGGGATAATACAATTCAGAATTCCTTTAGGAAGAAGATCAGTCTGGATTCACAATGCCTCTTAGAACATAATCTGGTCCTCTCAAAACTGGATACCTCTGTTATCAGTTCCTGCTAAAATAACATTGTTTCTTGGTGCCAACCTCTCTCCTCAGATACACAAGACTAAATAGGACTTGTTGTATTGGGCTTTCATGGCATCTCATGAGAATAAATTCTACTTATAATGTGCAGCAGGGAAATTTACCACAGCATTGTTTTGCAATTTAAGAGTGGGTGGACTGCTCAGATTGTCATTTCTGCACAGAGGATGATGGTCCAGTCAGGCTAGCAGCAGATGTTTTCAGACCTGTTTAGGTGCAGGAAGGTTAATTTTCCCAACTAGTTTTTACCAGGAGGGAGGTCTGGGCAGCCATGGGAGGTGGTGCAGTCTCCTGTTAAGTCTTCTGCTGAAATTGTGTGCCTCTGCTTGTATATTGAGAACCCAGACAGCTTCTTTCTAAGATGTTTTTTTCTTCAAGTGTCGGTTTTCTTGAGAAGTGTTTCTTTGGTGCTGTAAATGAAAGGACTAAAGCCACCTGAAGAAGGTAGTTTTCATTATTCTCATTGGGGGGGGGGATCATTAGCATTTTCTTGGTAGCAGATAGTGCATAATAAATCAAAGCTCTCTAAACTGTTCTTCTTTAGTTACCATATGTAAGAATCACAGGTTCTTCTCTAAGGTATTGGTTTTATTGGTTTTCTGTTGGGAATCCCTTGCTGTCTGAGCTGTTTTATTTCGTTTAGTGTCTTATTTCTTCAGTATCTTAATGGTCTTTGATTTAGTTGTCCCCCAAGCTGGTGTAAATAACTTGCAGCATGTTGTCCTGTTGTGCAGTGCCATTAGTACCAAAACGCAGCAAAAAAAATTTGTTCTTGGGTTAAATTTGCAGTTGTAGTTAGGTGGGGTGTTTTGACTAATCTGTTACTCAGAAAGGAGGCCAAAGCTATAGCATTAGACTAAGAAGCTGAAATCTGTGATTTCTGGTGTGGTAACTCCCATCAATAGAAAAGTTTACTGTGCTGTTCGTCTCTGACAGTGTGACTGAATGCACTGGCATATTTTATTCCTGCACAAGGTATCGAGGTGTTGCTCTTCCCTTATAATTCCATGTAATTCCTTTTTATTTTGTATACAAAATAAGGTACAATTGAATTAAGTAGTTTGGGTTAACCCCCTATCCCTGAAAATTATTTAACAAACATAAGAATCCATGAATAAAGAATTGCAGTTGAGGAGATCATCATTATTTTGTAATGCATTCGGCTTAAATTGCAAAATAGGCCTTTCATTCCAAACTAATCTACAAATGGAAAGGCATCCCACACTATTTTTACTTTGAAAATCATCCTCTGGTGTTAAATCTCCACAGCAGAGCATAATTGGATGTGTTTTGACAGTAGCTTTTTATTTACTTTATTCACACCACTTTTAGCTTGTTTACCATCCATATTTTCCATGTTGTGGCTGACAAGTCTAAGACCCACCCAAAAACAGCAGGGAAAAATAACGCTTCAAAGCTGCACAGCGTGTTGCATGTCTCTAGCATGAGATCCATCATATTTTGGGGATATTTTTGGCAGACAGTATCCCTATATAGTTCCCTGAGAAAATCTAAAAGCAAATGCAGTGATAGTCTGGATATGTAGAAAAGAAAATACTGACTGACAGAGGTATTCAGCGAAAGTAGGCAAAGCCAGTAGTTCCTTACATGCAGCAAGCAGTGGGTTGTGAAAGTGAGCTCTTGCTCTTCCTATCATCATCCACTGGAAAATATCTTTTTAATGTTCCTGGGAGGACTTCTTTATTGCTTTGGTAGGGACAGTATCTGTCTGAGCGTCCAGTTCCTGACTTCCACAGGAGTCAGGTTTTACCTGCTACATCAACCCTTGGGAAGAGCACAAGCCAGGAAATTATCTGACATTTGAGATTGCATAAGGCAAATTTCACCATGATGTTTGTGATTTGCTCCAGTTATCCATAGTGTGTAGGTGGTTTGAGGTAATATCCAAGTCCTGCTGCCGTGCAGGTAGAACTACTGAGCCTAAGCCTCTCATCTGCCTAATGTGGACAGATACACTGAGGTGAGGTTGATGGAAATTCACCCCACAGAGAATCTTACCAGCTGTTTAGCATAGGCCTTGTAATTTAGTTCAGGTTATCTTGCAGAATAACCTGAAGATGTTTTACAAAATATCCTTGGTGGGTTTTTTTCAAAAAAAACTTCTTTATATGGTACATATGCCTAGGTAATAGGTTAGATTATTTTTGGTACTGTTGTTATTAATATCTTGGGTTTTAAATTATTGCAGATTAAAAATAAAAATTAATGGGAAATTACATGGCGTTTTTTCCCATTTTATCCAATTCTTCTTCACCAATCATTTGTAGTTTCTGTGTCCTGGTTTTGGCTGGGATGGAGTTCATTTTCTTCCTAGTAGCTAGTACAGAGCTGTGCCTTGGATTTAGTATGAGAATAATGTTGATAATATGATGATGATGGTTTAGTTGCTGAGCAGAACTTGCCCCAAGTCAAAGACTTCTCAGTTTCCCATGCTCCGCCAGTGAGCAGGTGCATGAAAAGCTGAGAGGGACCAGGGGCAGGGCAGGCCTGAACTGGCCAAAGTAATACTCCATACCATAGGGCATAAACTGGGAGAGTTGGCAGGGAGGAGATGATTACTCCTGAGGGATGGGTTGAGTTGGGAGCAGCTGTGTTGCACTTCCCTTATCTTTCTTGTGTTTCATTCCCCTTTTTCTTACATCTCCTCTAATCATTATCATCATTGTTGTTACTGGTTTTGTTATTATTTTTATAATATTTGTTATTATTTACTTTATTTCGTGTATATCATATCTCAATTCATGGTTACCTTTTTCCAGTTCTCTTCCCAATCCCACCTGGAGCAGGGAAGAACAAGGAGCTGCATGGGACATAGTTGCTGGCTGGGGTTAAATAGAAACATTCTCAAAGAATTTCACAATTACCTGTAAATTGCAAACAGGCTTCCCAAAGAATTTCCCTGCGTAAAAAACAAGAAACCATTCAAGTTTCCAAGACAAAATTTTTCTTCTTTGTAGGGAAAGCAAGTGCACCTGCACTGGCAGAGCTACAGCTCTTCCTTGATTTTGAGGAATTAAAAAAAAAACAAAAACAAAAAACAGCAGAAAAAAAAAGAGACACCCCAAAATGCAGCACTAACAAACCTTGCCTACTTCATAATGAGTAGATTCTAAAATACCTCTTCTTCTCCACAGTATTAAAGCCACAGTTTGTTATGCAACTCCTGATCACTGGGGCATGACAAAAATGAGTTTTGTGCTTAACCTTGTCTGAAGATGGAAAATAGTTATTTAGGATTATTTGCACTTAAAAATTATAGGGTAATTACTAAGTTATTCCTTGGGCATAGCTTTTATTATTGTGAGTTTGTTTCTCATACTGGCTTTATTTTTGCTTCTATTTTCCTCACTTGAAGCAGCCATTCAAGCAGTGATTAAATAAAACAAACATAAGAAGCATGTGCAGAGTAGATGCCAAAGGATAAGTAGAATTATTGTCTTCACTTACATTATCCGTGAATTATTATTTTTGTTTAGATAAAGGAATTGGTAGGTATTTTCTTTAATCAATTTTTAATTGCATCTTCATAGTGCTTACCACTGGGATGATCAGCTTAACAAACCCCAGATCATCCCTGTTGCATTGCTTTCCCCTCCCCACCCGTAACAGGCAGGATGAGTTATCCTTGGGAGCCAAAGGAATCCTTTAGTAACTCAAGGACAATAACACTGATTGTCTTGATTATTCTTTCTTTGCAAAATGCACAGGGCTTCATTTGTCTTAATTTCAGATCTGCTGCTGATACTGCTGGCAGTTCATGAATTGTATTTGCTGTGGTACTTTGCATACAGTTTTTCTCTGAAGTACCTTTGTAAGAGTTCTGTCACTATTGTGAGCAACTCACTTAACCTCAGTAACCCCCGACAGAATCCCATCGTGTAGAGCAAGTGAGCACCACTTCCTTTTCATATGCTTGCTTATCTTTCTGTCTGCTGGTCTGTAGTGGTTTTAAGAAGCAGTTCCACTAGCTGTAGCCAAAAGTTCTGACTGTCCTGAATTTACCTTTGAAATAAAAAAAGTTAATTTTTTTTTTTTTTTTAGCAAACCTTGAATGTGTCAAAATCTACAAACCCAGCTTACCTGTACTGTTTTCTTTGTATCCTCTAACTGTGTGTTTCCAGTTACATACAAAAACTGTCATCTGTGGGTACACAGTATCTGTCATCCAGAAGGATCAGAGGTAGATTAAGGTGATATTTAAACTCCACATAGGTTTTCTTTGTTCATCAAAGGAATATACCTGTCTCAAGTGTGAAATGCAGTAAGTATTTTTTCAGCAAAACCTTTGCCATTTTGCAAACAGAATGTGATTACCCATCTTTCTTTCAAGCTAGCAGAGAAATTTAAGGAAGCTATGCCTGTACTTGGTAAAGTGACAGACTTACTTTTGTCTCCTCCCGAGGAAGACCTCTTTGAAAGGCAGAGGCACTAACATTGTGCAAAGGACATTATTTCCTCTAAGTTGAGACCCAGCTGCTCTGAATCCCATCTGGCTTCTGATTACATTGGTAGCAGAATTCGTATCCATTAACAACGGGAATGAAGTCAGACTTTCAAAAGTCCAGACTTACATTGCACTAAGGACTGTGTCATTGTGCTACAACCAAATGGAAATATTCTGAAAAGAATCTGTGCACGTTGCTTTAGGCTCAGATCTCTCAAGAAAATAAGATAGTCCATGTCAATAGGATGAAAAGCTCTAGAGACTGTCCCATCAACTTTCCTAAAAGAGCAAGCCACTGCTTTAAAACATGGAAATATGTCCATTTCCGGAAATTTTGAAATACATTTCTGAACAAAAGAAAACGGGGGGAGGGGGGAAGGAGATGAGGTGTTACTGAAAATAAATTTTCCCTAATTGTTATAGTAAGCAGAGAATTCTTAAATACCTTTTCTTCCCCTCTTTAATTTAAAAAGGCTCAACATCAGACAGAGCAAGGGCATGTTAATCTATTATTGTTTCAGTAACAAAGTGAGAGTTACAAGCAGAACTGTGAGCAAAAAGATTGAGCTAGCCAATGTCTGTGTCCTGAAACCTAGGGGAGTTCTGTCCACTAATGGTCTAGATTGAACTAAGTAGATCACAGATTCATTTCTTAATTAATATATGATTTTGTAAGAGCAGTGTAGAGCTTGAGAATGTCTCAGAAGCATGTGTAGAATATCAATTGTTTAGATATTAGTTCATTCAGCTCTTACTAATCTACTAATATCAGTTATAAGTAATTCATCTAATGTTCGAGCTATTGCATATTGAGATACAGATCAGATTAATTTACTTCCAGAGTACATAACTTCTGATGTTGTGAATATCCTAAAGCACTCTGCCTGTATAACTTTTTACTTTTCTGCAAGTATCCTTTGCTAATTCTCTCCTTGACCTGCTTTCTCTTCCTTTTGTATTTCCTCAAGCAGAACTGGTTGGAAATCTTTCAAAATGTAAGTGAAACCCAAAAATTTTTCTGAGATGCAAACACTATCCATTTCCTGACCAGTTCCACCATAGGAGCCTTTCTTCTGAAGTGTATTGGTATCTTTTCTCCCCCCCTCTGCCCCCCCCTTTTTTTTTTTAAGCAGTTTCTTTTTTGCTCCTCTTTGTGAACTTTATTTTTTCTTTGCCAGCATCTCTGTTTGCAGACACTCACTGTGGGATGCTAACCCCATAGTACACCCTCCCCTGGGATGTCCCTCTGTACTCCCCGGGCATTTAATTCTATTTTTATGTTGATTTGGAGGAATTGGGATCTGGAGTAAGTCCCATGTGCAGAGCTTTTGAATCCAAATTATAGCCCCTTTATGTAAAGGCAACACTAGAGACTCAAGAGCAGGGCAAATCAAGGATATTTCTTTGGCACGTGGTTGTGCTCTCCATGGCGCTGTGGCTTTCCTTTTATTGACAGTTTCTCGGTACAAACTCACAAGACTAGATGTAAATAGCATAAAAATGGGCATCGTGGTTGAAATCACATCCATTAGAAGCCTGACTTGCAGTCAGTAGGAATCTCATTGGAGTTCCCACCTATTCTGTCCTGTATTTGTTTCCTTGGAGCAAGCATTGGTTGTTATTTTTTAATGGAAAAGTAGTAGCGTGTGATTTTTAGTGAGCCATATTGCCCTGACTTTTAGCTGCCTAGTAAAATCGAGTAACTTTAATTTTATGCTAATTTATGATAATTTTTAACATCTTTAAATGTAAATTTACCCTAAAAATGAAGGATCTGTCACTTAAAATGCATCACATGATTCCTTGTAATGGCTGATCTTAAGGAGTTGGTTATAAATTCACCTTATAACTAGCTTAGTATGGATGATTTCTTCTTCTAAGCATTTGGCATCCTCTAATGACAACCCCTGCAGTTGCGAGCTATCACAGAGTAAATGCAGCTGGCTTGCTGCACAATCATGAATGACATTGCACTTAGTTATTAATAATTGAAGGAGCTTTGTGTATTCCTTCTGGGTTCT
Organism: Regulus satrapa; assembly: GCA_013396955.1. NCBI lineage: Eukaryota > Metazoa > Chordata > Aves > Passeriformes > Regulidae > Regulus > Regulus satrapa. Next base: position 255,186 of record VWZN01000909.1, read on the forward strand.
ATATGGAATTTATGGATCATACATCTACTATATCATACATCAGAAATCTAGGCGAAAGCAATTTTATTGAGCAAAAGAGGTTGGCAAGAGGCTTTCTTTGCTAATAAGTGCACCTTCTATTCCATACATTTCTTTGAAAGCACTGTAAATAACGTTTGGAATGACTGATGAATTTGCTGCCTTCTAGCATTGTCCTGTCACTGATTCATAAATGCAAGGGGGTTTCTTATCTCAGCGAGCTCTTGCAGACAAGGGCATTTAGATGAGCAGGAACTGTGGAATCACATAGCACTCTTATTTTTCCCACCTTTCAACCTTACCTTTCAGAAATGGGTAATACTCTGCTGTTTCTTGTGTAAGGAAACCATACATGAGGTCCATTGCCCAAAACCTAAAGTACTTCCCCAGTTTTAAAGTAGAAGAGCAGTAACACTCTGGACTTGCCACTGTGCCCTTCCTCTTAAGAAACATCTCTGTTCAGTGCGTGCATTTAAAGAAAGGGGTTTAATCCAACACTGCCCCAAATGTGCAAAAGCACTCTAGTGGTAGCACGAAGACGGCAAGAGTAGGCTTTAAATCAGTTTATCATGTGATGGTTTAAACAGCCTTGCTTTTTTGTTGGATTTTTTTTAACTGACAGACAAGCTCAAGGCTGGTAAATTGGCAGGTGGCAGTGATGTTTGCTTTACTCAATGATGAGCATCCTCCTCTCCTTTTCAGCAGGAGATAAGCATTGCACAGAATCAGTGACTTCTTTAATAGTATTGTAAGCATGGTATTCTGTTTTTTAAAGTCAGTGGCAATGCTCTAATACTTTTCACTCCAGAAAAAAAAAACTGTTAGTTTTTAAATATATCATGCTGCAGTAGTTCCCACTGCACAGGGTGCCATAAAACCAAAGGAGGAAATGACAGCTTCTAGAGCAAAACCAGATTTATTTTTTCTACTGCTTGTTTTTGAGCACATTCTAATATTTTCTTGGCAGCTAGTGGCTTAAGACTGTATTGCTTTCAAGGTTATTTATTAACCGATCAGAATCAGAACTGTGACTGGACCTGGTTGCTCCTGCTCTTGGAAATAGTCCTAAATAGAAGTTGTGCTCCTTCCAGGTGAAATGTCTCCTGTACTTGAAATGAGAGTTGGAATTAGAGTTGGAAAATGTCTTTCAGAGGAGGCAAGGAATTGCCCCAGGAAGCTAGTGTCTCTTCCCCACGTTTTTGGTAGTATTACTTTATATGAAAAAGCCGAGGGGCTATTTATGCAACTTAGAGGGTTTGTTTACCCAGCAGATAAAACAATGTTGGGGGTTTTTATTTTGAACTTTTGGAAGTGTAAACTATTAATTAAAATTTAAGTCAATACTGTTTGCACATCATTTATTTATAACCATCCCCTACCTGTTCCTGCTTCTCGTGCTATTTTGCATCTTTTGCCTTGTTTTGTATGTCAAGTCCAATCCACGAGCAATTAGGCTTTGAAGCCAGCTTGCATGGACATTACTTTGATAGTCATAGTTTCAGATCGTAATTTCAATTTATCTGTCAGTTGGCTTTATCGTCTTTTGCTTTGAAGCAGGATCACATCTCTGTGGCTTCTAAGACTGCTTGGATTTGTTTTTGCAGGAATGGAATAACAAACTGCCGGATGCGGACGGAAAGCGAGCAGTCCTGCGGCTCTCCAGTTGTTAGCGGTGACCCAAAGGAGGATCACAACTACAGCAGTGCCAAATCTTCCAATCACAGGAGCACGTCACCTGCTAGTGACTCCGTTTCCTCTTCCTCTGCTGATGACCAGTATGAATTTGCAACTAAAGGTAGCCAAGACAGCAGTGAAGGAAGTGAAGTTAGCTTCCAGAGCCACGAGAGCCATAGCGAAACAGAAGAGGAGGACAAAAAGCAAAGTCGGAAGGAGACCAAGGATTCTTTAGCTGACAGTGGATATGCATCCCAGCACAAGAAAAGGCAACATTTAATGAAGGCGAAAAAAGTACCGAGTGACACGCTGCCTCTTAAAAAGAGACGTACGGAAAAGCCCCCTGAGAGTGACGATGAGGAGATGAAAGAAGCAGCAGGATCCCTCCTGCATTTAGCAGGAATTCGATCCTGTTTGAACAACATCACCAATCGGACGGCAAAGGGGCAGAAAGAGCAAAAGGAAACCACAAAAAATTAGAACAAATCAATGATTTGTTTGAACTTACAAAGTTTCGTTTCAGCACGTCAGGTGAATTCTAATGATTTGTGGCAATATCAGCAATTTTTTCCTTTTTTGTTTTTCTTCTATTTTTGTTTTGTTTCTTTGGGTTTTTGTTGGGGTTGTTTTTTGGTTGTTTTTTGTTTTTTTTTTTGACCCTTAAGATTTTTATTTTTAAAGGAGATTGAAGCCATAGAACTCATACTGACACTCAGCTAATTTACAGAAGTTTTTCATTACCTGAAGACAAAAAGTTAACAAAAAAAGAAAGCCAAAATCGCCATTGCTTTCTCCAGCTTGTCTAAAGTGCATGGTTGAATACGCAGTGATATCAGCATTAATGTGATGGGAGTAAAATTGGGCACTTGGAAATCCCTCTTAGAGTAGAAGAGCTGTGCATAATTTAGTATTCATTCAGGCCTGGCCCTTAAGAATTTTTTTAATGGCCTTACAATTGGGTTAGAAGTGAATGTGAATAAAGAGATTTGTGGGAAAGAGGAGGCGCGTACTTCTCAACCAAGAACTGTTCAGTGGCACTTGGAGATGTTGTGCCATACAAGTCTTCGGACAGCCACTGGTGGCAACTGTGCAAGCAGTATTGCACTTCTGGTGTGTCACGTATTCTATGTGGCTCCTCACCTGAGGACTGATAACTCTTAAGTTTGAGGAAATTTAAACTGTGTATGCAATAGGTTTTCAGTGAAATAATGAAACGGGCGGGGAGTGACTGTTAGTAGCATCGTTAACCATTGAATTCTGTCTTCTATATTAAATTGAAAGAATGTTCAAAAAGCCATAAGCCTGAAGATTGGCACTGCGTGCAAAAAATAATAGTCATAGGGAAAAACAAACTATGTCTTCTAAAACTGCCTGAGTGAAAAGTAATCAAGTCTAAGAAATTACAGTAGATACAATGTGCATCAGAATCTTTTTCTGTGGATCACATTCTTGATCTAACAGGGGAAACAAAGCTACAAAACCTGCCATTAGTAGTACTCTGTATTTAAAAATGGAAGGAAAGCATATTGGTGAACAGTAAAAATCAGAAGTTCAAAAAAAGAGCTCCTACACTGCCCTCAGAAATGAGTGTGCAGTGACCATCAGTCAGGATTCATCTGTGCAAAAATGATCACAGATTTCCAGATTCAACCAGCATAGCCAGCAGAAGAAATTTGATCCACTTTGCATGGATTCTTTAGGGAAGGGGGAAAAAAAAAAGCAAACAATTTTTTTTATTCAAAGATGACAAAGTTCTTGTAAGGTAAATAATGTATTTAGCATGAAGCATGAATTATTTTCATATAAATATAGAAAATAGAGAAAAAGGCTATGCCTCTAATTTTTAAGCCCTTAGGCTTAGAGTTTGTTTTTTGGGGGGGGTGGTTTATTTTCTTTTGTTTTGTTTTTGTTTTGGTTCTCTTTTTGTTGTTGTTGGGGTTTTTTTGAAGCAGGTGTTTAAGGTTTAACCTTCTTCAGGGACAAACACTGACTGTTGGGGAACTTACTCTGCAATATTAAAAATAAAATCTTCATGCTCTGGTAGGGCTTGGATGGTTGAATTATACTGCCTTGTCTGCACATTCAGCCCCCCTCTCCCTACTTCTGTTTAAAAAAAGAAAAAAAAAAGAAAAATGTAAAAGTGTGTCTTTTCTTCGTCTGTACATGTGTAACATGACGCAATAATCTGAGGGCAAATTTAGTAGTGAGTGTGTATGACAGAATCAAGAGAATAATGGGAGGTTAATTGAGGAAAACTCTCTGATTTGATTCAGGAATAAGTAGACAAGAAAATAGCTTTGCTAATTTGCCATGAAAAATTGAAGTTAGTTAAGAGCCTTATGGAGGTGTCCAGATAAAAACCAGTGTTACAGAGAGTGTGATTGAGGTACAGTGCTACTCTCCTAGTAAGGATGACTATGAGACTGAAAATCACTACAGCAGAGAAAAGCTGTGAAATAAACAAAACAGTCTCTCTCACCTGGATTGTTGCATTTGGCATGAAAAATTCTACACTTAGAATATCCTAGAGGCAGAAAGAAAATCCCAGAAACCGATCACTTATGATAAGAAAATGGTTGGTTTCTTAAAGCGTATAGGTTTAGATTTATCACTAACAGCTGTTTCAGGCAACAGTTTCTCCAAGATGGATCTAGTTTATGAAGAGTCAGTTTAGAGAAGGGTTTGACTTCCTACTCAGTGCAGTGAGCTAAAGTTGTATTTGGAGATGCTTGTGGTGTGTGCTCAGTTAGGAGGTGGAAGGACTGAAGGACAGGCTGGTGTGGACCTGGTCCTGTGCTCCACAAGCATTTTGTAAAGAACAGGGCAGCAAGCAAAAGTGGACCCCTCCTCCCATCTCAGCCAGCATGTCCTGGGATCCAGGAGCTGCTTGACAGCTGCCAGAGCTCAGCACAACTGCCAGCTTTGGAGATAAGGAAGGGAGAGAGCCACGGATAGTGCAAGAAACAGCCTTGTTCCTCTCAGTTTGCAGGAGCCAATGCATGCAGGGTTGATTCCCAGCATTAGTTAAGTCAGGAGTACATAGATCCTAACTTCTGTTGGCTGCCTGCAGCGCTTTGGATAAAAGCTTAAATAACGTTGGAGAAAAACAGGAAGGACCAGTCCCTTGGCCAGGTAGCACAGAGATGAATGAGCCATAACATTGCCCTTGTCTGATCAGACTAGGATAATCTGCTTCTTCCCAGGTCCATGCTCTCTACAGCCAAAGTCTGTAGGCAGTGAACCACACAACCCTGTATAGGAGAACTTGGCATTCATCTTTTACAGACTTTTGGGAGAGGCATTTGGAATAGAAGATACTATAGTATCACTTTGCCACCACCTTTGCTCATTAATGCATTGTTGATCAGCTCGGGAGTGGCCTAATATTTACCAAAAAACAGCACTGAAAAATCTAGTGGCAGAAAATACAAACCAAGGCTCAGCCATCTCTGTCCTCCAGGGAAAAGCAGTGTGTTAGTGTGCCAGTGGCCAAATTCTGTCCACGACATTAATTCCAGAGCAACTTCTCTGATTGCAGTGTGTCAGTGCAAATGAGATCAGTATCTGCTGAACAACAAGTACCATTCATTAATGTGGACTCTTGGTGGCTAAATATATAATTACCACTAGTATTACTCATCTTAGAAAACAGTCATTTTGCATAAATATCTAATTAGGCAGGTAATCTTTATACAGATATATATATATATAGATATATATAACACCTATCTAAGTCTTCAACAAGTCCTCTATATACTTGCTGGTAAACCTAAAATGTTGGCAAGCATCTATTTTCATATAAAAATTGTTCCTCCTAGTCTGATTTGCTAGGAAGGTATTATTTGGTAGGATTTTACAAAGTTATGTTCAGGAACCAGCAGTTTGGGCTGCCATCAATGGATTATTTCTGGTGTTCAAAAACAACTTGTCCTTATTGATGCTTACTCTGACTGTTGATGAGAAGTACATAATTTGGATTGTATGAAGTATTTAGGAGTCACCTTTTAAACCATTTTTGTGCCTGGCTGACAATGGCAACTTTGTCAGAACTGGTTCTGCTCCATCAGAGAAGTTCTCTTTTTTTTTGTGTGTGTGTAAGAACTGAAATGGATTTGTTTTCCAAGAATTATGATGTCAGCTTTTAATTGAGTTGTCTTTACTTCAACTGAATGATGTCAAAACGGAGTGGTAATTGCACTGTATTAGAAACTCTCTCACTTGCCAGATAGGAGGTGGTGTGGTTTTGCTTGTTTGCTTTCCTTCTAAGCCATTTTGGGGTGAGAAGTTGTCAAATCTCTTAACTTTCCCTTCTTCTCACTCTTAAGTATTGCCAAATTAGCATTTCTCAAGACAGGTGGGGGTGAGGTCAGCAAGTGTTCAGTGGCGAGTTTCACACAGGCACGAATTGTGAGGGTTGCTGGACTTCATGGCGAGTTCCTTTGGAATATGCCTTTTGCAGCAAGAAGCTCTTGCAGGCCAGAGCTAATGCCATAAGCAGATTTCACCAGCATCTCCAGGGAGGTGAAATCTGCTGATTGTGCTTGCATTCTGCGAGCAGTTGGATGTCCTACTGCATTTTGGTGCAAATTCTGCTTGCATTTAAAAATGCAAGCACAGGTTCTTGAACAGCTTAACTGTATCACCCCATAGCTGTTTCTTGAAAGCAGTCTGCTTCTGATCTTCTCCTGGCAAAACTGGCAGTAGTTCTACAAAGATCACGGGGCTTTACAGCTGAAAAGCCAGATGTGAGAGCAAGGAGGTGTGCCCTGTAGGACTAGGGAACTGTCCTGAGACTGTTCTCTTCTCTCCAGCAATTGAGTTGAGGTTCATACTCTGGTTCCTCTCCTACCTTAATGGGAGAAGGGAATCCCAAAGGAAATGCATTGGTTCCCAGTGTTCAGCTGAATTACTGTCTACCTGTGGAAAAGATACAGAAAAAAGCTGGAGGTTGCATTCTTCACTGGAGTGAGGTAGAGTTACATCAACACACTTTAGCAAAGAATGAAATCCAAATCGTACACCAAATGGCACCACAGGTAAAATTACCAAAACAACACTTTGTCCGGGTTTCTTAGTGGTGGTAATTAGTTTTCACTGAGATTTTGGCTCCCATCCCAGTCCATCTGAAAACGTAGACCATGGACTCATAAAATACACTGCGTTGGAAGGGACCCTTCCGACTCCTGGCCCTGCACAGGACACCCCAAGAGTCACACTGTGGGTCTGAGAGTGCACACAGTCTGAGGTTTTCTAGAACTTGAAGGTGTCTGGTCTCCTTTGCAGTCAGTGGAGCTGTAGACACCCAAGTGCTCCTGGAAGCCTTTACCATTTCACTGTTGTTATTATTATTGTTACTACAATTTTTGCTTTAATCTGGCCCTAGGCATTTTTGAAAACATTACTCTCCTGTGCCCCAGGACCAGAATAAAACTACTGAGAAAATGCATTTCCAATGCAATTTACTTCACTTCCTGGAGAATGCAAACCCAGCTCCTTCGGGCACATCACTACTGCCTGAATAGCTCATTGGCATATTTTATAGGAAATATTTTGAAACGTTTTCTTAACTTTGCCACCAAAAGAGCATTTGAACCATACATCCTCCTGATTGTAACAGAGTATCAGTGTTGACTGTCTGACCAGTTAAGTTTTAGTAGTGTTCTTCACAGCCCTCCAGTAATATATCAAACACTGTTATGCACATAATGCAGCACTGTGATCTAATTTAAATAATACTTTTTTATTATTTATACTACTCTATGTAATATACATCAACACTTTGCTATATAACCTAAGTGATAACTCTCTTCTTAGTTACCTGCCAAACTCTGAATTTCTGTTTGATTTATATTGCAATTAGCACAGTTACCAAGTTGTAATGATGTCTCTTTTTCCTTTGAAATGGGATGTGTAAGTCAAACTATACATTTTGTGTGTTTCTGTTTTGAGATGAAGTTTATAAGGATTTACACACAACATTCGGTGTTCTGTATAAATCTGCATACATTTGTAAATTCATCTGTTAATCCCCTTTTATTTAGAAAGTATTAATTGATGGTGGTTTACTAGGGATTTTTATTTTTGCATTTTTATTTTTAGTACTGGTTATTCTTGAATTAAGCAGAGACTTGTCAGCTGGGTTGCTTTATCTTTGATCATGTACATGACCTTATAATTCTTCCACAGTTCAGCAAACAAGTACTAGCTTCACTGACCAAAAAAAAGTCTCAACCTAATGTGTCTATGGTGCTGTATTTTGCTGTTATACATTTAAAATCAGAAATGATTTAAAGGTCACTTTTGAGTTGTTCTAATAAGTAGCCTTTCCTGGTTTGGGGAGTTTGGGTTTTGTTTTAGCATTGAAAACAAGGTATATTTATCTAAAGATATATAATGGTTTTTCTACTGTATCACATTTCCTTTTGCAAAGAGGGGAATATCAGCCTGAAGTAACATCCTTTCACAATCAGTGGAAGGGGGTTTTGTTTCACTTTTTTTATTTTCAGTGGATTTTGTGAGGCTTTGGATCAGGCCAGCAGTTACAGGAGCTCATCATCCGAGGGTTTAAGGGATAAATGACAACTTGTGCTGGCCGTAGTGCTAGAAGGGATTTTTCTGAATACTAAAACTACATGCTGGACTCTGGAATGGCTGACAATCTAGAAATGAGAATCTTTTTCTTTTGTTTGCTCTGGCCTGAAATCCCAAGATCTTTTTTTTGTTTGTTTGTTTGTTTTTTTGTTTGGATGACATTGAACTTGACTACATTTTTAAGTTACTAGAGCATTGTACATTTCCTGAGTATGTGTGTGGGACAGCAATTGAAAGTCATACCTGTATCTAATAACCAGTTCCATGCCTGCATCATTCACACTCACTACTTAAAACTGCCATGATGTAAAATGTTGGGGGGAATGATTTGTGTGTGTATGAAAAGCATTATGAACTTGTACATTTTTTTATACTCTGATCTGTAATTTCTGAAGTATTTTGTTTTACAGAAAAAGTGATAAAGCAATCAAAAGACCAAGAGATTTAGTATCAATGCTTAAGGGTCACAGGACCTTAACTGGCCAATAAGTTAATTTAGTACAGTGATAAGCCAATTTTTTTTTCCTGTACTTGGCGTCTGAAACTGCCAATTTCATCAATATTAAAATACAAACTGTGACGGGGAATGAACAGTGATGTTAAGTTGTATTTGTGTTTACCTAAATGAGCAGTCCGAAGGCAAGTGCAATCAGCTGATCTTTAGGAAATATGAAATTGTTGATTTAGAGGCATACTTGCATTTTACATTTTCTTGATGTGTAATCATATTGCCAAAGACAAACTATTTCATCAATTATTATTGTAAATAACACTTTCCCAAAACCTACCATAAAGTTTCTGTGATGTATTGTCTTCCAGTTGCAATAAAAATTACTGAGTTGCATCAATTGAACAGTTGTATTTGTGTGAATATTAGTTTAAGAATATGCTCACATACTAAGAACAACAGCGGTTGTTTTGTTTGGGGTTTTTTTAACAAATTAATTCCTTCATTATTAAGTAGTTCTGGCCCTTGTGGGATGTTACCTGGATCTTTGCTGCCGTGGATATCAGCTCGTGTTAATTTGCTGTCACGTGCAAATGGTTAGACATACTAAGCTGATGTTAAGTTAGAGTCTGATCTTCCTTTTTCATCAGTTCTGCAGCCCAGAAACAAAGCTGATTCCATTGGGAGTTGTTGGGGAGGGGGAGGGTTGGTTGGTTGTGTTTATTTTGCTTTTTTTGTTTGTTTTACTTAGCAACAATCAGAAGAGATCCAGTAATAAAATGTCCAATGGCGTATATAAAACATCCTGAAAAACATACCTTTGTAATCTGTGCATCAATCCTTCTGCCAAAGTCCAGAGTTGAAGAAAACAGTGCAAAAGGATTCTCTTCAGAGAATTAATAATGAGTATAAAAAAAAATCTGTCATGGTTTCATAGCTTTCTCCAATTAAAATTAAACTGAATAGTACAATCTCAAGTTACAGCATTCCTCAGACCCTCTGTTTTTGAAAGGGTTCTGTTAACAGCCCTAAATATCTATAGGGTAACTTGGAAAACAACTGAGAAGAAAGCATGTCCCTCAGTTCTTTCATCAAACTTTCTCAGAGCTGGTTTGAAACGCTGCTGAAGCAGAGAGGGTGGTTTCTCAGCCATGTAACAAGAATGTATGACTGCTGAAGCTGGAACTCAGCTGACCTGAGTGTCCCCCTCTCTTGCTGATGCCATCCAGAGTGGTTGGTATGGGAGACTACTGCACTGGGCTTCTGAGGGCCAAGATGGATGTGAACATCCCAGGAGAAAGTGAAGCACAAGGAGCAAATGTCTGACATACACACAGAGGAGCGTAGAAGTGCCCAAGCTCAGTATCTGTCCAGGCAATTGCTACTTCCATGCATTGCCTGGAAAAGTTTGTTTGTAGCCGATCCTCAGTGCCCACTGCTGCAATTGAACAAAGAGAGAGAAAACTTGGCCAAGGAGACGAGAGTTGACTGATGAGAAGGCAAAACCTCTTAACTGGGCTCTGAACCATTTCCTCTAATGGATCCCACTCCCATCTGCCTCCAGTTAGGCAAGGATCACGTTGCAGTCAGCGGATGGATCCTTAGCGATGTGCATAGAGGAGCAAGGAGACCTGCAGCCTCCACAGAACACGTTTTAGCCTTTATGTACAAGCCAGCAAGCTTGCCAAGAGCCTGGTCGTGGGCATGTTTCAGCATAGGGCATTGCAGGAGGGTCTTAAGCCGTTTAGCTCAGATAAGAGATGCACTGAATGCCAGCTGTGCTACCGACTTCCTGTGCAACTGCAATTTAAACAATCAAACACTATAGAAACACCTGTTCTACCTCCTCTCCAGACTCAACATCCTTGTTTGCGCCATGGATTGTGCTCGATTTGTCAAAATGCCTCTGGCAAGCCCTTGGGCAGCATGGGCGGGTGAGGTGATTTACATAGCAAGTCTTCCTGCTGCTCTTTCTTCAGGGGTGTCCCTGCTCCAGCATGCATTGCCTGCAGCCACTCCAGGAATTCCTGTCCTAGCGTGGGTTCCTCAGGAACACAGAGATCCCCACTGATCTCAAGGGGGTCTCCAGCATCCCTCCGTATGCCGGTTTCTTTGCAAAGTACATCAGAGGAGGAGCACTCTCTGCCCCTCTGACTGCCTGCACCAGTGGTACCCAGTGCCTTGGTCTCCTTTTTGTTGATTTCAGCCCTCAGCTGTGACCCACTCCTGGCCAGCTGCCACGTGGGTGCCACCCCTGTGCTGAAAGCTCACCTCCCCCGGACACCGCAGCACCTCGGTCCTTCAGCACCTCAGCCATTGTGGCGCTCAGCCTGCTCAGGGCCTGCCCTGGCCCTGAGGAACCCAGAGGGGCAGGTGCCATGGCTGTGCTCTGGGAGAGCCCTCGGGGGCTGCATGGGCAGAAGAACCGCCGTGGCTGAGGTGCTCCCCCCTTGGTATGGGCACCCAGCTGCCTCTGTCCTCCCAGCCCTTACTTGTCCTCCCTTTAGCAGTCCCTAGGCCGAATGGGATGGCAGGGCTCCTGCCCCTCCTCACCACGTAGAATAGAAGGGGTTGCATAGGCATGAGACAGGGGCCATATGAGGCCTATGGGCTTTTACACTGCATATTTTGGCTACAGAAGTTCAAACAGCGCCGGTGGCCCAGGCCAGCTGCTTTCCAGGGAGGAGATTTAATGCACAGCCCCACGCAGGCATCCTGTGCTCTCACTGAAGTTCAGCAGCTGCGTGGCCAGCGGTGCTGGCCCCAGGCACCCCAATAAACAAGGAAGGCCAAGCTCAGGGCACCTGAGGGAAAACATGGACTCCACAGGAGCAGGGACTTAATGGTGTCTCGCACAAAATGGTTGCACACAAAATGCCCACATTGGTGTGGCCTCCATGTTAAATTCCTGTCTTCCCCCAACAGCATCTGCTACCACAGACTGCCCTGTGAAGAGGTGGATTAGACCCTTCTGCTGGCATAACGCGTGCCGGCTGGGGAAGTTGCCTAGAAAGAAAGAAGAGAATGTAAACAACAACAAAAGGCTTTGTTCTGTGTGCTCCAGATCCTATGTTATGCCAGGAAACGAAGAAGCAATTAATCCTGTGATGTCTGCTTCTTAAAGAAATGTTATAAAGTAATAAATCTTCAACTTTAGCACAGTGCAATACCTTGAGTGGACACATTCAATCCGAGATAATTAAAGGGGTTTTTAAACTTCATCATAAAGTACAGATGATTAACAATGGTGAGAAACTTCATGGAAAACATTCTACAGCAAACATCTGTCAGACTTAATAACAAGCATACACTCTGCTTTTCATCTTATACTGTTTGACATAATTTTTATTGGCTATAAATCTGCAGGGTTTGTTTGTATTTCTATTTGCATCGGGATTGGTTGCCACTTTATATTTGATCAGCAGAGCTGCTATTCACTGTGGTGTAAGGAATCAAATAATGATTGTGTATATACAGCAATCTGAGCATTACAGCACAGGAGACTGTAAACAAAATTTTTAAATCTCTGCTTATCATATGCAATGCTCTCTCCAGGTCTTTAATGACAATCAGTTTCTAGAGGCTTTTCCCAAATAACTGCCATTGAAAACAACAGCATATTTTTTGTAGCTTGGTCTTGAAATGCAGCATCTTCCTGCTGCTGAGATATAACTTCTCCTTATCTCTGTTTTCAGTCTGTTAGACAAAGGTAGTGCCCACATTTTACTTTTCCTGATTTTTTTTTTTTTTTTAAATGAGTGGATGCACATCAACAAATGGGAGGAAAACACTCCTGGCAGATGCACCATAGGAGGCAAAAGCTGTGCATTGGGGACACCCTGTAAAATGGCTACGTATTGTGGGATGATGCAGCAGATTCCTCCTGAGCTGACATTTCCATACGTACAAAACCAGTCTTAAAAAATAAATGGCTTGTTGGCAAAATATGGTAGAAAAAGTAGGATGAGTTAGAATGATGATGAAAACATTGGTGACATGACTCCTTTGTCCTTAATTAGGGCAGGCAGAGAACCTTTTAAAATAGTACAGTCTCCTCTCATTCCTTTGCAGCTTTGTTTTTTCATCTCTAAAACACGGATCAGTCTGTGATGCAGGGACCTGGTTTTAATCATCTTCTTACATAATCTCTGCAATCATAGTAAAGTGCAGTGCTGTTCAGTGATTTTAAAAATAGCTTTATTCAGCTATCAGCATACTAATTAATACACTTGCTTATTCCAACCTGGTTCATTCACCATCTCAGTTACAGAAGCCACGCTACCTGGGGTGTAATCAAATACAGCTGGCTTTGCCTGTTACACCACTGAAAGAAGCAGATCATCCATCAGGAGGACAGCCACAACTCCTGCTCCTTGTGGCCAGTCCTGCTGTCTGCTCCTGGCACAGCAGTGAGGAGCCATGCTGCAGTGAGATCTGTGGGTGATCCACCATGCCAGAACAAATGGATTTGGAGAATATTGCCCATGAGGCTGCACGCAGCCATTTTGGCCTTTGCAAGCAGGGTAGGGGGACAGGAAGAAAAATGCAAAGGAAAGAAAAGCTCCTGCAAGGAAAGGAAAGCTCCTTCTCTCTGTTGAGAAGAAAGAGATGAGAGCATGGGAGATTCCTGGTGCTACCTGAGGCATAAAGGGACATAGGGAAAATACACAGGGAAAGGAAAAGGCAGAATCCCTGAGAGAAGCAAGTGCTCAGCAGCTGATATAGGAAGTCATTGTGGCTTTGTCTCTGTTAACAGTTTTTCCTTTATGAGAGGCTTCTCTCTGAGAATCTTTTAAAGTGTTTGGCCCACTCCACAGCATTGTGGCTGCCTGATCTGTGCCCGCGCCCCGCTCCCACTGTGCCAGCACTGTCTGCTCCTCACCATGTGCCCAGCTGCCCTGTGTGACTTCTGCAACCAGGTGCCAAGCTGAAATGACACTAAAAAAACACCTGGAGGGCTTTGCTGAACCTCAGTCTAAAGGCTATTACCTCTGTGGCATGGATGGAGGGCTTGAACGGCTTGGGAGAGAATTATAAACCAGTTCCCAGGTACCATATTAGGATATATCTCTCCAGCTGAAAAGTCATGTCTCCATCCTCCTTTCGTCTTCCTCACTGTCATGCTTGGCTTCATTTTAGGCAATCCTAGGTGTCAGCAGACTGGCTGCCCTGAACATAAAATCTGGGTACTAAGGGCCTTTCACCATTTTTATTATCTCCATTTTAAGAGCAGCTATTTGTGAGCAGACTCCACTGACTTAACCCAGCGGCATCTGACCTCTGAAACAGCTCTCACCTCACACAGGCACTGAGTTTGCTTTAGTGAACTGGAGAGTAAACAAATGTGAGATGGGGGTGCTGCTGAGTTCGGGTGAACTAGAAGCCTAATTGTTTGGGCATTTCCTACCCCCATGCTGACAGGAGCTGTTTGCTTGCCCTGCTGCTTTTACCACTCCCTTCCAATAAGGCTGCAGTAAAATTAATTGTCTGTGACAATGTATCTTACTGGAAGCAAGTCAGTCACCTCCATGGCACCGGTCATATCATCTCCCTGGACAGGGGTGTTCACAGCGGCCGGGGGGCCGTGAGGGGACCCCGGTCTGTAGGACAAGGCCCTGCTGAGGACACACGGCCTGGAGCCACGAGCAGCCAGGTGTTGTAGCCTCTTTGGGTGGCCTGTGTGAGGGTTAACTACCAGTGGACACAAGAAATTATTAATTATTTTCAAAATCTGTGAGATTTTAACATTTTTTTAAACAATTTAAACAGCTAAGTAGTAACTTGTGCCTGGCTGTGTTTGCACGGTAGAATTATAATAATTTCTTGCTCAGGGTTGAGGGACAGAAGAAAAGATTATTTGGCAGACAAAGGCAGACATAGCTTGTATCCCTTCAAGTGCCTCCAGATGTTTATTCATGCAGACTGTGAAAGCCACTAAAATACATGAGAGCTCACTATGAGGACAACTGTCTGATGTATATAAAAATAAAAAAACCCCACATATTTCATTTCAGACAGGAGATACATTAACATACAGATTTTGAGACAAAATGAGAAGCTTGAAAGTGGCTGCCAAAGGAAAGGGTGGGTGCCAGAAGGATTAGCCCCTCAGAAGTTCTGTTCATTGGGGCACAGCCAGGGTTTGCCAGAGAAGACCTCCTAATGCTGAGGTTAGGGTTAGGAGGGAGACAAAGCCTGGAACCTCAGCACAGCTCAGGCTGCCAAAGGGAAGGGGATTGTCGCCAAGACAGAAATTTTTCTTGCAAGCAACCACCAGAATTCTGGAGCAAAGGCTCAGTTCACACCTGCATAGGGAGCTAAACAGAGCTGGAGCTACAGCATGAGCAGGGATGCAAAGGGGCTGCCCAAGGGACAGGGTAATAAGCTGAGAGGGTCTTGCACTGACAACTTTTATTATGCGTTTTGTTTGCATCTCCTTACCAGTGAATCTTATCAGATTGCTGGGTTTCATCTCCCCAGTCTGCTGCTGATGTACAAAAAACCCCTATTCCAAATCCCCAAATTATCCAAGACATCTCACTGCCCACCTATCTTTCAATTTGAACTTTCAAACTGCAAATTTTGAAGTTTGAAGTCACTCTCTGGCTGTCAAAAAAGCAAATACTGTGTGGATTTATTGTAAAAGAAACAATTCATTTTAAAAATACACAGCTCATTTGGCTGAGTTTTAGTCACCGCTGGCAATAAAGGCTTGTGTTTCTTCTTGCACTGGAGCTCTGTAAACCAGGGTCTGGATGTGGAAGTGAGTTACGTGTCAGAGGGCAGATGGTGCAGCTGATGAGGAAAACCTTCAGCCTGTCAGAGCTAATGCCTCCTGTGGGGAGGATGAGAGACTGCTTGGTGGGACCCCTGGCTGCGGGGACCCAAGGTGGCTGGTGCCAAATGAACTACCCAGGGGACAGGTCAGCACATCCCAGCTGTGCAGGGGTGGCTATTCAGGGCAAAATCCCTTCCAAACATAAAAGTCTCCTGGCATACTCATCTCATTCTCTTTATAGCTTTTCCAGCACACGTTTATTTCCATGACATGGACAAGCACCAGCTCCAAACTGAGGTTCTTGCTGAAATAAAAGTGCAAATGTTTGTCTTACACAACCAGATTAATGCCAAGGCACCTTAATGGGCCTGATCAGCCTCATCTGGGGTCTCCACCTACACACCTGCCTGGGGACTCAGGAGCCCCATTTCAGCTGAGCCCTGGGCTCTCAGTCTGTGTCTGAGTGATGCCAAAGAAGTATCCGTCTCTGCCTCGGGCAGAGTTGTGCCTGTCCAAGGATCCTGCTGGTCCAGACCCTGACTAGCAGAGTGGCTTCCCAGCTTGACCACAGACCTGCCTTGTCACTGGGGACCTGCCCAGCAATCACTGTGCTGTATCCAGCCCTGGTTACCTCACTGAACTTGACCCTGATCTACTGATTGACTTCCCAGCAAGATTTTGGAGCTGCCTTATCAGGCACAGTGTTGCCTGATAAGATCTGAATTCTGGGTAGAATCTGGCTGCTGTCTGCAGGATGGGGCACACTATGCTGTGAAGGTAGCACATTATTTGCTTCTCTGATCTCTTCAGTAGGCTGGAAAATATAACTATTTTCTTGCTAAATTGCTACTGCCAAAAGGTTGCTTAAATGTCCAGTCTAGTCCAATTAGAAATCTAAATGGATTATGTTTTCCATCGGGATACACGCAACAGCCTCTTCCTGCTCCCCAGTGCTGGTCTGGAAGCTGTGGTGTGGCACCCCGAAAGCCCTGGAGGTGTGTAACTAACTTGGGAGGTGAAGCAAGAGGAGAACTCAACCTGTAATCTGTGCTCTCCTGCATTACCTCTTTTACATGTGGCATGTTCATATTCTCAAGTGAGGAAAAACAAAAATAGTAACCTGATTGTATTTTTGGCTTTTGTCAACTATGATCTATGGGTCAGGCTTAATTTTTCTTAATTTTAGTACAAATAATTGTTGTTTTGTCAATATTGGCCCACAGATACAATGCTGGTAATTTTGCCAGAGATTATGCCATCCAGGTAACGAGACTAACAGTCCTGGTCCCACTGGAGATTGCAGGACAAATTAAAGTAGCCAAAAAGCAGGTCTGTCCTTATAATAATGTACAGCTGCAGGTATGTCTATTTACATTTGGTAATTTTCCACAATTTTAAACTAATAGAAGACTCAGTTACTTCTTTCTCAACCCAGTAATTTTCTTGTGTATTCCCTGCTCCCCTTTTCTTTATAGAGGCTGCACATAATCTTCGCAGGCATTCACAAACACGTGGCAATGATTTTGCCCCTCTCCCCCCATGTACATTTTCTCATTTTGCTTTAATGAAGCCATCTTCTGGGTGGGGTACTGCAGATCCCATTAGATATGCTTCTGTATCAACACTGCTCCTAAGCAAAATATATTGATGAGTGAAGATTTGGACCTACTTGAATCAAGTAATCTAAACAGGGTTTAAGCTTCAAAACCCTGATGATGCTCCTAGCTTCAAAGCTTTTACTTAGACTGAATTAATTTATCCTGGATGTCCTAATGCTCTCAGCAACCCTATAGATTATAATGGTAGAGGTTGCAGTCATGACTGATAATATTCCCTAAACTTGAACTCTATTGCTCAGACTAGTCAGAAGAGGGAGTGGGGAACACAGGGAGAAAACTAAAGGAGTTGATTTGAAGCAGGGGTGAACATGTTCACCCCTCTAAGCAGGCTTCTGGGAAGGAGGTGTTAACAACCTCAGAGGGTGTTAACACTTCAGGGGTTTTTTGATGGACTGAAGGTCAAGTGATCATTTCCAGACTTGAAGGTGCCTTATGTCACAAATATAATCCTTAGTCAAAGGGAAGGTCAGTTGGATTTCACATGTTGAATATCAACACAAATTACAGTATTAGTATCAGCTATACCATGGCAAAGGGAAATAGTGTTCTTCCCAATCCATGCAAGAGCTGGGAACCATGATGTGTAGCTGCCTGATGCTGAATTATGTGCACTGATGACACAGTGGATACGTGCTGAAGGCCTGACAGTGTTAGGTTAACAGCTGCCTCAGTGATCTTAAGGGTCTTTTCCAACCTGGATTTCCTAAATGATCCTGTGATGCTATAAGAACATTCTCATCTTTACAAATCACCATGTTCATATTTGTAAGAACCAGCAGGGCTCTTCCACACATGCTAGTGATGCCCTGAACACCACAGGGAAGTGTCTAATCTGGTGTGTGCTGCAGTCTAAAGATGCCATCAAATCAGACTGGGCTTGACTGGCATTAGTGAGAAGTGGAACGTGCTCAAACAAACGTAACCACGGCTGCCCTAGTGTTGATGCAGGGTCCCTCTGGGTGGCAGGCATATAAGCCAGTGGCATTTTATTGGAAATAACAGGGTTGGCACCCTGTATTCCTGTTCCCCATGGCAGAGGCCTGGCACAGCCTATGGCAGCTCCACCCTGCCTGGTGCAGAGAGGCTCAGGGCAGAGTTATCATCCATCGGTGGAGGGGGGCAGACAGCCCTCTCTGGATAACTCCCAACATTTCTTCAGAGGCTGAGCCCTATTTCCCAAAGATTATAATGAAAACAGCATATTGGTGAATAAATAAAAATATTATTTAAAGCAATGAGAACTTTTATGTTTTCATTAGGAAGTCAGGTAAAGGCTCATACTATTTTGAATAAAGGCTTTCTCCTGCTTTATGAATCTCAAAGACTATGAAGCGATTTCACACAGAGAGCTCTGATTACTACAGTAATAATTTCTTCTACCACCCTTTCAAACACTTATTAATAGAAAAAAATATCAGTTCAAATGTCTTCACACAGAAAATACCAGTGTTCACAGAGTGAACTTTAAAATTCTTATCTGATTCGTTAATGTCAGCAATTATTAGTGTACTGTCAATTTCAATTTCTACTGTCCTCCATTGATCTCAGTCTCTGTATACCATGCAGTGCATATCACTTAGAAAGTAACTTTCCTGACTGGCTAGGGATGACTTTCTGTCCTGCCATCAACTGGCAGTAAAATAGAAAAATAGTAAAAAAAAAAAAAAAAAGTAAAATAATAAACCAGGAAAACTTGGCACATTTTCCTGCGTATATTTCCTTGTGACAGGCTCTCACCTTGCTGCTCAGCAAGTTGGACAGCATCTTTAAGGATACAGATAATCATTCAAGAGGAGAGCTGGGAAGTGATAGCAAGGAGACCCACTTGCTTTAGTTTCTTATTCTCTCATTTCATAAACTTTTAGGTACACACAGATGGCACTTTTCTATTTTTATCATGACAGCGATGACTGGTGCCTCCTATGAGAAAAGACAGAAAAGAATTTTTAAAAAGAAGAAATAAGCTAAAAGGTCACTTGTAGTCTAGGTAAGATGGTGCTGCACTGATAGTGCTGCACCTGGTGTTTGGAAGGCATCAGAGCTTCTAAACTATTTATTTATTTTAGTCTGCTAGTGTCAGGAATCCTATTCCTCCAAGGGGAAAGGGAAAGCAGCCTCTGGCATTTTGGCATTCCTTCTCTCAGCCCTCATTAAGCCTGGATACTATTTACAATACTATTTAAATTGTGATTGACTATATTGTGACCAACCTAAACTTGCTCAATCTTGCACCTAGGTTCCAGAATGGGGTGAATTACTTCATGGCCACTGTTTTCTGAGCAGGGTTAATATGAAATGTAGCTGCCAAAGCCATGAATGAGTAGAACACACCACCCCCTGTTCCCTTACAGTTGTTCCACCCTATATTCTCAGATCTCTTAGGAGGTACCAAGACATTTAGACAGCTGCATCCCCGTGGAAGGAAGGGGCTGACTTTTAGCTCTGCAAAATCTGTTCTCTCAGGTTCACAGGTGCTGGAGAAGACCGAGGAGACTCAGTCCAGCTGATTAGTTTTGCTTAAGGTCACATAACACAACCTCAGTCGTGAGTAAATGTGGATTCCTTGCACTTGCATCTGAATTTCTGGTATGGTTTATTTTTATTTTATTTCCAAAACCCTCAGAAACTCTACATACAGAGTAGACATCTGGACTCCTAATTTTTCTCCCCCTGTTGATGCCTGCCTCCCTGCTCAGCAGTAATCCCTTCCTTTGCTGCACGCAGTAGAAAATGAGTGTGCCTGTCCCTCCTGTGCCCTGCTGCCAGGCCATTTTACGTAAGCATCCATCTCCATTCCCCATCGCAGGACAGCACGTCCTGTTGGAGCCAGTTGTTGTCTCTAATCTCTGAACACAAACACACAGATTACATCCCGTTCTGTCACCAGTGTGCAGTGGATAACAGGCATGCTGTCGTATCTGCGCTGCTCTCCCTGCGCCCTGCTGCTCCCTGTCCTGCTGGCCCCAGGTCATTGCCCATCAATGATATACAGGCTGGGATAAGTCCTCCTTGCCCTGCTCTTCCCAGTGCTCTGACACATGAGGCTGCTCCATCCAACCCTCTACAGGAAGTTTTAGTATCATCCTCTTCCTCATTCAGGGACATGAGCACATCACAGTGGATGAGCTGGGCTCTCTGTGGCTTTGGTCACACTTGGGAGTCTCTCCTCTGCCCTTAGAGTTTTCCAGTGTTTTACCTTCATGGTAGCTCTCCCAGAGTTACCAAAGAGTGGAGAAGAGGTATAAAATGAAACCCAGCTGTCACTAAAGTAGTGCCTGGCCTTATTGCTAGAAAACAGCTAAATGAAAAAAAAAGAAGGAAAAAAAAAAAAAGAAATACTCTCTTGGGCATCTTCCTCCCCCCACCCTTGTTCTTGCACTAGGCAGGGCTGTTTTTAAGACAGGAGATGGAACTATGTAGCTATGTAGATCAGTCAACAGCTAGGCTCTATGCAATGTCTTCACTGCCGAGGTAGGTGTGGCAGGGTAGGTGTGTATCCACATGGATACAGGTGGGGAGTACAAACCACAGCCTGCTAAGTTACTGAATGTTCCACTTGCCTGTATCTCTCATGCTGGGGCTGCAAACTCAAGGTTGGAGTTACAGCAAGGTCTCGCTGTGGGGTAGGTGCAGGCAGTGTATGAGCAGCAGAGGGGATGGGTTATCGTGGTGATCAAACTGGAGCTGCATGTGATTCCTCTCCTCGTGGAGACCTGCAGGCAACATGGCTTTTTTTAAACGCAGGGTGCTCCCACGGCCTGGTGCCTGAGTCTTTCAGCTCTCCCCATGCTTGGCTGAGAAAGACTCACACCTTGCACAGCCCTTGAAATTCTTGCTGCTGGTTCCTGGACTGGGGGATTAGCAGCTGCCTGCACAGGACCTTTTTACCTGGTGTTCATGGTGTTATCAAGTACCCTAATATTGCAGAAGGTATGGGAATTTACTGAAAAGTTGCAAAGTTTTCCAAATATGATCTCTCATTTTGTATTTGTGTGCCACTTGCAAGCAGAGTGTAGCAGGAGTGGGGAGAAACACCACGGTTCATTCAGTCATTAAATAAATAAAGAGGGAAAGAGTGGACAGAATGGGCTGATTCCCTCACCTAATGTCTCATCATTTGAGAATTATCTCAAATTATCTATGCCAGGCAGCAAAGAGTTGTACTCTTTGTGTACTCTTTATGTACAGGAGACAATATTGTACTTCAGCCTTTTGTACTTCAATTTGGGAATTGCCTCAAGCTCAAGCTGAGGCACAGGCAACCAAAATATTGCTGCAAGAAATAAGCCCACAAAATGGGACTTGATGCCCAGCTCTCCCTCACATCATCATCGCACAAGACTGCACAACTGGTTGGCTTTCTGCATGACAGGATCCAACAGTCTGCTTTACTTAGTACCCAAACAAATCTCTAACACAGATTTACTGCTGTGAACACATTTACCAAAGCTGAGGAGGTTGAAATAATGGGCAGCTTACAACCAATTAGCTACATTTATTGTATGTGATCTATTTTACTGTGTTGCTAATTTATGTTGGTCACACCAGATAAAATTTCCTCATAAGGAAAGCCCAGGTAACAGAGCAGGCTGCATCCCAGGCTGTCTACTAAACTGCTGTTTGCTTTCTTTCTGAGTCTTTTGTCTTTCTCTCATTTTTTCTCTCTCATTCCCTTTTTCCTTTCTTCGTGCAGAGAAGAGAAATGATTGCTAATGAATTGCAAGCATGGGGTATGGAAAGATCAGTTAATATGGCCCAAGTATTCAGTAAAACAAATACATTAAAGTGATCAAGTAATAAATGAAAATAGACCCAAAGAGCAGGTTCCACTGAGAAAACATGTGAGAATGTAAATTAATGTGACTTGATGAAACTTGAAATGTCATAACACAGCAGGGCATGTAACACATCAGAGGAAATGTGAAAATTATACTTTTTCCTGAAATCACACTTTTCAAAAATAAGTGGCTTTTAAATTCTTCTTAAAATATAATAAAGGAATTAGTGTCAAGAAAAAGGTTATTGTTGTTTATCAGACTGTGAGCCCATGGTGGCTTTTCACAAATATCCTCTTTTATTTCTCTGCCTATACAGCGGGAAAAGAAAAATCCAAAAGTCTTTTTGGTTCCCTGTTCTTAATTTGCACAAGGGATTTTTAAAAGTTGTTTGGAGTAAGTGAGTAAATGGCATGATAAGCCCATGTGTTGGGAAAGTCTTTTCTCTCTTTCCATCATGAGAGATTTTAGACTTTTCTGCTGGCTTTGATGCTGGAATGTAGTTCTCACTGGGATCTGAGAAATTAATTAAGAGGGAAAGGATTCCTCCCCCGTACAACACCACAGAGCCAGGAGGTTGTATAAGAACAGGCCCCTTTTCTTCCAGCTCAGAGCAGATTTCTCTTAGGAGAACACCAAGAGTGCGGGTCTGCAGAGAGACAGAAGTTCCCAGACGGCACAGAATTGTTCATTTCCTGCTCTGACTGCAGTGACTGTGTGTGCAAAAGGCAGTCCTGGCCTATTCCTCTAATGCTGAGTGCTCCACGGCAGGCTGTGCACTGGATTCTGGCTGAAGATGGACATCCCCTGTGGCATGTGTCCTGACTGTCCCTGTGCCTACCACCACCTCTCTGCACTGCTCCAGCTCACATGCTTTCCCCAGACTGTTCCTTGATTTTTTTAATTTCCCAGTTTCCCTAATCCTCTTAAATAACCCTAAATGAAATTACTTTTATTCCACAGAAGAGAGTGTCCATAAGCAGGACAGTCTGGGTTACTTGGGGATAAAAGGTAGCCTGATGCAGCCCAACCCCATCTCTTGTCATGCACAACTGCAGGAAGGTGGGATGGCACTGTCCAAAGAGAAAGCTGGCAGACTCCTGTGTAATAAAACCTGCTCATAGCAGGTAAATGTGGGAAGGCCTTGTCCCTGGGTACGCAGAAACTGCAATGGGGAGGAAGGGAAACTCTTTTCCAAAGAGATGTTGCTTGGAGAAGAGAGTTTCTAATTCCATAAGAATTGCTAGCAGAATATGAAGCAAAACCATAGAAAGTAGAGCGCCATCCATTTGCCTGGCTAGTCAAGCTAAAGAGACCGGTTTGTATTTGCAGTTCTTATCATGTGTGATCTCTCCAAGATCACTTTTATTTGCTTATTTATGTATATCATTGCCGAGGAAGATGATTAAACTTCCCCATTATGACCCACATTTGACTCAATGTATTATAGTATTACTTTCTACATCCTTCACTACATGTGTTTAGACAGGACTTCTGAAATACTTTGCCCGTGCTGCCCAAAGGAGAAGTTGGTGGCCTGCGGAAAACCTCTTCGGTCTCAGAAAACCAGGGGAATGCACACAGTGTTTACTCTTGCCTTGTTTTAACTAAACCTTAAAAATAATCTTTCCCTGCTGGTAGACTTTCACTGCTGGAATTTGTTTCTAAGGCAGTTTTATGTCTTGTCAGTTGGTCTGCATTCATACTGCAGCTTTTCTGTCTGCTTGTATTCAAGCCCTAAGAATGTGTCGCTGCCTGCCTTAGTTTTTTTCCTGGTGGGAGTGAGGTATAACTGTTATTAGGATCTTTCCAAAAGGATTTATTCAGGCTAGTTTCTTGTGGCTCTGCCCTTTCATTTCCGTGTTACTCTTTACTCTTGTTTTGGGCAGCAGCTTTTGTTTTTTGCTTAGAACCAGCAATGCCAGAAGAAGAGATATTAATATCCCACAGTGAAAGAGAGTTTTTAAGAAATAAACTCATTTTGTTACAGGCAACTGAGAGCAACAAGTAGGAACTGAGCATCTGGGAGAGCCACACCTCAGAAGAACTTAAGAGGATGAGCCATTGAGAAAGATCTGGAGTACAAGTGCTATCCTGTATCATCCCAGAGGGCAGAGCATCAGCAGGGATGCCCATCCTACTGAGATTACTGGTGGAGACCAGCTCTTTGAAAGCTTCTCACCAGGTTCAAAACTCAGTCACAGCGATTAACTGTACATTGCTGAAGTCCTGTGATTGGTTTTGAATGAGTTTGTGAAAAAAATTGCATGCAAAACAAACAAACAGAAAGGGGTTAAAATCTTCTACAATTGCTTAATAGAAAATGGGTCATTATAAAACTTCTCTATTGCAGAACAATTGTGTGTGCCCTTTGGAACGCTTACTCGTGGCATACTCTTGAAACAGCTATTAATATAAATACTTTTTGCTATGAGACCAATCCAGTTGCATGATTTATGCAGTCATATTAAAAATTATCTATCCAGATGATACATAATTTAGAGAGTAAAGAGCTGATGTCCTAAGCCCCTGAGAATATTGATTTCACTAGGATCAGGATTTCACTCTCATTTCTTAATCTCTGACATATGTGGTAAAATTGTTAATTATTGTATCTGATCACCCTGATCAAATTGGCTTACAATTTCTCACTCATAGACAACAGTACAAGAGATTCACTAATTTTAAGAAAAACAAAGTAGAAAGATTTTAAAGGCATTTTGGCTATTGCAAGAGCCTTTAAAGACCTTAGTGATGATAGAGCAGGAATTCGGGTATAAGTCTCAGGTAATATTTTGTGGTGTTTTATGCTTGCTGTTATTAGCATGTTTGGTTGCCTTCCTTCTTAGTGAGTCTTTAAGCCATTTATGCTTATCACTGAGGTCTTGTAGTATGGTATTGGAGCATCTCTGTCTAAATCCATACATAAATCCCAATTCTTAAAACCAACAAATTAAAGGAGGAGATCTCGGTTGAAAAACTATTTTAAAAAGTGTCATCCACCTTAATTTTGCTGTCACCTGCCTGGAAAGTAATGAAGAGAATGGAAGGAATAGGAATTGTAGGGACAAACACAGTGGGGAGGTCAGCCTGGGGTTTTTCCTCAGGTGCGTGGGCTGGTGTCCATCAGGCCAGATTGTTGAGGACTGGCTTCTATTGTCAGAAAACACCATGCTCCCACTGCAATCTGTACAACATGGGATGGACTTAAACCTCCTATTTCTCATTCTCCAGCCATATCTCATTCTCTACTGCTGCTTCATTTCCTTATATCATGCCCCTCACCACCCTGGATCTGGTAACCTCTGCTATCAGCAGCAACAGTACAAGCAGCTCCCTGTCAGTGCCAGGCTGTGTTCCTCTCTGGAGCAGATTTTGCAGTGGTAGTATTATACATACCAGAAAGGGAACATCTGCCTCGTGCTATTGCTTCCCCCTCCAAGCCAGCTCTCTTATTTCCTCCTACTCCCAATCTTCATTTTTTCAACTTAAATATTTCTTCTACATATAATTTCCACCACTCCTGTTTCCTTTTGCTGCTCCTGAGCACTCAGGAACATTCTTCTTTCTTTTGCATGAGAGGTCAGCAGTGGGGTTTGGGTTTCCAGCAGCAGCTATTGAATGGTGTCGAAGTTAAATGAGCGGAGACCTTTCCTTCCTTCCTTTGCATCCTTTCCAAAAGGATTTAGATCACCTGAGTCATACTGATCATTATCTTGTGAAATCCTATAGGATTTTAAAATGGTACCAGACATGTTTAAATACCCAAATGACTTCCCAGTTGTGGTCAGCCAGCTTCTTTCTCCAAATTCTGCATTACCATTTGTTATTGGGTCTCATAACTTGGCCGTACCCAAGCACTGTTCACAAACAGGCAATGGGAAGTGTCTTAGTAGTAGAAAATCTCATTGCTCACATGAAGTTACAGAAGCTTCCTGGAAGCTGCCAAAGCCAAAGGAACAATGCCATTTATTATGCTGGCTCGTAACATGACCTGCTGTTGTAGTCTATGCATCTTCTTATGCCTACAGATTTCTTGTGCATATCTCAAGAGGAGAAGCTTGGAAAAAGAATGCTTTTCTCAGCTGTACTTCAAGTTGTGAGTAACAGAAAATCTGAAACATAACCCCCCAAAAGGACTGTCCAGTTGCATGACTCAATTTTCAGCTCACCTATTGGTCTCTGTCACTTGCTTAATCATTCCATAACATTCTGTTTGCAGGTTGTCTTACCCATTTTTAACTGAATGACAGTGTTCACATTGCTGTGAGTGGCAGGTGGCCTGGATTTTCACTGGATGTATAAATTAAACAAAACAATTTAGACAGCCTTCCAAATTCTTCCATTCTTTCTAGAGTAGGTTATGATGTACCTTGTCAGGAGAAAAGTACCAAATTGCATCAGATTCGACCTACCTTTTCAAATAAAGTGTTGAAATTAAGAATAAATATTACACCCTTATGTTAACTGGTCACTGCAGATGATATGCAGATATATGTTTTTGTAACAGTTGTTGTCATAACCTAGTAACAATTTATTTTAAAAGAATGAGTTCTACTCCAACACCTGCTCATACACTGTGTATTCACTCCTGTATCTCTCTACACATATCACATATTTATCAGCAGAAACTTGGGGATTAAATTATTGATAAAGTGATAAAGAGAGGCAAGAGGCAAATGAGTTATCCTGAATGAAGGCCAGCAAAGCCATACTGCTGTGCCACCAAAATCTCTTTTCCACATGAACCATAGGAAAACTGCTTTTGCCTACTTCCATATTCTTCCAGTGGTCTCCACTGTATCCTTCCTGTGTGTCATGAAGACAAACTTCTTCATCCATCCTCTACCTATGGCATTATCGAGGTTGTCCTCCTTCTGCTCCCCCAGCCTATCTGTGGTTATAAGTGTCATGGAATCAAAATTGGCTGCTCATCTGTTTGAAGAAAGGGGACCTCTCTGATCAGTAGGAATCTCTTGTCTCGAGCTCATAAGGTCTTTGAAGAATGGCCTGTCATTCACTGGATGTATACAGCATTTAGCACACGGGGCTGCCCCATTGGGGGCCTGAGGGTGGGGTTGCAGTACCAGTGGGAGCAGTGCAGGTTTGTCCTAAAATGATGAACTACACAGCCATGCGGCATCATTTATCACCAGCCCTCACTACAACAAACAAAGCATGGAATATAGTAATTCCTAAAGATGTAGATCACATTTTCTTCCTCCCCTTTTGTCTTCCTTGGAGGGGAAATTTATACACCACTATGCTAAGTTGTGATTAAGAGTGGGTGCCATTTGAAAACAGGACTGCAGAAAGATTTGTTTCAAAATAATAAAATGCTTAAGAAAGCTTCACTAGGGAAGACTGAAAATTACTTGATGATAATCTGCTCTCAGTCTAGGAAGAGTCAGATGATGCTGATAAAAAAAACATTTGAAACTTGTGCATTTGTCAGTGGCGTTAGGGCTTTTTAATTAATCAGCTTTCCAAGTGCACTACAATTTATATCTGCATTTGGCATTTAGTCATTGCAGATAGTAAACTGTACTTAGTAATCTTGCCTGTTCCTCATGAATCTTCTTGACAGACAGATGGGAGCTGTACATCTGCCTGAAGCCAAAGAGGTCTTCTCACACATGAGAAAACTTATCATCAAAGCCTGACCAACAAAAATGATCTCCCAAAGCCAGTAACCCCATCATAATAATGTACAGAAAAGCTGGAAAGGGTGGGAAAAAGAGCAGGAGAGCTTGATGGGAAAAAGTATGCAGGGAGGACCAGAACCCACAAAGGGATAGGGAAGGCAGGTCTGAGACCACTGGGAAGGCACGGGGATAAATAAGGCAGTTTCCCACAGACCTGAACGTACAAATGGCCTTTGTCTCTCACTTCATCTGTCTCCCACAGGGAATAGTCTGGCATCTCATCTCCTGGGTTACTGGGAAGGAGGAGGGCTTGCCAGTGCATGTGTGACTGGGAGCTCCCAGCTCCTCCTCACACCTGCCACTTGCTCTGCTGCTAAATGCAATATGCTTTGCCATTACCTTGCTGTAATTTGTTAAATCATTATAAAGAATTTTATCACTATAAGGAAAGCTTCAGCTGCAGAGTTGAAAGGCTTGTTTCAAATGTGAATATTCCACATGAAAGAATTTCTCTTGTTTCAAACCATTTGCATTTTCCTTGCATGTTATTGATCTGATTGAACAGTTCCCAGATCAAAGGCATGCTGGTAAATGAGCAGCCAAGGTGGCAATACGTGAAGCAGACAGCTGTTAAGAGAGCAGCTTAAATAACTGCCCAAGAATTTATTGGGTAACATGATTAATGATTATGGAAATATGATGACATGGTACCAAAGAGTAGTGTGCAGTGATTGATGGGGAAGTTGGATAAGGCCAAGCTCAGATATCAGAGTATGGGAACAGTGTTATGGTTTGTAATCATGGTATATGCATGTTGTTAGAAACATGTAAGTTTCTTAGTTGTTAAGAAATTTTGATGTTTAGTTTTGCCTTCTGATAAGAACTTAAACTCCATATTTGTGTGTAATATTTCTCTTACAATGAGGTAAGAAGAAACCCCACCTGCTAACAGTGCATGGTAACAGCAGAATAGATGCAAAGAGACAATCTCATCTTTTTAAAAAATCCCCATAAAACTCACTGGAAGCTCATGCTGCTGTTTTAATTAACACCTGAGCAAACTATACATGACACATTAAAGGAGAAAAAGATCTGTTAGTGGAATGACAGTAGTTTGCATATAGACAGTTTTTCTCATGTTTTGGTTTTCGGGTTTTTTTTTAACCTCAAATTTCAGCAGCCAACAGTAGCATAATGCTGGAGATGGAACCAAATTGCAGGCTAGAGCTACACCATGACAAAAATATTGCAAACTCTTGCAGTTCATTGTCTGTTGAAAGGTATATGAGATTTCTGTTCATTCTGTGCTGTGATGTAAACCAAACCCTCCTCCTCCTTCAGAAATTTATGCTTAAGGCTCATGAAAAAAAAAAAAGGTAATACTTAAAAAAAAAAAAGCTATTATAAAATGTGAAATGTTAGCAGACAATTTTAGAAATGAGAGTTTTAGAGATGAGAGGCAGCAAAATCCTCAGGGCGAGAAACACCAGTCCAGGAAAAGTGAGTGCAAAATTTACTTCAACTTGGGCAGGATTCCACACTAGGTTTTCTTGGTTTGGTTTGGTTTTACATTCTATTTCCTAAATTGAGTATACTTGAATAGGATTCTACCCTGGATCCAAGACACACAATTTCTGTGTGACAGAAACTTGTCTGCTGAGGGGACCTCATTGAAATTTTCAATTTGGGTGGCAGCAGACGACAGCTATTAGGCCCAGAACTCCAGCTCCTGCCATTAGATTATTATGCTATGACAATTGTCATAGCTTTAAAAACGGAGTGATGTGGGTAGAACTATTTAAATGAAAACAGCATTGTTCATGCTAGACAGTTCTGAAAAGAAAATCCATATGGAAAGAAATATCCATATTTGAAACCTTGGAAACGCTGTTAATCTCTTCAGGGATGTGAGACAACAACAGAGATGGTGTAGGATTTGAGAGAAATACCAGGAAGCCTGGTGCTTTAAAGCCATAATCTAGTTTGCAAGCCTCAAGAGTGAGTATTAGTGAGATTACAGTTCTGGTGAAGATTTTTCACAACAGAAGGTGAGAGGTGGAGTTGAAGCATCTGTTGGCATTTAGGGACAGATTTATCTGTAGTCTTAGGTGGGAGACCTGGCCCTGTTCACATTAGAAGATTGTGTGATGGGTCAAAGCCCCAGTGTTCAGTTATGGTCATGCTCAAACATTCTGAAATATCATCTTTTCATTGACTCCATCACAAATACCATCTGCCCCATCACTCTTCAGCACTGGGAAGCCCACACCTCATTTTATGGCACACACAGGCTTCCCCATGAGAGAAAACTGGGATCTCTCTGCAGCCCTTTCACACCAGCTAAATGCTGCCTGGCCTTTCTAAGAGCTGGTTTGAGGCAATCACAAATGATGGCTTGCTACAGGGTTCACAGACCAGTTCAGTCATTTCAGTATTTCCAAAATGTAGCCTGTAACTACTCTGTGGCATGGACTGTGTCTGCCCAAGTGTCTCTTTATGCTGCATGAGAAGTATACATACTTTATACTTCCAGAGAAGTATAATTTACAGCCTTGTGCATACTTGAACCCAAATATTGGGTGTCTTTTTATCTTGTTCCAGAGATTTTTTTCTTATAGTTTATTATGAATATCGGACTGCTGGCACAGCACAGGGGTTTTTTTGTTGGTTTTTGTTGTTTTTTGCATGTTTGTTTGTTTTGATATGTTTTGATTTGGTTTGGTTTGTTTTTTTAAAGTAACATTTATAACCAGGATCAAACATGGGCTAGCCCCACCTGGCTTCTGTAACGCACCACGGCAAATTCTCTGGTGCATTGGGATTCCTGCAGTAGCATTATTTTAAAACAGAAAACCAGAAAAAACCCCAAAAACAAAAAACCCCAACAACCTCAAACAAATAGTTTTAAATATTTGTTACAGACTTAAATGTGATTAGGACAATCTTGGTTGCCTACAATGCTACAGCATTTTTAAATAAAGTACTTTGGTGACGGTTCTCCCGATCCTTTAGGTTCTCAACAATTTTCCCACTCCAGGTTGTGCAAGCCTACACTGTGGACGTTTGGAAAGCATGTTAACACCACTGGAGCTGTGCAGGGGTCAGCCGAGGGCTGGTGCATCAAGCTGGGGTGGAAATGCTTCTGACGCCCTTGTTTCAAGAAGGTCTGACTGGCGGGTGCTCTCTCCTTTCTTGCCCTGTGCCAAGTCCGCAGCTCATTTGGGGCCATCTCAGCTTTCCCTGACTGGCCCTCCAGGTCCCTGGGGCTCCCCCACATACCCTGTGTGACCCCCCAAACAGGCAGTTCTGCTTTCAGGTCCCCCTCAACACCGGGAGAAGCGGGGACATGACTCCGCCCTTGGACTGCTCCCTCTGGTACCTGGCTGCTTGGTGGCTTGGCAGACCAAGCCATTTTTCAGCCTGCCCATCTTCCTGGCTGAGGTTCTCCCAGGAGGAGTCCTTTACACCTTTAATAGGAAATTTTGCAGTTCCACTCCATTTCATATTTCTACTGGAGAATTTAATTTTTTCATTTAGTTATCCAAAAGTAGTTATTTAGCTGCAGGACAGGAATTCAGGTAAGAATGAGTGATCAAACCTTTCATCTCTGACTCCAGCTTTAAGCTCAGGTTAACATGCTCTTGCTGTGTCTGGTTATAGCAATCAAATTGTTAATAAAAATATTAACTGGGCTAATTTAAAGCAGCGTAAATTACTGATTAATACAGTAGGCATTATAAGAACCCAGTAGCTCCAGCAAGAAATTAATATAGGTTTTTTCCCATGAAGTACATAGGAAATTTATGTGGATAATTAATAAAATAGGGAGCATTTGGCACCTTTCAGAAGGCAGTGAGGTTGGTAACAAAGCTCCTTTCACAGAATATGAGATTGATTTGCATTGCAGGAATCAGATCATGAATGCTTGTTGGCATAATGAACTTGATAGCATCACACCTACTTCTGATGGAAAGGTGTGCAAAAGCTTCACTTTGCACACTTGCTGGAAGCTGTACCAAGGGACTGTGGACTGAAAAAGTAAATGAGTTCTCTCAGATCTCTCAGATCCAGAGAGGAATTAGATTTGCCTGCATGATGTGTTCAGAATTGTGTCCAGGCCTGAGCTCCCATCTACATGACAGACATGGACTTACCGTGAGCCCAGCCGAGCACCGTGAAGATGATTCAGGGATTGGAGCACCTTCCATATGAAGGAAGGCTGGGACAGCTAGAGCTGTTCAGACAGAGGCTTGGGAGGAATCCATTTGGAAAGAATCCTGTACAATGTGCTCTAGGGTAACCCTGCTTGAGCAGGCAGGCTGAGCCAGATGACCCTACTGTGATGCCTTCGACCTGACCCATTCTGTGATCCTGTGATCTTACCAGTGCATATAAACACCTGATGGAAGGGAATGAAGACAAGGAAGCCAGGCTCTTCTCAATAGTGCTCAGTGACAGAACAGGAGACCACGGGCACAAATTAAACCACATTAAATTCAAACTGAACACATGATTTTATGGAGATCTTTGAAACCCAGCTGGACACAGTCCTGGGCAATTTGTTATAGGTGACCTGGCTTGAGCAGAGTGGTTGGACTAGAAGATATCAAGAGGCCACTCCAAACTTCAGCAATTCTGTGATTCAAAACCTGTGTTCAGCTGCTCTTTAAATTCAGCTGGCACGTGCCCTGTCATCCATCCTGTGTGCATTTGCATCCAACAATCTGAGAATCACTTTATGTGGGTTCAACAGCAGTGGCTGCTGTTTTCTATGAAATGCAGCTGGAGAAAAAGTAAGCAGTGACATATTATCTCTGCAGTAACTTAGTGGTTCTCTCTGTCAGAGAAGCCAAAAGTTAAATTATTTCCTCAGACATTTCCTCATATATTCAAATCCAAACCTTTTGCTGCCCCAAAGCAACAGCTATGAAACTAGTCTATTGAAAAGTAGAAGCATTCTTCAATTCTTCTATTGAAATTACTCAAGGCACTTCAAATAATGCATACTTCATTGCATCAGACATGGAAGATGACAAGCTGGCCTAAATTTGGAAATTTTTGCTTGGATGCATAGCCCTTATCTAAGAGTTTGTCTTGTAAAGCATCTACCTCAAAGTAGACTACAGCCATGTTATTGAGGTATTCCTGTGGGAGGCAGGAGCTGTGAGTATAAATCCTCAGTAGAAAGACATAATGAAGACCGTGCAGCAGCAGAACTGAACCATACTGCTCTGCAAAGCCTTTCCTATTGTGGTGACCATGAACCCTGCATGCAAGGTGTGAATGCTGCTGCAGATGTTGAATTCTGCAGCTGCAGGGACTCCACTGTGGAAGGTGCACACTGAAAGGACAGGAGTTGCAACAGTAAATGACAAGTGCTAAAGTGTCCTTCTGAATCTTGGCTTTGGTAGCTTTACCTCCAGTATGTTTCCCCAGATCAGAGCTGAGGAACCTCATGAGATATGCCCATGGAAGAAGGAAGGAGGAAATTACATTGCAGTGTGGCATTGCTGTATTTGCTTTTTCAATAGGCTCCAGTCGTTAGTGTTGTCACAACCCTGGAAATTCATTCAAATAAGATATCTGAAGGAAAACCTCTTCTTTCCTGCACACACAAACATACACAAGCAGAGTTTTTTTGATGATGCTTTCAGATAAACAGCCATCTCAAATCCTTAGTTTTATTTTATCTCCATTTTAGCTCCAGGAAAAAAATTGCTGCTTCTGCCTGCAGCCTAAACAGTTCACTTGGCTGCCAAGTGCCACCTCAAAAAGAGGAACAGTATAAACTAATTTCATACCTATTCAGTTCAATAATAGGTATTGTTCTAACTATACTGCTAGTGATAAGAGACAGAACAGCTTATTTGCCATTGCTAAGCAACTGTTAAAACAGTGTGTAGAATTCAGCCAGCTCTAATGGGCTGATAGAAATCAGTGTCTGAACTTCTTGTTTGCATTAGGAAGTCAACAATAATTGTTCTTCTCTATTAACATGCATTTAATCTGGCTGCATCAGATTCAATCAGGATTCTGTCTTAATGGTGTTTGGAATGGTCTGCTCTCCCTTAGAAAAAAAAACAAAACAAAAAACCATAATGCATTGATCTGCTTTAATCCTCTTGTTTTGTTTTTATGCAATGATGAAGGCAACACCGGAAAAATAAGGTAATATGAAACACTGCAGAAAGAAAAGCTGATGGTGAGAATAGTATCAAGTGGTAAGGCAGAGTTTAAGGTATTTAGATAGGGTTCCATCAATCACAAGATGACATTTGTGTCTGAGATGCAAAGACATTTGCAAACCCCCTACATATTTGGAAAAAGAGAATCTAAGCAAAACAGATGTGCATAAAACCATGCGATTTTTTTATGAGTTCAGATTTTAGTAATTTCTGTACGTCTTTTAGGAGAAGGGACTTTGGGGGCTCTGATCATGCCTTGCTGCGATAAGGAATGGGCAAATGAATAAATGCAAAAGAAGAAATGTTGCACAAGAGGCTCCTGCATTCATAAGCGCTGCTTTGTAGCTGCAGAATTATTTCTGTGACCTAAAAGGAGAATGCATTATTATGAGAGGATGATACCTCCTCAGATGCTCTGTTCCCTGTGTGAAAGTACAGATGCATGAGTAAGTAATGATGCATAAGCAGGGGCACTGAAGACTGGCGCTGGAGCTGGAAATCTGTACCTCAACACTGCTCCATTGCTTTTACTGGTACATCAACATATGATTAACACTTATGCCTGTCAGCAATGCCATCACATTCATCAGAACCACCACTGTTTCCTGTTGAGTAAAAGCCTAAATGCTCTGCTGGCACAAGCTGAGAAAATCAGCACTTTGTTCCACACAGGTGAAACACCGTTGCGTTGCTCAGCCCACTGTGCCTCACACCATGACTTGCAAGAGACGGATCTCGGTGTAACAACAGAAGAATAGGGCGCTTTGAAAGACAGGTTTCAGCCAGTGCCTTAGTTAGAAAACTAACTTGTCACATAATGATATGAAAATGTGGGGTGAAAAGTTGAGACCGTCCCTCCGTGAAGCTCACAGCAGTGTCTGAGTCACCACAGGACATGAGAAAGCTGCCGGCAATGGCATGCAAAGCAGGCTGGATCTGAATTCTCCTGTTATGTAACTCCTACGTTAGTATCTTTTCTGTTCCATATATAAACCCCGAAAACATTAAAAAGCTGTTGCTGAAAGCAGTGCTTTTATTTATTCATTTGTACGAGCCAAATGTGACTTAAAACATTAGATATTTTCCACACAAGCTTCAGTACAGGACCAGGCACTTTCTTTGCTGGTATTGATGAGACCTTTTATTTCTGGACTCACTAAAAGGATGTTTGCACCCCCTAGTGTATAGGAATTTGCAAGAAATTAGGTTCTTCTAATAGCGTTAGCTAAATAAGGATGCTTAATGTTAAACCATAATAAAATCTCCCTGTTACAATCTTAAGCAACTTCAAAGGAAAGAATCATCAACTCAAATATCATATTAGGTGTAATCTCTCATGTCTCTGATCTCTACGACTATAGGATCTGAAAATGAGTTCTACTGAGTTGGATTTTCACCTCACTGGAAGATATCAGAGATTTACAGTTCAAAAATGAGACTACTGAAACCAGAGAATTCAAATCCAGATCTTCCTGAGGCTCAGGGACATTGCATTCAGCATCAGCCCATTAGTGAGATCACACTGTAGCTGTGCTTCACTGAAGGACAGATTTCTTTGGATTTAATTTTGTTCCAGTTAACAGAAACTGTGAAAATGAGAGGCAAGCACTTAACTGTTCTCCAAGAGCTACTGCCCAAATTGTCACAGGTATGCAGACCTCTCAGTTCTGACAGCGGCCCACATCCCGCTGTTAGGAGCTAAGACTTAAAGCACTTTTGAGAAGACTTCTTACAGCTGTGGATCCCTTTCTCATTCTTCAGATGTGACTTCACTTCTGGTGTTAAACAAGGCAGAACTGAGATGAACCAACTGAACTGCCCTTGCTGGGTTCCGGAGTGGCAATTCAGCTCCCTGTGTCCAGTGTGAGTCTGGAACCTGAGCAAAGCTCAGGTGCTCCTGGAAGCAAACCAAACCCAAGTTCTGGGCTCCTGGCTGCTGAGTGTGGAAAGGGGATGGTCCATGGGAGCACTTTCTGGTGGGACTTGCACAGACTTCTGAGGATTGACTGTGTGACCCAGACCTGCAGCATGGCCTGGCACGTGCTGTCTGCTGACTGTCACCCACGTGGGCAGGCTCTGCTCTGACCAAACCACACTCGTGTGTTTTCAAGAATTCCCCTGCTCACCCCTTTGCTGAAAACAGGATTTCACCATTTCCCCTGAGGTGTCTGAAAACCAGTCACTGCAGCCTTGACAAGGGTCTGACAATCAGAAATATGGGAGTGCCAAAGAAAAAAAAGCAGCCTGTTTTCATTATCCAAGCAGAATTAAATATAAAAAGCAAACAAACTGCATAAATGATGAAAATTATATTAGATTTTTAGATTTACTTTCATTATCTAAGTAGTTTCTTATAATAAATGTATCCTAAAATATGACTTTCAACCAGTGGTATTTACTATATTAAAACCAGACTGGTTTTATTTACAGTATTATGCTTCAAACTGTATTTACAGTATTATCCTCCAAACCACTTCATTCTGTAATTTTAAATTAATTCCTTGGGCTTTCTTTGGGCTTTCTTTCAAAGAGAAGAAACTTGGCTTTTTGACAGAATAGTTCTTAATAAGTCAAAGCCAAGATACTTCCAGGAGCTCTGCTGGAGACTTCTATCAGGTATTCTTTTCTTCCAGAGAATGGAGTAATCATGATATTAATGAAAAGTTCTTTGTGTCATTTGTGTAAATAAATAACAATAATCATACAATATATAAAAAGAGCCAGCACATCACTGCTAAGGGTCCCCAAAGAATTACATTGCAAGGTTTGGTAGTACCAGTGCAATATAAACCAGGAAAATGGCATAATGAGAACGTTTTAAAAATTACATGAATAAAAAGAAGATTATACTGGCATGTTCAGGTGCCGTATTTTGAAAATTAAATTGATCTGTTTTAGAAGTTGAACAAGTTGAACTAGTTTTCTGGGGTTTTTTTTGTTTGTTTGTTTTTTTGGTTTTTTTTTATTAAAAGCCCAGATCTTTCTGTGTAAAATAATTTCTTGTTGGAGTCTTTCTTTTTCACTGTCATTGCTAGGTACTCAGTACTGTGATTTTTGTGGGACAAAATTCCAGTTGGAAACTACTGAAGTTCACCAACTCTTCCTTGTAATTAAGAAAATGCCAATACTATGTATCTCATTTCTAAGAACAGAAAGAAAAAATATTTCCTTCTGCAGATTTCACTGAAGTTGGGCTGTGATTTTACTGCTTGGTCCTGCTTGATTCTTTCAGTGGCTCATGAATATAGGATGAGGGTTCCTGGTCACAGAAACGTTGAGAGTCAGGTTGAGGTTCAGTTGCAGATTGACTTGGAGATGAGGGTCATCACTCTCACAGCTTGTCTGAAATTAGTTGGTGCAGAAGATTCTGCAGTTTTAATAGTGCTGATGATGCAATAGATGCTGCTATTGACAGTAAGCAAGCAGGAGCAGGAGACTGCTTGAAGTTTCAATGACTGGCCCACGTGAACACTTGAATTATTTTCCCACCTAAAATGGAGAGGTTTTAGCAGGACAATATGGTGGTATTGGTACAGGGTCTGTTACGGGGATATAAAGCTCCTAGGTTTAAACTAGAATAGCCCCAGGGCTCTAAATTAGCCACATAAAAGCAGTGCAGATAGGAATCAAGAAGAACTTCTATTATATATAAAAAGAAGTCTTGTGCAAGCTAGCAAAATCTGCCCATCACACCAGTCATTTTTCACAGGAGGATGTCAGCATAAAATGTAGGTAGAGAAGTTGTGACACAGCTTTCCAGAGATTCAGCTGAAAGCAAATGAAAGAATGAAAGATGTGATAATTCCCCAAATAGTAAAATAACTGAGGAATTTGTAGCTATGACATGGCTCGCCATGAAATATACTGGCTACACTGAAATTCCATATAAATTGAAATGGACCTTTGCTCTTGGGGCTCTGAAAGAGATTGTCATACTTTCCTAATCTTGCAATAATGCCCAATGTTGTTTACATAGGAATGTCATAGTGAGCTGTGAGTGACTCCTTACAACATTGCACAGTGTAAAATTTAAGTATAGATGATACAGATTCCTGCACTGATTATACACCCAGGGTTATCTGAGATCATACCCAAAATTTTGATTTTTTTTTTCATTTTTAAGAAACGCCTATCCTATTTGTTGTTGGTGAAATGCTGAATTTAATTTAATAACCTGTTCTTGTCCCTTTTGAATATCTGATATTTTATATGAATATTAGACTGTATATGAATATTGTTCATACTTCCTGCTTCAAGAAGGCTGAAGGATCTGAACTTTTGTGAAAATGCAAATACTTGGTCATATTTCCCAAGAGCCCCATGCAGCTATTATTCCAAGAGGCATAATCTTAAAGTCTTGGAGAGAAAGCACTGTGGTTAATGCAGTTTGGCAAGTCAGTGTACTATTCACTGCACTACCTTGACGTGGTTTAATGGAATGAGAAGCATGCACTCTGTGTCAAGGAAAATTACCTGGTGACCCTTGCTGTAGCTTGATGCCTGTTCTTAACTGGATAGCTATGAAATGGTG
The DNA here is from genome assembly GCA_013396955.1 of Regulus satrapa. Classification (NCBI taxonomy): domain Eukaryota; kingdom Metazoa; phylum Chordata; class Aves; order Passeriformes; family Regulidae; genus Regulus; species Regulus satrapa. The sequence goes on from VWZN01000909.1 coordinate 293,450, forward strand.
TAGAAAATCTTATATGAACTCCACTCCCCTTGGCTCTGTCCCATAGGAAACTCATTTCCTATCAGCTTGCCTATTAAAAAGAAGCTAGCTTTGGTGTTTTCATTTGCTACAGTATTTCATTTGCTACAGCTCTCTGTAGAGTTTTCCTCCTTGCCCTCCGTTCCCCCCC